>CM019721.1:37798948-38066448 GCA_009760885.1 Achatina immaculata
TTTGCATGCAGCAGCCAGTTTTGACTTTGGTTCAATATGTGACCATTGTGTAAAGATAAACAACCACAAACCGAGAGGCCTACAGGAGAGCTGCTAGGGAGGCAAAGTTCCGGAAGGGACATACAAATGACTGACTGACTGATACAGCCTCAAATAAGGAAAGAGAGAAAGTTCACACGAACATTTGCCTTCCGCTGATGTGTATAAAGTGTTTAATTAATTTACGTTTTAAAAAAAAGGTATAAACTACTGAATGTTGTATTGGAAAAAAAACTCCGGTATTTCAGAAAGTACTTCATGTAAAGTGAAAGACATAAAATTTGACCGCTTTCGAAAAAATGTTAAAACATCAATTTCTAGAGCTCTTCAAGTAACAAATGCGGTCTACGAGAATGCAGTTTGTTTGTTTGTTTTTTTAGCTGTTACTTCCATGCATTGCCTGGAGTGGTTTATCTTCGCTCCTTGATTTTTTTGTTTTATTTCCACTTGCATTTCCTAGTCATTTTTATTTTGAGCTTTCCTCCATGAAGATTGGAAATGAGGGCTTGATGGAAGTGCAAAGAGACATGAAGAGTTTACCTGTTTCTGTTTCTTCTTACTGCTTCATGTTCTTATTAAAATAAATTCGTTATTCTTCGTTTTAGATGACGAAGCAAACAAAGGCGACACATGGAGAGAAGGAGAGAGAGAGAGAGAGAGAGAGAAAAGGATAGAGAGAGGAGAGGAGAGAGATCTGCGTGTAACGAGGTGCTGAAATTTTTCTTAAACGAAATTTCGAGAAATTTAAATCTCTGTCTGTTATGCTATCTTTGTCTGTTATGAAGACACGAAATCACTTATTTTATACATGAGCATTGAAAATTCAACAATCTTTTTTGTGTTTGTGTGATAAGGAAAAGGCGCCAAATGTAATACAGAAAATCCACCGTATCACAAACAAACGCTTTTGCTTTGCATCACTGTTGTATTCCATGAGCGGCCATCTGGCAAGTGGTTTGTTGATGTCCTTGTCTCCAAATTTCGCTTCTTTGTTGATAAAGTTGTCAGGAAGGTCTTGAAACACGGGCTAAAGGATGGAGCAATGGTAGCTACTGCTTATTACTTTCCATGGAAGCTCTGTAACCTCTTGTTATTAGTAACTGCAGCAACTGACCCATGAAATAGACTTCCCTGAAAAAAACTATGTAACCTCTTGTTATTAGTAACTGCAGCAACTGACCCATGAAATAGACTTCCCTGAAAAAAACTATGTAACCTCTTGTCATTAGTAACTGCAGCAACTGACCCATGAAATAGACTTCCCTGAAAAAAGCTATGTAACCTCTTGTTATTAGTAACTGCAGCAACTGACCCATGAAATAGACCACTCTGGAAGCTCTATAGCCTCTTGTTATTAGTAACTGCAGCAACTGACCCATGAAATAGACCACTCTGGAAGATCTGTAGCCTCCTGTTGTTAGTAACTTCAGCAACTGACACTAACAGAAATAGCTTTAGAAGTACAGAATGATCTCTACTTATGCTTCATTGATTACACCAAGGCATTCGACAAGGTGAAACATGATGAGATTATTAAAATGCTTGAAGACATCAATATAGACGGCAAAGACCTGAGGATTGTAAAACATCTATGCTGACAGCAAGAAGCAACAATTCGAGTTGAAAATAGAACTGGAAAATATCAATATATAAAACAGGGAGTGCGACATGGGTGTGTGCTATCTCCAGACGTTTTTTTTTCTGTGTACAACGAGAATATTCTAAGAACGATCATTGGAGAACTAGGTATAAAAGTAGGAGGATACAATATTAACAATCTTCGGTGTGCTGACGACACAGTACTGATAGCTGAGGACCAACAAGACCTGCAAAATCTCTTGGCCAAAGAAAACGAACAGAAAGGCCTTACTTTAAACATTAAAAAGACAGAGATCATGGTTATATCTAAGAAACAGAATCTACCAAAATGCAGCATAAAATTAAATGGAACTATTCTAAAGCAGGTGCAGAAATTTAAATACCTTTGAGCAGATGGGAAATACAAAACAGAAATTAAGAACAGAATAGGCCAAGCAAAGACTGCATTTTAGAGAATAAGAAACATATTATGCAACACATCGTTATCAATGAATGTTAAAAAACGAGTCCTAAAATGCTATATTTAACCTATCTTGTTATATGGAAGTGAATCATGGACAATAGGCAGATCTGCATAAAAGTAATTGGAAGCACCAGATATGTGATTTATTACAAGAAAGTTGTGAATTCCATGGACTGTAAAAATAACTAATGGGGAATGTTTGAGAAAAGTTGGAGATAGAAAAAAATCTTGTCAAAAAAATAAGAGAGAGACAATCTACTTTCATAGGACATGCAATGAGAAGGGGGGGGGGGTATTGAAAATATTATAACAACAGGAAAAATAGAAGGAAGAAGAGCCAAGGGAAGACCGAGAGAAATGATACTGGACAGTCTGACGGGATGATGTGAGAGGAGATCACCAACTGAGCTGATGGCCTGCATGAAGGATCGTGTACTCTGGAGAAGCATAATAGCCAACGCCAGCCGGCATGGTACATGATGATGATGATGATGATGATGATGAATCTACTGCAGCAATTGGCCCATGAAATAGACTTTCCTGAAAAAAACTCTGTAAACAAAAGTTTACAGAGTTTTTGTTATCAGTAACTGCAGCAACTGACCCATGAAGAAATCTGAACACAGCATCGGACATGCCACAGCTTCTTACAAGTTACAGCTAAGTGCTCTATTCATTTTATTTCATTTTTTTTAAAATACGGCGTTCATGTAAATTTATTTTTTATCTCCTCTCTCCAGTTCTTCGTCTTGTGTGTTTTTGTATGATTAAGGCTCACGCTGAAACGTCACAACTATGTACTTGTTAAGTAATAAAGCTGTTCCTACTTTTTTCCTAGTTTATACGTCAGATCAAAACAGCGAGGACACCTTCCAGAACGGAATAGATGAGAAGACAGCACACACAAAAAGAGAAACATCATTCAAAATCTAACTGAAATGACTGATCTTGCTACATCGAGAATCATTTAACGGTAACAAAGCGCGCTAGGTATTGACTAAGGATGCTGCAACTCTTATACATTACATAGCATATACTAATCTTTTCAATGCAATATATACTTTTTAAACAAACATTCACGTCACTTAATCTGATGTAGAACATTACACGCGTAAAAGTAATGAAATATTCAGTACTACTAAGAAAATGTGATCTCAGAACTACGTATCCACGTTCTATTATACATTTAAGGCGCGAATATCACCGCCCTGGACACAATAAAAATGAAGCACCTTTTACAAAGACACGCGCAGAGCCTGAGTTTAAGCTTTGAAATGAGATTAGCACCTGAAGGCGCGAGAGTTTGGTGGTATTCAGACACTATAACCACACTCCGCTTTTAATCCTTGTTTACTGGAGATTTTGTCAAGTTTGTACTGCATGACAAAACCTGAAATTTCAGAACATTTCGTGCAGCTATGGAAGTTCCGGTTAGGATTATTTCATGCCAAGGGAAGAACGGCCAATGAACCAATAAACAAAGTTCTTTAAATCTTGGCCTTTTGCGTTGTCTTCCTGAAAACATTAAAACACGACTATTTCAGGGGTACTGTCTTTGTAAGGACAGGAAAAGAATGGAAAGTTTTTTTGTTTCTTTGTTTTTTTTTTTGTTGAGAATTTGTTAAAACATGAAATCTTACAAAGTAAATAAGTAATTTAAAAGAAAAAACAGCTACATACGAGAGGAAGTCACTAAGTAACTCGCAAATGCCTGTTACACAAAAAAAAAACAAAACTAAATGCTATAGTAATTTGAAAACTTTTAAATTTTTGAACTTACATTATTCCACTATTTCTCAACGTAATCGCCACCAACATCGATACATTTGTCCCATCGTGTAAATCTGTGATGTAATACCCATGGCGTAAAAATCAGGAGTCCGATTACTGAACCATTTTTTTTTTTACTTCTGTTTCCACCTCTTCGTCACTTGAGAATCTTCTCCCGCCAAGGTAGTTTTTCAATGGACCAAACAGGTGAAAATCACTTGGAGCCAAGTCAGGAATATAGGGTGGATGTTCAAGAACTTCCCAACCCAACTGGCTAATTTTCTCTTGGGTTAACCGAGCCGTATGTGTCTGGCATTGTCATAAAGGAGAAGCACACCTCTGGTCAGCAGACCAGGACGTTTTCTTCGAATTGCATCCCGTAGCATCAACAGAACTTAACAGCACGATATAGAGTTCACACTGTCACCGTTACTCGTCTATCAGCTCTGATAATCTCATTCACACGTCGCACAGTCGCTTCTGTTGCAATCTGGACAGGACGACCAAGTCAGACTTTGTCAACAATTTCGGTGCGTCCCTGAGAAAATTCTTTTACCCAGTTATAGACCGCTTTACGTGATAAACACTTTTCAGCATAAACTGTAATCATTTCCTTATGAATGTCCTCAACTGAATGTCCTTTAGCCCTCAAAAATCGCACTATACTTCTCTGTTCTTCTTTGGTACACACTAACAGTTGGGTAGCCATTTTGTTATTGCTTTGCTTTGTGCACGTAATTCCCAGCGCCCCCTACATACAACTATTATAAAGCTTGATGACGGTACTATCTAAGGATATATTTAAATACTATCTGATAACTGCCACTGATAAAATATTTCAATTTGCGAGTTACTTAGTGACTTCCCTCATATATATCCTTCTTCTTCTTCTTCTTCAATCTCCCTGGAGATGCGGGTTGGTGGTCTTTGCAGCCGACGCAGTGAGGAAGCTGAAAAACAGCGTGGGCGTCAGCTTAGGAACAGATAACGGCAGCTATTTTTTTTCTTCAGTCTCTGAGGGGAATAGGCAGTGTTCAGTACTTCTTTAAACACACTCCACCACCATGGGGGACTGCCTATCTACCCGTTAACAAGACAGGTATGTTACTGAGGGTAGCAACGAAGAAGTGGGACAGGGTCTTGGTCAGCTATGGTTCACCAACCCTTAGTCTAGCAAATCAGCTGTGGGTCGGTGACTGCCAGAACTGACGGCGTCTTTTTTTTTCCTGTTACTATTTCTTCATCCTGTATATTTTTACTATTTGTTTGTCCCGTATATTTTTACTATTTCTTTGCCCTGTATATTTTTATTATTTCTTCGTCTTGTATATATTTTACTATTTCTTTCTTCTGTATATTTTTACTATTTCTTCGTCCTCTATATGTTTTTTTATATGAAAGAGGCCTAAGCTGAAACATTACGACTGTGTGATCCGATAAAGCTCTTCATGCCTTGACATAACGGATAAAATTCGCCATCAAAAATCCACTGATAGAAGAATTAACCTATCTTAAGCGTGGGAGTAGAAGATATTTTACGTGATAGTTTATAAATATAATTAATTCCCAAGTCGATGCATCAATACAGTTAACAAGCAAAGCTCAGGCGCCAAAGAGGGATTTCGTGGGATATGAAATGTTTTAGAAAAAAAAACTCATCTGTGGAGAAGAAGATTAATGGACAATAATGTATGTAAATCCCCCGTGTGGTACCCGGGATCTGCAAAGAATAGGACCACTGTACCATACTACGAATGATTGTAAAAGGTGAATAAGGAGGGTTCGGCATAGGGCCAGCAACCCTATCTGGTTAAAAAAAACTATCAGACTACTACAGAAACAGAAGCAAGGGAAACAACAAATGCAGGTGGAAGGAGAAATGCTTATCAGGAAACGAGCCCATGAAAGTTGTGGATGAAAGCCAGCCAGTGGAAGTCACCAGCCCGACTGCAGACCTCCTGGAACCTAAACACAAGATGCATATAGGAAGCTGGAATGTAAGAACACTTACAGGCTTGAAAACTAGCACAAACCATCAATGCACAGCTACAAGCTAGACATACTAGGAATACAAGAAGCAAGATAAACAGGACAAGGCAGAAGGAAACTAACAACACACCACACAGAAGATACAATAATATGGTCAGGTAAAGAAGATCATCATGAAGCAGGAGTAGCATTTATTATAACAAAAGAAGCATCAAGAGCATTGCTGAAATGGACCCCAATAAATGAGAGATTATTATATGCACTCTTCAACTCAAGATTCACGAAGCTGTCTATTATAGTTTGTTATGCACCAATAGAAGCAGCTGAAGAGGAATTAAAACAGCCTCCAAGCCACAGTAGAAACAATACCCAAGCATGATATGCTACTCATCTTCGGCGATTTCAATGCAAAAGTAGGTGAAGGAAATTAAGATAGAAGAAGAATCATGGGAAGAGAAGGAATCGGAGAAATAAATGAAAATGGAGAAAGACTGTGCAATTTCTGTGAAGAAAACATGATGACCATCGGAGGGACAATTTTCCAACATAAAAACATCCATAAAGTGACTTGGAGGTCCCCAGATAAAACCACAGAAAACCAAATCGATCACATACTAATAAATAACAAGTGGAAACGGTCACTACAAGATGTGCGAGCAAGGAAAGGAGCAGATGTAGGAAATGATCACATCCTTCTGGTTGCAAAAATAAAACTAAAATTAAGGAAAGCCAAAATCAGAGAACACAGAAAGACACGTTTTGATACAACAAAACTGAAAGACCAGCAAATAAGGAATGAATTCTCAGTAGTACTTAAGAACCGCTTCAGTGTCCTACAAGAAGAAGCAGAAATGTCCATACTAGAGTTCAATAAAACACTACAGGAAACAGCAAAAGAGGTGCTGGGATATTGGAAATGGAGAAAAGAGGAATGGATAAGCAAGATCACATGGGAAAAGATAGAGCAAAGAAATGAAATCAAGAAAAAATCACTGAACACCAAAATCACAAAGTCTAAAAGAACAAGTTTTAAGTAATTATGCACAAAGATACAAAGAAGTGAAGGAATCATGCCGTCAAGATAAACGTCAATACTATGACAACTTAGCAGAGCAGCAGAGAAAACAGCATATGTAAATGACATGAAAACCATATACAAAATCACAAAGCATATGACAGGTAACTTCAGCACAAGATGTGAGAGTGCAGTAAGGTCACATGAGGGACAACTGGTCAGTGGAGAAAGAGAAAAAATTCAAAGATGAAGGGAACACTTTAACACCCTACTAAACAGAACACAAGCAGTACAAACAATAAACATACCTGAAGCAAAAACGGAACTAAACATCAATACAGGACCTATAACAATAAGTGAAGTAAAGGAGGCAATAAAGAAGCTAAAGTTAGACAGGGCACCAGGTGAAGATGAAGTGACTGCTGAGATGTTGAAAGCAGAAGAAACAGAAACACCAAAACAATTCTACAACAAATTTGGGATCTAGAAAAACCTCCAGAGGAATGGAAAACTGGCCATTTAGTAAAACTACCAAAAAAGTGACCTCAGAAATTGCGGAAATGGAGAGGCATTACCCTCCTGCAACTCACCAATGAAGTATTTTGCAGAATTGTACCAGCACTTGAGGGAAAACTTCGAAAACAGCAGGCAGGATTTAGGAAAGGAAGATCATGCATAGACCACATATTTGTACTTAGACAAATATTAGAACAGACAAATGAGTGGCATAGCACAACATATGCATTGTTTATAGATTTTGAGAAAGCCTTTGACAGTATCAACAGAGATGCACTGTGGAAAATCCTAAGATGGTATGGCCTCTCCCATAAGATACTGAATGTAATCAAAGCACTATACGAGGGTTTTAAGTGCAAAGTGATCTGTGGAGAACATACCTCCAGCAGCTTTAGGGTACAAACAGGAATGAAGCAGGGGTGTGTACTACCACAAACATTATTTATCTTGGCAGTATTAATGAAAGAGGCAACATCAGACAAACGCAGAGGATTACAATGGACCCTTGACACAGTGCTGGAGGACCTTGACTTTGCGGACGACATTTGTCTACTATCAAGCAGCCACAAAGATATGCAAGATAAAATAAACAGGCTAACTCAGAATGCAAACAACATAGGACTAAAGATCAATGTAGGAAAGACAAAGTTAATGAAGCAAAATGTGAACAACAGAAATATACTCAGAGTAGATAGCAAGTTAGTGGAGGAGGTCAACGATTTTGTATATCTTGGCAGTAGAATAGTAGAAAATGGAGACAGCACAGAGGACATCAACAGCAGACTTACTAGAGCAAACCAGGCTTTTGCAGTGCTGCAGACTATACGAAAATTAAAAAAACTAAACATGAATACGAAAATCAGGATATTTAAGAGTAATGTTCTAAGTGTACTACTCTATAGAAGTGAATGGTGGAATATCACCAAAACCATAGAAAACAAGTTGAATTCTTTCCAGAAAAATGTTTACGAAGAATTAGAAAAATATTTTGACCAAACACCATAAGAAATAACATCTTATTGGCAGAAATACAGACGAAGCTACTGACAACAATTATTGAGGAAAGACTCTGACGATGGTTGGGACATGTGCTCCGAATGACTGACAACTCACTACCAAAAATAGCACTAAGATGGACACCACAGGGGAACAGAAGCAAGGGTAGACCAAAAGAGACATGGAGAAGAACAACAGAAAGGATGTTGAGCAATAGAGGGCTCACCTGGGCAAGAGCGGAAAAAAAGGCAAAGGACAAGCATTTGTGGAAAACCCTTGTGGAAGCCCCATGTGCCCTGGGCACTTAAGGTTCAAAGAGAGAGAATGTACTTAAATAATTCACGATAGAAATGGTGATAATGATGGAAACAAAGGAGAACAATGAGGCTGTTGTGTCATCAGGGAATGATTAACGGGAGAACGTCAAATCCACGTACCCGGCGGCATCATTGAGGAAAGATTTTAAAAATGAAGCTGTATCCTACACCAAGAAGAAAGATCTTCATGGGGAAAGTGAAGGGGTAAGATTTTCATGAGGGAAGTGTAGAGGGAAGATCTTCGCGAGGAAAGTGAAGAAGCAAGATCTTCATGAGGAAAGTGAAGAAGGAAGATCATCATGAGGAAAGTGTAGAAGGAAGATCTTCATGACGAAACCGTAGAAGGAAGATCTTCATGGGGAAATGTAGAAGTAAGATCTTCATGAGGAAAGTTAAAAAGGAAAATCTTCATGCGGGAAGTGAAGAAGGAAGATCTTCATAAGGAACCTGTAGAAGAAAGATCTTCACGAGGAGCGTGAAAAAGGAATATCTTCACGAGGAACGTGTAAAAGTATATCTTCATGATGAAAGTGTAGAAGTAACTTCTTCATGATGAAAGTGTAGAAGTAAGATCTTCATAATGAAAGTGTAGAAGCAGAATCTTCACGAGGAAAGTGAATAAACCAGATTTTCATGAGGAAATTGAAGATCCTCATAATGAAAGTGTAGAAGTAAGATCTTCATAACGAAAGTGTAGAAGTAAGATCTTCATGAGGAAAATGTAGAAGTAAGATCTTCATGATGAAAGTGTAGAAAGAAGATCTTTGTGAGGAAAGTGAAGAAGGAAGATCTTCATGAGGAAAGTATAGAGGGAAGATCTTCACGAGGAAAGTGAAAACCTTCATGATGAAACTGTAGAAGTAATATCTTTGTGATGAAAGTGTGGAAGGAAGATCTTCATGGGGAAAGTGTAGAATTAAATCTCCACGAAAAAAGTTAAGAAAGAAGATCTTCATGAAGAAAGTACAGAAGAAAAATCTTCATGAGGAACATGTGGAAGGAAGATCTTCATGAGGAACGCGTAGAAGGAAGATCTTCTTGAGGAAAGTGGAGAAGGAAGATCTTCATGAGGAAAGTGAAGAATGAAGATATTCATAAGGAAAATGAAGATGTTCATGATAAAAGTGTAGAAGTAAGATCTTGATGAGGAAAGTATAGAAGTAAGATCTTCACGAGGAGAATGTAGAAGACCTTCATGAGGAAAGTGTAGAAGGAAGATCTTCATGAGGAAAGTTAGGATCTTCATGAGGAAAGTTAAGAAAGGAGATCTTCATGAAGAAAGTGAAATACTTCAAGAAAAAAAAAACAGCTTCAGAAGGAAGCTTTGCTGATAAAAGAGAACAACATGCATGAATAAAATGACTTTCTGAAAGAGCGAAAAACCAAACAACTTTATTTCCCGGGCAAATAACTCATTCATCACAAGAACAACAGAGTGTTATGTTTGTCAGATTCCATCCTATCATTTCGTTATTGTTTGTTTTATTTTCCTAGCACTTCAGTTTTCTAGTTTACCCATACATTCATTGTCTGACGCTGATTAGTCACAACGGAGCTTAGCTTCCCCTCTGGGAGTTAATTTCCGTTCTCTTATCTCTTGTCCGGCTGACTTTTGTTGCGTTCTTGCCCCCATAGATTCACGTACTCGAAATTAATGTTCTCTGGGTTTCTTTCAGATTATCTCCCCCTTAACCCCAATCCCTTGTTGCATTTCCGATTTTTTTGTTGTTGTCGTTGCGTGATTAGTTGCGAGAAAGAATCTATCTATCTATCTATCTATCTATCTATCTATCTATCTATCTATCTATCTATCTATCTATCTACGAGGAGAGAAAGATGTAACCAGCAAGTAAGTAACATGTGGGAAATTTTGACAGAATAGTAAATTACACAGCAATAAAACAGGACAGTATCTTCTCGCAGAAGGAAATAAGAAGTGCGGTGCCCTATGTTTTGATTTGCATTCAGTGCATGAAAACAACGGATGACTCTATTACCATTCCACATATTCTGAAATAAATCCCCGAGCGCCTGTCAGGCCGATGGATAAATAAACCTGATTTACACGCGTACCGTTAGTTGTATTAGTTCTTTCACTCGTATGAAATAACAGAATGGGAGTATAAAAGATGGCGCATGTAGTATACGTATAGTATACATATGTTCTAACAACTAAATAGGAATGGCAATTAGAAAGAGAATTTTAACAAGCACCAAACAAAAAACATAAACATTAAGCATCTTTTCTAAAAAAAAATATTGTATTTTTAAAAAGCATGATTTCTGGTGGAACTCATGAGAAATCTTTTACCGACCTCTTGTGGAACTCACGCGCAACCATTAGAGATCTCTTGTGAAAGAGTGAAATTCTTGCGAAGCCTTTTAACGACTTCTCGTGGAACTCATGTGCAACCATTAAGCTATCGCTTGTGGAACTCATCGATGCGAAAAAAATTAAAGACCTCTAGTAAAACGCATACAAAAACTTTTAGAGACCTCTTGTGAAACTCATGCAAAAACTATTAGATACCTCTCGTGAAACTCATACAGAAACTTTTAGAGAACTCTCTCATGGAACTCCCGCAAGTCTTTTAGCTACCTCTCGTTGAACTCATGCCAAACTTTTTAGTAGTCTCTTGTGGAACTCATGCGAAGCCTTTTAGCGACTTCTCGTGGAACTCATGCGCAACCGTTAAGCTATCCCTTATAGAACTCATACGAAACCTTTGAATCGAACTTTCGTGGAACTTAAGAAGGGTAACCTCTCGTGGAACCATATGATTCAGTGGAAAACTGCTTGAGAAACCCTACTCCTAGCAAAGAACAACTGGGGTGTTCATGTGGAAGAAGAAAAATGTGGTTGTCAATCTTTGAATTTGTGTCACGGCAACCCCTCTCTAATCCTGTGCTTCCTGCGGAGAAGAAGGATTGAAGATGACCAAGGATTTCCACGGCGTTGTCTTGTAAAGTTTGTAGATACACGCGCGGGACATTGGCAAATTTAACTTCCTCCACGTGCCGCCAGCTACGAGGGCGATGCTCTGCAACAACCAATATTGACCTTTAAACTGGTTGCTAGGTTACAGTAGTGACCAGTCGCACCTCTTACCGATCGCTGTTTGTGGGCTGGATCGGGAAGTGGAAGGAGCGTGTGGGAAGGGAGGTGGGGGGGGGGGGGGGAGCAATGTTCCCATTGTATATTGGGGAAAAAAAACAGACTTACACATGCAAGACACAAGAAATTTGTTATGGGCTGTTTTGCTGTTCATTCATCTTCTTGAAAAATAGTTCTTGCAGCTGAACGCTGTGGCAAAGGTCTTGTGGGACAGGATTCAGGCTTCTTGGCAAAACAATCACCCTATCTCCAACTGCAGGAACGAGAAGGTAAAACAGGGACTTAGTTAAGCAAGGCTCACAGGCTGTGCTGTTTCAAACATAGTCGTCTTTGACGTCAGCGAAGAGAGTTCAGACACTTACGTGTGATGTGATATCAGCCAGGCCACATTCCATACAACATACGGGAATTTAGTTATACGTTTCCCTTGCCAGGCTCCATGTCCTGATCATACGTGATAAACAGCACAAATATTCCAACGGGCTTTGCTTATGGCCATTACATTTTACAATTTCGTCTTTCCTCACGTATTTACTCGACTGGCGTATGTAATCTTCCCGTGGCGCTTTCATTCAAGAAGAAATGTGAAAGGTGAAGTCTTATCAAAGTCAGCAAACCCGAACATGCCAAGACTCTTGCCACACTGTGCTACCGATAGTAGGATGTCACTGCTGCCCTATTAAACAGACAGGGATCAAAATGTTCTAGTGGAGAGGGAGTTTGACGAAGACCCTTTTTTCCTGTCTCCATGTTTCTGGCGGTCGAGAAGTTTAGTGAAGACCTTCCTTTTTTTTGTCTCCATGTTTCTGGCAGCTATAAAGTTTAGTGAAGATCTTCTTGTCTCCATGTTTCTGGCAGCTATGAAGTTTGGCGAAGATCTCCTTGTCTCCATGTTTCTGGCAGGTGTGAAGTTGTGGTGAAGATCTTCTTGTCTCCATGTTTTTGGCAGCTATGAAGTTTGGCGAAGATCTTCTTGTCTCCATGTTTCTGGCAGCTATAAAGTTTAGTGAAGATCTTCTTGTCTCCACGTTTCTGGCGGCTATGAAGTTTGGTGAAGATCTTCTCGTCTCCATGTTTCTGGCTGCTATGAAGTTTGACGAAGATCTTCTTGTCTCCATGTTTCTGCCAGGTATGAAGTTTAGTGAAGATCTTCTTGTCTCCATGTTTCTGGCTGCTATGAAGTATAGTGAAGATCTTCTTGTCTCCATGTTTCTGGCTGCTATGAAGTTTGGCGAAGACCTTCTTGTCTCCATGTTTCTGGCTGTTATGAAGTTTGGTGAAGATCTTCTCGTCTCCATGTTTCTGGCGGCTATGAAGTTTGGTGAAGATCTTCCTTCTTCTTGTCTCCCTTTTTCTGGCGGTCAGGGAATTTGGTGTACCTCCGTCTTGTCTATATGTTTATGGCGGCTAGGGAATTTGGGGTACCTCCTTCTTGTCTATATGTTTATGGCGGCTAGGGAATTTGGTGTATCTCCGTCTTGTCTATATGTTTATGGCGGCTAGGGAATTTGGTGTACCTCCTTCTTGTCAAAATGTTACTAACTGCCAGTGAGTTCCGTGAAACCCTTCCATCGTGTGTCCATCCCTGTCAGTCAGTCAGTCATTTGCATGTCCGTTGCGGAACTTTGCCTCCCTAACAGCTCTCCTGTAGGCCTCTCGTTTGTGAGCAAGATGCCCTGCTGCTGATGCATCCATTTGCAGATTATCAATGATGTCTTGCACCCTTCTTCACCTTGGTCTTCCTTTCTTTCATCACGTACCCTCCAAAGACGGTCTTCTCTAGATTATCATGACGTTTAATGTGTTCAATATATTTAAGTTTTCTCTCTTTAATCCTCTTTACTAGCCAGTCTTCTTCAGTATTAAGTTCTTGTAGTATGGATATATTTATTCTTTTCTGTGTCCATGATATTTGAAGAACTCTTCTGTAGCATTTACATTCAAAGGCATTTATGTGTTTCTCAGCTGTTTTGTTAAGTGTCCAGGTCTCACAGGCATATGTTGCGATGTGAAAGATACAAGCTCTTAAAAATCGTATTTTTGTAGTTCTGTCTATTCCTCTCCACAGCTTTTTTGGTTGTTTAACTTCTTGAAGAGTGATAGATGTCCTCCTTTCAATTTCCCTCATTGTATCTCCATTATTAGTTGGTAGTGATCCAAGATATTCAAAACTCTCCATTTCTTCCAATTTTTCCTCATTGATACGTATTTCAGCTGCCTTATTTATTTTGTCAGTTTTCATCAATTTAGTTTTCTGCACATTAAGACAAAGCCTTTGCTCTTCATTATTCCTACGAACTGACATAATTAGTTTTTCCACTCCTTTTTGTGTTATGGACAATTATACTGTGTCATCAGCATATCTAATCTCTGGTATTTCATAACTTCCAATTGTTATGGCATCGAAATATTCTTTGTCTACATCTTCTCTAACATTCCTCATTATATTTTCAGTATACACAAGTTAAATAAGTAAGGCGACAAAATGCACCCCTGACGGACCCCTTGTTTTATGTAAAACCAAGTTTTTCCAGATAAAACGCCATTAAATTGTCACCTGCCTCATTTCTGTGTCCTGTGCTAAATTTCCCTACAGCATGTCCTTCATCTTCTGCTCTTTCTGTACCAATCTTTGTATTAAAGTCCCCCATTATACAATATAATTTTTCCGTATCTGGTCTATCGTCGTTTGCAATGTATTATAAAAGTCTTCTACTTCCTCTCCTTCTGCTGCTGATGTAGGTGCATATATCTGGATAATTGTTACATTTCTAGAAGTGCTTTTAAGTCTGATAGTGAAGATTCTATCACTTACTAGATTGTAACCTAGTAATGCTTTTGACATTGATTTGTCCAAGTAAAAAGCCACTCCATTATTTCCTCCTAATTCTCCACCAGAGTATACAAAGATATCATCATTCTCGCTCTTGAAGTGTCCTGATCCTTTCCATCGATGTTCGCAGATTCCCAAAATGTGTATCCCCGTTCCTTTCATCTTGTCACTTATTATTTGATACTTTCCTCATACATACTTCTCACATTCCATGTTCCTACTCTTATTTTTCTTGTTAGTTTGATGCAGGGGTTTTCCTTGGTAACACCGTCAAGATTTTGTCCGTCATCACAATTACTAGTACCGGCCTCTGTCTCACACTCTTCCCCAGTGCTAAAATTAGATCTATTTGGCCTGGGGGACTCGCCATCAGATTTTTTTCCTATCTGACCTTCCATTTTGCTGTTTGGGTTTCTTGGTTTATTTCCAGAAGATAGTTTACCATTGCTTTCCTTCCGGGCAGTGACTGTACTAGTCAGTAATCGTAGCCATTGTCCCTACATTGAGATAATCTGCCTACCATCATAGAATGGTTACCATAACCAACATTATCTGTCGGCTGCTCACCCATTCCAACCGCCACCTGCACCCATGGCTTCACTCACCCTGATCGGGGGCTATACGGGTACTCCACCTTGCCTAAGGGTGTACCGTAGATTGACGGTGGTAAGGAGGCGTCTTACTTCTCCTTTGATAGGGGATACCCCTACTCTGCTAACCATTCTCGTAGAAAGCCATTTACCCAGTATAATGCCCTCACTGACAGTTGTCCGCCACTGTTTCAGCTGTCCACAGTAGAAGTACGAGATCTTTCAACACCAAAACATGCCTGTTTACGTTTCTATATTCATTTTACTCATTTCATTGTCTGCCTAAATCGCTCTTGCAGTTGCGTCTTTCCGTGCCAGCACTTAAAACATTCACCCCTGCTCTCCTTCTGTCCCAAACCCGTCGTTTTAAAACACTTAACCACGGTTGGACAATTTTGTCTTGGTGCTTATCTTCCCTGGACCAACTCCTGATGTTTGCTCCCGTTACAGTAACGAAGATGACCTCTGGGAGCAATTAGTGCACGTGCGTGAAAACGTAGATCTTATTAAGGTAGAGCTGGGGGCTCATCAAGGAAAATCCCCGGCCGATTTCACCGCCAGTTCCACAACTATGAAGAATGTCATGAGGCATATCCCTGGCTTCCATTCAGGTGACGAGTTTGTTCTAGGCCACTAAGCGGGCAAAGAAACGATGGTTCCGCGCCTTCAGAAGACTTGGGAATAAATGTACAGTAAACAGCTATTTTATGATGTTTAAGGATAGGCAAGCAGCTTCGTCGCCTGTTTTGGTTGGCACCTGTTTTTAATTTCATGCTGTGAAGTTTTTCAGTCGCAAGTTCATTTGGAGTTTATTGGCTACAGTTTTAGTACTTGTGAAGGATATTTATGATATACAGTAGGCTTTTCTGAGTATCTGTGACAAGCAGGAAGCATTGCGTTATCTTTTGAATGTGTTAAACGTGAGATTATTTATGACATTTTGTAAATAATGTTTTTATATAACACATAGTAAGCGTCATAAATATCTATGAGATGCAGCAAAGACTGGAGTGTCTGTGAAATGTGATAAGGACGAGGAATAACTTGACAAGACTGAAGAATGTCTGTGGTCGATGATAACAGTGAAGAGTGTCTGTGAAATATGACGAGAGTACAGAATGTCTGTGACATGTGATAAAGAGTGAAGAATGTCTGTGACATATGACAAGAGTGAATAATGTCTGTGACATATGACAACACTGAAGAATGCTTGTGGCATGAAACGAGTGAAGAATGTCTATGACATACGATAACAATAAAGAATGTCTGTGACATATGACAGCAGCGAAGAATGTCTGTGACATATGACAAGACTAAAGAATGCTTGTGATATGAAACTAGTGAAGAATGTCTGTGACATACGACAAGACTAAAGAATGCTTGTGATATGAAATTAGTGAAGAATGTCTGTGACATATGACAAGACTAAAGAATGCTTGTGATATGAAACTAGTGAAGAATATCTGTGACATATGACAAGAGTGAAGAATGTCTGTGACATATGACAAGACTAAAGAATGCTTGTGGCGTGAAACGAATGAAGAATGTCTGTGACATATGACAACAGTGAAGAACGTCTGTGACATATGACAACAGTGAAGAACGTCTGTGACATATGACAACAGTGAAAAACGTCTGTGAAATTTGACAAGAGTAAAGAATGTTTGTGACATATGACTAGAGTGAAGAATGTCTGTAACTTTAAAAAAAAATAAGCTTCAGGTATAAAGACATAGAGTGTCATTATTTTGACACAGTGAAATGTGGTTCCAACAGAAAAAAAACAACAAATATAAACCTGAAACTAGAACCAGATAAAACAAACAGAAAGTTTACCCAAGTGTTTCCCTCCGATCCACAGAACTAATTTAACGTTTTTTCCTGTAGGGGAAGGTAACACTTTTGCTTCATCATTTTCTTTCTTAAATCTAGGGTGCTCATGAAAAGTGTTGGTAGTTTTTTCAGCTTCCTAAACTTCCTGTCAACAGTTGCTTTTTACAATTATATCATTCATTGGGCTCAGTTCCAGATCTTTCCATAGTGTAGCAGGCTGGCTGCTCTCCTACTCCGATCTCTTCTCTCCTGCCTGTCTACCTTGTGAATCTCTGGCAGTAAACCTGCTCCAACGATGAAATATTCATAATAAATCTATAATCTTTGTTTTAAATGATCAAGCGGTAGACCAAGACAGATGAAGGGACAACGTAGAAGAGGATATACAGGAAATTGGTGTCACCAACTTGAGAGAGAGGGAGATAGAGAGAGAGTGTGTGTGTGTGGATTAAGAACAGGGAAGAATGGAGGCGAACTTTATCTGCAGCAATGAGCCTTAATGGCTTGGAAAGAAGAAGAAGAAGAAGAAGCAAAAATCTCTATTTTCTTGTTTCATATCTTGTCTTGTCTTGTGCTATCTCCCTGTAACTGCGAGCTGTTGTTCTTTGCAGCCGATGCTGTGAAGATGTTGAGGCACAACATCGTATCCACGTGGCAGCAGGTTACGGCAGCTACTTTTTCAGTCCCGGAGAACGGCTAAAAAGCAGGGAGTCTGCAATGCTTCTTTAGCAGACTCCACTACCATGGGGACTATGGTGATCACTGCCCCGTTAGCTAGGCTAGACCTGTTACTAGGGGATAACACGGAGAGGTAGGACAGGGTCTTGGTCAGTTATGGTTCGCTAACCCTGAAGCTGGCATATCAGCTATGGGTCGCTGATTGCCTCATCGGACAGCGTCTTCACCTACAATACCACTGCTCTCGAATATGTTACTCTTTAATACACGTGATGATACTGATGATAGTTGGATTTTTTATGAGAGTGATGGTAATACAAGAGTAGTAACATGATTTCCTTGCTGTCTTATGATGGAGATAAAGAATATGAATCGGTGCTCTTGCAGCTAACTATAAGGCCGACTGTGTAGTAGGCTCCACTATTTTGAAGTTAGGATCATGCTTTGTCATGGTTTGTGAGGCTTTAGGCAGTAATTAGGGCCATTTTTAGAAAAATGTTGGTGTCATGATGGACATGGAGAAAAAAGATGTTCGATGGCTTGGCAATGCTCAGTGATAAGCATGTGGAGACGCACAAGGAACGGAGGACTTTGGAAGGACATGATATCCTGCTCCTGTCGGCATGGAATTTGAGAGAGACACAGAGACAGACAGACAGAGAGACAGACAGAAAGAGACAGAGACAGAGAGAGAGGCGCAGAGAAAGAAAGAGACAGACAGACAGACAGAAACCTTGATTTGACTAAAATCTTGATCCTCTTCCAGTAGCAGGTTTGACCTGGATAACGTGCCAGATCTGGCCATGGTCCTACTGATGGTAGAGTCTCTCTTCCCAAAAGCCTTTTTTTTAGATCTAATCCTGGTCTTCAAGTAGGACACAGTTACCTCCCTTGCATTTCAGTACAACGTTTTTATTTGGGCATCTTCGCAGCGCTGTTAACAAATCCTGTTCAAAGTTGCGTGAAGGCAGAACAACAGCAACAGCAACAAGATAAGAGACAAAGTAGGCAAAACATATGCTGTTCTACGTGTAAGTAGCGAAGTAGGTTGAGCTTTTACTGAGCTGAGCAAAATTTGTGAGACAAACAGCGGTTAGACAACCCCTATGCAATTATCTATGCTTTACATGGTCATGTCAGTTCTTGTGAATATATCACGGTAGAAAGGGGAAAAACAAAACAAAACAAAACACAGAAACGTGTTTCTCTCCTCTCTGTTGATTTTTTTTTTCATCAGAAGGGGAAAAAAAATCAGAACTTGATGAGATGAAAATGTTCTGTCTGAACGAATCGTTAATTACCAATGTCTAGGATGAGCAGAGATCGCGCCAACTGTTGCTTCCGTATGGATGGATATTCGTTAATCAACTCCTCACATATTTCGTCCCCCCCCCTCCTTGTTGCTCGCAACGGTCATTCATCTGGTAGTTTTGCCTCGGTATAATTCATAGGAAAAAGTTTATATGACAAGAAATAGTCACGAGAACAAAACATGACGATCATGACATACGCATGAAAACAAAACATGACGATCATGACATACGCATGAAAACAAAACATGAAGAGCAAACAACAGGAATGCACCTTGAATAAGAAACGAACAATCGACCTTTGGGTTTAAAACAGTGAAGAATTAGTTACATGGTCCCGTCTGATATTCAACCCTTTATTTCTCAGCTTTCACAGACAATCCATACCAACTAAGAAAACTTACTTTCTTGTCTTACTCGCACACTCAGCAAGAGAACTCTACTTTCAGCTCTTGTCCGCTGCACACCCTAAAGAGATGTGAATTAATTGAGAACATGCAGCAGATGGTAGGTAGATTCTTACTCTTTACTGCAATACATTAGAAGTATTAATGAGGTATTTCATAGCGTACATTGGCCGCTTTATACTAGATCTAGGACGAATGTATAAATCTTAAGGAGGCATATAGTTCAAATCAGATATAATTCACATCAAACAGATATAGTTCACATCAAACAGATCACAGAAACAGATATTGACAAAATAACATTAAAAATTTTTTTAACTTTACTTTTTAAAATATTTTATTTTCGATACTGTAATGTTTCTTGAATGTTGCAATTATAATTAAACAGAAATAAATCTGGTCTCTGCAATTTCCTTCCGTGTTTTAGCTGGGGCATGAAGATATTCCTAAGGAGACAGAAGCTACTTGGAGGGCCCCCGAGAGAAATGTTGTAAACCAATATTAAACTACATCACCCTTCCCCCACACCTTATTTTTCATTCATTCCGGGCCCCTACCAAGTCCTCTGGGCCCTACCAAGTGCTATTGGCCCATACCAAGTGATCTGGCCTCTTCCTTAAAACAAGGAAAACCCTTCAGACCTTATTTTTCATTCATTCCGAGCCCCTACCATGTCCCCTGGGCCCTACCAAGTCCTCTAGGCCATTAACAAGTCATCTGAGCCCATAACAAAGTCCTGTGGCCCCTTCCTTAAAACAGGGGAACCCTCCAGACCCAGGACAATGAGACGATTGGGCCCGCTTTCGGTCGTCCTGACTATAGGTTAGCTCTGATTACACGTTAGCACACACTGCTGGTTAAACCTTACTACTGGTTAGCCCTTACTACTGGTTAGCTCTGACTACAGGTTAGCACAAACTACTGGTTAACCTTTACTACTGGTTAGCTCTGACTACAGGTTAGCTCTGACTACAGGTTAGCACAAATTACTGGTTAACCCTTACTACTGGTTAGCTCTGACTACAGGTTAGCACAAAGTACAGGTTAACCCTTACTACACTGGTTAGCTCTGACTACAGGTTAGCCCAGACTACAGGTTAGCTCTGACTAAAGATTAGCTATGACTACAAGTTAGCTCTGATTATAAGTTAGCCTAGACTACAGGTTGGCCAAGACTACAGGTTAGCTCTGACTACAGGCTAACCCTGACTACAGGTTAACCCAGACTACAGGTTAGATATGACTACAGGTTAGCCTAGACTACAGGTTAACACATATTGCAGGTTAGATATGACTACAGGTTAGCTCTGACTATAGGTTAGCACTGGCTACAAGTTAGCACTGACTACAGGTTAGCCTAGACTACAGGTTAGCCCAGATTACATGGGTGTAAATAAAGTTGTATTCTTTTACTATGGTGGCACTCTTTCTGTAAACTTTTTGTCACCTGACTGTCCATTTGTCTTTTCTTACTAACATTGTGACACTTAACAGAATCAGCAATGGTCTATAACGTTTTGAAAATCCTCACCAAAAGTACGCTGCAGAAGAGAATCCATAGTTTTATTCAGTATTTAATCTGATCATAATCTCTAGCCACACAGAAAAGTATAAAATGTGCCGGATTTTGTTTTATTTCTCGTGTACTTGCAACAAAGGTTTTCACAGTTTCTGCATTCTGTCTCTGGTGTCATACTTTCTTTCATTGCATTGCATTCATTGCATTCATTTGCATGTCCCTTGCGGAACTTTGCCTCCCAAACAGCACTCCTGTAGGCCTTTCGGTTGTGAGCAAGATGGCCTGCTGCTGTTGCATCCATTTCCAGATCGTCAACGATGTCTTGCAGCCATCTTCGTTTTGGTCTTCCTCTTTTTCTTTTTCCCATTATGTATCCTTCCAATACGGTCTTCTCTAAATTATCATGACGTTTAATGTGTCCAAAATATTTCAGTTTTCTCTCTTTAATCCTCTTCACTAGCCAGCCTTCTTCAATATTAAGCTCTTGTAGTATAGATATATTTGTTCTTTTTTGTGTCCACGATATTTGGAGAACTCTTCTGTAGCATTTACATTCAAAGGCATTTATGTGTTTCTCAGCTGTTTTGTTAAGTGTCCAGGTCTCACAGGCATATGTTGCTATGGGAAAGATGCATGCCCTTAAAAATCTTATTTTTGTGGTTCTGTCTGCTCCTCTCCACAGATTCTTTATTTGTTTTACTTTCTGAAGAGCGATAGATGTCCTCCTTTTAATTTCCCTCATTGTATCTCCATTATTAGTTAGTAGCGATCCAAGATATTCAAAACTCTCCACTTCTTCCAGTTTTTCCTCATTGATACATATTTCAGTTGCCTTGTTTGTTTTGTCAGTTGTCATCAATTTAGTTTTCTTTCATTACTCTCACTAAATATGCTGTATAAAGACCAGGAAGCAGAGTCGCAGCTGTGTACTGAATATACCAAGCGAATGCTGTCTGTTGGTCCACCATTCTTCAATGTTCTTTGTAGTAAAGGTAAAGGTAATCCCTGTCATACCCTTAGAGACACATAGGGATATGGTTTTGGTGGCCATATTTTCCTTGACCTGTCAGCACACTAGAGGGTGACAGGGTTAATATCACGCCTGGCCACCTTTCCTTCCCCAACTCCAGAAGCAGTCGGGTACCCATTTCTACAGCTGGGTGACTGGGGTGCCTCCGGCCGGATTCGAACTCCCGACCTTCGCTATGAGAGATCAGTGCACTGACCACTTCGCCACTCTACTTGAAAATTTTCTGGAATTTTCGCTGAGTATTGCGAACGAAGAAGAAGAAGAAGAAGGGGATTTCATATACGTCTCTGTTTGCACAGGTCCTATTAAACGACATCCTGCTTTCTTACACAGTAGCTAAGTGCAGGTGCCCCTCACTGGTTAAGGCGTCTGATAGTTCTTGGATATTACCGTGCGAGATACGGTTTAGTTACCAGTGTAGGTCGCCTAGCAGCGCGAGACTGTTTTCAATTGTTCTCCTCTAGACCAAAATATCACTTTAACCAAAATCTCCCCCCCCCCCTCCCCTTTTTCCTCCAGGCTTCATGCCACCCTCCGCCAATACCTGACCGGCCTAATGCCTAGGGACAAGCCTGCCTACACCCACTTAACGAAAATAACCGCCAGGCAGCCAGGAAAGATAGTATCGGACACAAACGGCGGACAATTTATGACGGACAAAACACGTTGTTAGTTCTTCGGGTTTAAGATGGAAAAAGGAAAAAAAATTTTCGTAAAGTTTTCCAGCTTGGAAGCTTTCACAAAATGGTCCGACCACTTCGTTAGAAGTTAGAATTGAACTATGGAATATGAAAGCAGGCTTTTGTCGCATCTTTACATATTATTTCATGAACACTGTTTAATTGAGTCCATTGAACTAACAGAATTCTGGCACATCGTGAATTCACGCTTGAGTCTTTCACTTTCTTTAAGTAAATCATGTTCAAGACGAACGTTCCATAATCAGTGTAAGCAAGATAGAAGGTCTTCAAATAAGACACTCATATTCTGTGTATTTCATTCATTCATTCATTTGCATGTCTCTTGCGGAACTTCGCCTTCCTAACAGCACTCCTGTAGGCCTCTCGGTTGTGAGTAAGAAGGCCTGCTGCTGATGCATCCATTCGCAGATCCTCAACGACGTCTTGCAGCCATCTTCGCTTTGGTCTTCTTTCTTTCTTTTTCCTATTATGTACCCTTCCAAGATGATCTTCTCTAGATTATCATGACGTTTAATGTGTCCACAATATTTAAGTTTTCTCTCTTTAATCCTCTTTATTAGCCAGCCTTCTTCAATATTTAGTTCTTGTAGTATGCGTATTTCATTACTATGCAAAAACTTTTAAATACCAGGAAGATCTGTGTCAGGGTAATGTCACAGCAAGCGTTGATAAAGCTTTCTTGGGTAGTTTTTAGGTATATACAAGGTGTTTTCTGTACGTAATGAGACTTAGTTTATTCAGCCAATCGGCAAGGCCGTGGAAGGGGTGGGGGGGGGGGGTCGGGGGCAGATTCTCTAGGCCTGTAGGTTAGTGGGGGATGTTAGGTAAAGAGTCGATATCTCGTCATTTGTCTCTTCGCTTTTTTATAGAGTGCGGATCGCTTGCGAAGTGGATAACTGTTTAAATGTCGCGTAACGGTTAAAATGCAGAGGAGTGTCGAGCAGTGATATGCGATAAAGTTTTGTGTTAAACTTGAAAAATATGCCATCCCATTGTATGCTCTAAAGACAATGGGATAAATGCTGACGCAATACATGACGTTCGCATTGACTGATAGGTAGTTCGAACACGCAAAACACAGCGTTCTGTCCTTAGTCTAGTTGAAGGCAGTGTCAATTAAACATAGAGGCTCCGCTGTAGGATTGCACCATTTATGAATACCGCGTCATAGTGAGAATTCTTTGGGTAGAGGGAGTGAACAGTGCTGAAATTAACCCAAAGATGTTGGTTCACTACGGGAGTGAAAGCTGCCGAAATTAACCGCAAGGTACTGGCTCACTGCGAGAGTGAAAGCTGCTGAGATATACCACAAGACGTTGGCCCACTACGAGAGTGAAAGCTGCTGAGATTAATTCCAAGATGTTGGCCCACTACGAGAGTGAAAGCTGCTGAGATTAATTCCAAGATGTTGGCCCACTACGAGAGTGAAAGCTGCTGAGATTAATTCCAAGATGTTGGCCCACTACGAGAGTGAAAGCTGCTGAGATATACCACAAGACGTTGGCCCACTACGGGAGTGAAAGCTGCTGAGATATACCACAAGACTTTGGCCCACTACGGGAGTGAAAGCTGCTGAGATTAACTCCAAGATGTTGGCCCACTACGAGAGTGAAAGCAACATGACTCAACGAAACGTTTATGAATGGGTAGGAAGATTTAAACCCGGAAGAACAAATGTAAATGAGGAAAATCGAACTTCTCCAACACAACACTGCATGTTCTCATGCCACGACCACAACGGTGGAGGCAATGGCAACAGCTGCCGTTTGAGCGTTTTCCTCATCCCCCAGACACTCCTGATCTGGCGACACGTGATTACCGCGTCTTCGGTCTACTTAAAGAGGCTCTACTACGGTCACAGGTTCACCTCTGATAACGAGGTTTGGAACTAATGTAGAACTGGATTCGGGAGCAGCCGAAAGGTTTCCTTCTTCCAAGGAATGTGGAGAAGTATTTGTCTGTGCTTTATTTGTGCTATCTCCCTGTAACTGCGAGCTGGTGTTCTTTACAGCCGATGGTGTAGAAGTGTTGAGGCACAGCATCGTATCGCCGTGGGAGCGGGTTATGTTAGCTATTTTTTTCAGCCCCGGGGTGCAGCTAAAAAGCAGAGGGGGGGGGTGTGCAATGCTTCTTTAACAGACTCCACCACCATGGGGACTATGGCGATCCTTGCCCCGTTAGCCAGACTAGGCCTGTTTCCGGGGGTACCACGAAAAGGTGGAACAGGGTCTTGGTCAGCTATGGTTCGCTAACCCTGACGCTGGCATATCAACTACGGGTCGCTGATTGCTTCATCAGCATGTGGAGAAGTAATATGACTGTTGCCTTCATTTGCTCACAGTTACCCGTATTACAGGGTATGTTTCCTTTACTTTTTTGATTCTGTATACATATACACAGAAAGATTCCATACTAACGTTACCCGGCATATAACACATACATATATTTAAAATAAAAGATATGTTCTTTAAAACTATATTTTGATTTAAATCTCTTTCTACGTTTAATGCTTTTGTTGAGCTGGAGTGTTTAAATGATTTAACATGAATGAAGATATAAACAGAAAAAAAAATCATAACCATTTGATCTATAAACCGTCTTCCTCGGTTATTCTTCGGTATCTAGGAGAATTGTACGTTCTACCAATATTACATTTTCTTAGTTTTGTCTTCCATAGATAAGCATATCTTCTTCTTCTTCTTCTTCTCTGAAATTGAGAGCTGGTGTTCTTTGAGCCTATGAGGTGAAGATGTTAAAGTATACAGCATTGTGTTGGATTGAGGGCGGGTTAAGGCAGTTACCTTTTCAGGCAGTGTGCAATATTTCTTTAGGAAACTCCACAACCATGGGGTCTGTGGCGATCCTTTCCCCGTTAGCCAGGCTAGTCCTGTGTCTAGAGGTCCCAGCGGACAGGTGGGACGAAGTCTTGGGTTTGGTATTGTTCGCCAACACTGACCTTCTCATGTAAAGCCACGAGTTTCTGACTGTTGAATTGGACAGCGTCTTCTCTCATAGACAGACAGACGGACAGATAGACAGACAGACGGACAGATAGACAGACAGACGGACAGATAGACAGACAGACGGACAGATAGACAGACAGACGGACAGATAGACAGACAGACGGACAGATAGACAGACAGACAGACGGACAGATAGACAGACAGACGGACAGATAGACAGACAGACAGACGGACAGATAGACAGACAGACGGACAGATAGACAGACAGCACCAAACGCCCGGGCAACGCCATATACTTAATCTGGTGGCGAGGGATCGACGTAATTCTAATAGAGGACTGCGAGCTTTTCCACGTCAACAGGGATCAGGATCTAATGTGACCAACAACCTCGAACGAAGAAGAAGAAGTATAGCGTTGAACTTTGTATCACATGATAAACAGTGTATAAGTATACAACTATACACAAAGCACTGCAGTAAAGCTGTGATACCAAAAAAAAAAAAAAAGGGACAGCTTTATTATTTAACGAATACGAAGTTGTGACGTTTCGGCGTGTGCCTTCGTCAGACATTAACAAACAGGACGAAGAATAAGATAGAGGAGACAAAGTATGGGATTACCTTAAAAACTAAGTTAATGAAATAACCAACAAAAAAAATTATATTTATATACAAAACAAAACTTTAAAATTAAACGGCACTTAGCTTGAATAATTGAGAGCACTGTGAGGTTTGATTGGTCTGGGAGACAACAACAATCACCTTTCCTAAAACTATCCTGACCCTCCATAAGAGATTCACATGCGGGTCCCGTAATGTCATTTATGTCATCGTATGCAAAAGATGTAGGATAACTTATATTGGTGAAATTGGCCTCAGACTAGGGGGACCGCATACAGAAACATCTATGCGCTATCACCCAGCATGCTTCGAAACCCGTCCCTAATCATTTCAGTGGCCCCAACCACAGAGGTAAATCTGATTTTCTGCTCACAGCCATCAAACAATGTCACGCAGATGACACAAGCCGCTTAGCACTTGCTAACCGCTACATTCAGGATTTTGGGACACTGGAACCACATGGTTTAAACTCTTTATTTAGCTATACATAATCTTCTACAATCATACTCATTCTCACTTTTTGCACTGTGTTTAGACTCCTCATGAACTATCCCGTTGCTACTCTTCTACTACAACCATAATCACCCATTTCACCGTCTCTTATATAGACTCCCTTCCATTATCCACTATCCAGCTTTACAATTCCCTATCCACTCACGACTATGTAACACCACTTTTCATTGCCTTCTTAACATCATCCATGGATATCGACCCTCCGGACATCACCGTTCTTTGTAGAATTCTGTACTTCTTCTCTGCGCATCCCTCTTCTCTTTTCTATACTCAATTGGGCGCTATTTACACCTTTCAGAACGTAGCGTCCTCACTCTGGTAACAGACATTTCTTGTTTACATTGGTGACGCCAAAAAAGGGACACCTCACAGCGCTATCAATTATTCAAGCTAAGCGCCGTTTAATTTTGAAGTTTTATTTTGTATTTTCATTCATTTTTTTCATTTTTTGTTTGTTTGTTATTTCATTAACTTAGTTTTCAAGGTAATCCTATACTTTGTCTCCTCTGTATTATTCTTCGTCCTGTTTGTCATTGTCTGACGGAGACAAACGCCGAAACGTCACAACTTTGTATTCGTTAAATAATAAAGCTGTTCCTACTTTTTTCTAGTTTATACATTTCAGTGTTGAACTTTGAACTTTAGTGTTGAAGTCTTAGATTCCTAGATTCGTTCTGGTAAGTCAGAACAAACACACACTCACTGCCCTTTTATTTCAACATATTCCCTCCGGCAACGGCTACCAAATTGTCAAGTTCCTAGCTCTAATAATGCAGCAGGAACACACAGGACAAGCTGTCCACAAGAGTTTCGTTATTTCGACTAAATTAGAAAGCGAAATTTCTGATCATAAATAGTCATAACTGAAGAATAATGCATTACTGTAAAGAAAACAGCTAAGAATTGTGAGGTAAAGGGATAATAGGGCAGGCCAGAACGGAAAGGGGGTGGTGGCTGGAGTGTGTGTGAACGAACTACCTGCTTTGGGTGCGAGAGAATCCCCATTCCGCAACATCTGCGGGGTTCAGCCAACGCTGGAATCTGATTGGCCGCTGGCCGTGTCGGCGAGTTTCCCCCTTGGCGCTGGAGTGAGGGCACCACGTGACTCTGAATGTCTCCACAACAAACGGGGAAAATCTTCGCTTGGCAGGAACAGAAGTCTTGTACCAACACTGGACTTTTTACTTGTTAAAAGAAAACAACTCACACTATCATCAGCACATTTCTGTTTTAAAAAAAAACGTATATATTTCATCACATGATTTATTTTGATTGTCCATGGGAATAATTCCGAGGAGCTCATTAAAAGCACACACTTTTGGTTCAGTTCTATAATCAAGCAAGCGGGCCTCTGGTGCCCCCGTTTGTCACGTCGTTTCGGAGGTGAACCAAACGGGCCTTATTGCCCTGGATACCTGTAGCAGGTTGAAGGGACAACTTGTTGAAGCCATTTCATGGAGGGGTGAATGTTCGTAGATACTTGGTGTGGATACCAGTTGTTGGTGTGGATACCAGTTGTGTAATTTATCCACTTCAGCCAGGCTAGCGTTTCAGGTGCAACTAGTACAGAGCTGCTTTAAGTTTCAAACAGCCTTCTCCCGCCTTTGTGCAAGGACCCCTTGGTGTCTCCGGTTTTCAATGTCTGGATTTTAAAACCCACACGTGACCTGGATATCTTTTTGGGCAACCAAATGTAGCAGGTAAGGCCTCGGCTTTTTTTTTTTTTTTTGGAACTAGCTAGGCTAGGTCAAGAGATATTTATGAATGTTTTGTTGATGATGTTGTTGCTTTGTTTTAAAAAAAAATCGGAACATAAAATTGTAGAGAGTTTGCTGTTTCATGTTAGGGGAGAGTGTTTGTGAGAACTGAAAGACGAACGTCCATACGTTCAAATTTATTTACTATTTTTACCCTCTTCAGCATTTAAAAATTTTTACTTCCATTCTGCGTTAATGCTGACTCGAGCATGCCATCTTCTTCTTCTTTCTTCTTCTTCTTCTCATTTGCAAGATGGCATTCTTTGCGGCTGATGCAGCGAATTTGTTGAAGCACAGGTTCGTGTCGGGAGCGGGTTATGCCGGCTATTTTTTTTTTTTTCAGTCTCTGTGTACAGTTAAAAAATAGGATATATGCAATACTTCGTTATTTCTTCTCCATCTCCATGAGGACTATAAAAATGCCTGGCCCGTTAGCCAGGCTGTAGGCCTGTTACTGGGGGCACCAACGGAAAGATGAGGCAGGGTCTTGGTCAGCTATGGTTCGCTGACCCTAATGTCAGCTGTGGGTCACTGATTGTCATATCTGACAGCATGTCCACCCCTTTCTCTCTCTCATATTCAGTTCTGCTCATATATGCCCTTATGAGAGGGGCTCAGCTGTTCTTCCTTTGTTTTATGGAAGACGTCAGTTGCGTGAGCTTATAAACGACAGTTACGCGAGCGTATAAACGACAATTGCATGTTTTATTATTAGCATTAAAAGCCATTATTGTATTTGTTACCGATATGTATTCAGAGATGACTAAACTGCAGACACAGCACAAGTGCCAGAGCCATCGGACAGAACTAGCCAGGACCCCCCCCCCCCCGCACCCCCCCTCACCTGCTGGTAACAGGTTAGTGATTTCCTTCATGTTATTTGATAATTGTTGCGTTATAATAGTTATAATGAGAAGGGGGCATTGAAAATATAACAACAGGAAAAATGGAGGGAAGAAGAGCCAGGGGGAGAGTGAGAGAAATGATACTGGACAGTCTGACGGGATTGAGTGAGAGGAGATCACCAACTGAGCTGATAGCCTGCATGAAGGATTGTGTACTCTGGAGAAGCATAATAGCCAACGCCAGGCAGCACGGCACCTGATGATGATGGTGATGATGATGATGATGATGAATAATGGTTGTGCACTCAGAGATTCTCGCGAAGTCCGTATGTTGGGTCTACTCCAGACGAGGGGTCAGGGGGGGGAGGGAGGAGAATGGGCCCGAAAGGCGTGGGAGGGGGCATAGTGGATTAAAACATGGAAGGGGGGAGAGGAGGAATGAGTTTTTGCATGGACTTACACAGGCTCCCCCCCCCCGGGACTTCAAGATAGTATAGGTAGCCCACTCATTAACCAAATCCGTCTCTGTGCTTTCAGATCATCATAGAGTCTGTCGAAGGACACACAAACAAACACACAAGTCCACAGTTTTAGTAAGATCCAGTCAGAAGAAAATTTGTATAATGAGGAAACATGACTGATCACTAAAACAACAGTTAATATGACGCCGTAACTTTCTTGATAACTAGAATAACAGTTAATATGACGCCTTAACTTTCTTGATAACTAAAATAAAGTAAATATGACGCCATAACTTTCTTGATAACTAAATTAACAATTAATATAACTTTCTTGATAACTAAATTAACAGTTAATATGACGCCGTTACTTTCTTGGTAAATAAAATAACAGTTAATATGACGCCGTAACTTTCTTGGTAACTAAAATAACAGTTAATATGACGCCATAACTTTCTTGATAACTAAAATAACAGTTAATATGACGCCGTTACTTTCTTGATAACTAAATTAACAGTTAATATGACGCCGTAACTTTCTTGAAGGAGGCGTAGACGCTGTCCGCTTTGACAGTCAGCGACCCATAACATGCTAGCGTCAGTTAGCGAATTACAGCTGACCAAGACCCTGTCCCACCTTTCTGTTGGTACCCACAGTAACAAGTTTAGTCTTGGTTGGTGGGGGGAGGGGGAGCGGGATTGCCCTAGTCCCCATGGCGGTGGAGTCTACTAAAGAAGTATTACACATCCCCTGCTTGTTAGCGACATTCCGGGATTGAAAAAATAAGCTGCCATAACCCGCTCCCACGCCGATACGATGCTGCCCCTCAACACCTTCACAGCATCGGCTGTAAGGAGCACCAGCTCTCAGTTACAGGGAGACAGATGACAAGATAAGACAAGACTACCTTCTTGAAATACCATGGATCATTGCACAGAACTGTGTAGTTCACGTCATATCGATACACGAAAGTACATTTTATTTTTATTGGCAGTTATATAAATTGTGCAGAATTATTTAAATATCAGATCAGTTTGAGTGTGTGGCACATGGTGATTTTAGTGTGAACATTTTTAACGTAAACACACTGAGAGTGTGGCACATGATGATTTTTTGTGTGGACATTTTTAACATTAACACGCTTAGTGTGTGGGACATGATGATTGGTTGTGGATATTTTTAACATAAACACATTGAGAGTGTGGCACATGATGATTGGTTGTGGATATTTTTAACATAAACACATTGAGAGTGTGGCACATGATGATTGGTTGTGGATATTTTTAACATAAACACACTGAGTGTGTGGCACATGATGATTTTTTGTGTGGACATTTTTAACATTTTAACACGCTTAGTGTGTGGCCGTAACTTTTTTTGATAACTAAATTAACAGTTAATATGACGCCGTAACTTTCTTGATAACTAAATTAACAGTTAATATGACGCCGTAACTTTCTTGATAACTAAATTAACAGTTAATATGACGCCGTAACTTTCTTGATAACTAAATTAACAGTTATTATGACGCCGTAACTTTCTTGATAACTAAATTAACAGTTAATATGACGCCGTAACTTTCTTGAAGGAGGCGAAGACGCTGTCCGCTTTAACAGTCAGCGACCCATAACATGCTAGCGTCAGTTGGCGAATTACAGCTGATCAAGACCCTGTCCCACCTTTCTGTTGGTACCCACAGTAACAAGTTTAGTCTTGGTTGGCGGGGGGAGGGGGAGCAGGGATTGCCCTAGTCCCCATGGCGGTGGAGTCTACTAAAGAAGTATTACACATCCCCTGCTTGTTAGCTGCATTCCGGGATTGAAAAAATAAGCTGACATAACCCGCTCCCACGCCGATACGATGCTGCCCCTCAACACCTTCACAGCATCGGCTGTAAGGAGCACCAGCTCTCAGTTACAGGGAGACAGATGACAAGATAAGACAAGACTACCTTCTTGAAATACCATGGATCATTGCACAGAACTGTGTAGTTCACGCCATAACGATACACGAAAGTACATTTTATTTTTATTGGCAGTTATATAAATTGTGCAGAATTATTTAAATATCAGATCAGTTTGAGTGTGTGGCACATGGTGATTTTTGTGTGAACATTTTTAACGTAAACACACTGAGAGTGTGGCACATGATGATTGGTTGTGTGGACATTTTTAACATTAACACGCTTAGTGTGTGGGACATGATGATTGGTTGTGGATATTTTTAACATAAACACATTGAGAGTGTGGCACATGATGATTGGTTGTGGATATTTTTAACATAAACACATTGAGAGTGTGGCACATGATGATTGGTTGTGGATATTTTTAACATAAACACACTGAGTGTGTGGCACATGATGATTTTTTGTGTGGACATTTTTAACATTTTAACACGCTTAGTGTGTGGCACATGATGATTGGTTGTGGATATTTTTAACATAAACACATTGAGAGTGTGGCACATGATGATTGGTTGTGGACATTTTTAACATTAACACACTGAGTATGTGGCACATGATGATTTTTTGTGTGGACATTTTTAACATAAACACACACATCGTCTTCTAATGTTCATTATTTTGTAAGTGCTACTTTATTACTTTAAAAAAATTAACACAGGACTTATCTAAGTATTTTCTTACTTTATTGCCACGAACTAAAATCAATGTTCCTTTACTTTGTCACTTTATTGCCACGAACTAAAATCAATGTTCCTCTACTTTGTCACTTTATTGCCACGAACTAAAATCAATGTTCCTCTACTTTATCACTTTATTGCCACGAACTAAAATCAATGTTCCTCTACTTTGTCACTTTATTGCTACGAACTCAATGTTCCTCTACTTTGTCACTTTATTGCCACGAACTCAATGTTCCTCTACTTTGTCACTTTATTGCCACGAACTAAAATCAATGTTCCTCTACTTTGTCACTTTATTGCCACGAACTAAAATCAATGTTCCTCTACTTTGTCACTTTATTGCCACGAACTAAAATCAATGTTCCTCTACTTTGTCACTTTATTGCCACGAACTCAATGTTCCTCTACTTTGTCACTTTATTGCCACGAACTAAAATCAATGTTCCTCTACTTTGTCACTTTATTGCCACGAACTCAATGTTCCTCTACTTTGTCACTTTATTGCCACGAACTCAATGTTCCTCTACTTTGTCACTTTATTGCCACGAACTCAATGTTCCTCTACTTTGTCACTTTATTGCCACGAACTAAAATCAATGTTCCTCTACTTTGTCATGTATGAGAGTAAAAAAAAAAGGGTGCTGCAGAACTATACCAACGGAGCATGTCGCATTTCAAACAGTTAACTTGAAGATCGTCTATAGTTCAGTTTTTGATATTTGCATGAAACAAAGCACGCGTGATAAAGAAGCACATTCTGAACGCTAAATATCAGGAATATATATCGTAAATATCACGAATATATATCGTAAATATCACGAATATATATCGTAAATATCACGAATGTGTATCGTAAATATCACGAATATATATCGTAAATACCGCGAATTTTAACGGCTGTAAGTTTTATGATATATAGTTTTAAAGTTTTTTGTTGTTGTTGTAACTTTGACTCCACGATACAGGTCTTGGTGTAATAGTGACAAATGCGTAATATGGTCTAAAATTTCTAGAGTATCTGTAACCGTTGCGTGGTTTTACAGTATCTGCAACCGTTGCGTGATTTTACAGTATCTGTAACAGTCTCGTGACTTTACAGTATCTGTAACCGTTGCGTGGTTTTACAGTATCTGTAACCGTTGCGTGGTTTTACAGTATCTGTAACCGTTGCCTGATATATTCTGAACGTTTTTTTTTTTCCTCAAGTAAATGTGACAAGTTATTTTTTAAAAATCCTTTAGACCAGTAGATGTTGAGAAAATAAATGATCAAAGTTTATTATTTCGTGGCGGGCTTTGTGTGTGGCGTTTTTATGGAGGTTTATGTTTTATGATCACGTCGTTGGGGGCCCCCACCCCCTTTTTATGACAAGTTTTAAAACAATAATTTATTTTGCAAAGTTCGTAAGAACCAGTCTTGTAAAGTTAACTGTATTTGCACGACATTTCGGCGGTCTTTCTTTCTTTCTTCTGTCAGTGTGCAAAATCTGTAACTGAGCAACCAGTGATGTTCTGTATGTGATTCTGTTTATGACTTTTGTGACCTGGGCATGGAAAGATAGCAACTCTAAAACACAGTGGAGAGAATTTTTTTAAAAAAAAGTAACCACACTGAGCCTATAATTTCCAGAATCCATTATGTAATATGGTTTTATAGATAACTAAAAGAGATACCCGGCGTTGCCCAGGCAGGTAGTGCTGTCTTACTGTCTGCTTGGTTAGCTACGTAAGCTAGTTAGGCTAATCAGAGGATGGAATGGTAGCCTACGAGTTTCGGCAATGCATGTAAAAGGTAAAATTCCCGTTTTCACGCCATTAAGGACATATTGGGGATATGGTGTTAGGCCCGTATTTTCCACGCCCTTCGGGCAGATGCATGTGTGATGTGGTGACTATCACGCCTGGTCGCTTTACCATCCCAGATTTCTCTGGTACCCACTTTTTGGAGGCTGGGTGACCTGGGGGCGGCGGCAGTGCATGTGGCGATAGAAAAACTGAGGAGCAGGAGACGAGGATTCGGCGCACCCACTCCACATCCAAAATATAAACATTAAGAACTGAGGAACACATGTATTTCTAGTGTATTTCGTCACCGAATCTAACAACAGCTTCGTGTTTCCGTGGCTGTCCTGTTACGTTAGAAAGCTAAGCTAGTGTTACTGGCGTAGACCTTCAAAACTTGGCAGTTCCCGCCAGCCTAGCAGGGCCTGCGCCGATTGGGAAAGTGCCAGGACGCCATGCTCTTGTTTGTTTTGACCCTCAGCACCCCTACCCACCTCCGCCTCTCTCTCTCTCCCCCAGGTGAATTTGTGCTTTCCATTCATTAGACAAACACGCTTTTGTCGTGCTGGATCAGGGATTCCCATACCTTTTTTTTTTTGGTGCGCCACCCTCTTGCCTTCATACTAACACATACCTCAGCTTCTTCTGGTGCCCCCCTGTCGTTTCAACCCCTCAGCCCCTAGTCCCCAAGGAAAAATAATTACCACCGTTTATATAGGACGGGAAGGTGGGCGGTATCAGAGGTTTTGGAGCCACTGTACCATGCGTCTTTCCGTAATTTGAACTTTGACCGAGTGTCCACTTTGCACCCCAATTTAAACCTGGAGGTAGTAGTAACTGGTTTACCCTTCTCCCTCCCTGGATTCTCCAGTCCCCATACCTGCAGGGATCTGCATTAAAAGAAAACAGACCAAAGCAAAATACTCTAAAAGAAGCGTACATGCTCTTAAATGACACGAAAAGATGGTTAATCTTTATCAGATGTTGAGACCTGGACACTTAACAAAACAGCCGAGGGACACATAAATGCCTTTGAATGTATATGCTACAGAAGGGTTCTTCAAATATCATGGACACACAAAAAATAAAGCAACAAATGTATCCATATCACAAGAATTTAATATTGAAGAAGATTGGCTAGTAAAGATGATTAAATAGAGAAAACTTACATATTTTGGGCATATTAAATAAATATTTTGGGCATATTAAATGTCACGATAATTTAGATAAGACAGTCTTGGAAGGGTACATAAAGGGAAAAAGAAAGAGAGGAAGACCAAAGCGAAGATGGCTGCAAGACATCGTTGATAATCTGTAAATGGATGCATCAGCAGCAGGTCATCTTGTTTACAGCCGAGAGGCCTACATGAGAGCTGCTAGGGAAGCAAAGTTCTGCAAGGGACATGCAAATAACTTGACTGATTGGTCAGATGCAGTGTCGGGTGGTGTTAAGCTGTCTCATCCAGGTCTGTCCTGATTTTACATTTATACTAGTCTGTCGTGTCAGACTACTGGTTACCTTTCTTCTGGGCATTCCTCTGCCTTTCTTCCCATTTACAATTCCTATTGTTTCTGATGTATGTGTTTCTTTATGTTACACATTAAGTTAACGTTTATCCCTTATATATTAAAAACATTTTTTCTCCGTTGATGTGTACACAGTTCGAGACAGGTTTAATGTACCTCTGAGTTCTTGTTGTTTGTTCTTTTAGTTTTAGAAGTAAATACTCCAATGATTAGTTTTAGAAGTAAATACTCCAATGATTAATTTTGGAAGTAAATACTCCAATGATTAGTTTTGGAAGTAAATACTCCAATGATTTGCCAAAGCGAAGAATTGCCGCACAAACTTCAAACATTGCTTCAACAGACAATAACATTAAAACAAGCACAAAAGTCTGAAAAGAAAACATGTGTACATTACGCATCAGTGAGTTGTCTTATCTTGTCTCATTCCGCTCATAATTATTTCAGTGCTGAGAGGACAAATAGGCGGACGCATCAGTGAGTTGTCTTATCTTGTCTCATTCCGCTCATAAATATTTCAGCGCTGAGAGGACAAATAGTCCTTTCAGACAAGCGTTTCAGCCTAAACTTCTTACACTCTTGGGTGGGGGGGGGGGGGGGGGGGTAGGCCTCTCTGAGTCATGACTCGTAGAGGTATGTGAGTTGCTGATTTATAGCCGCGTCACGAGGCTGTGAAGACATTTTTCGAAAGTTTGTAATTTTTTTTGTGTGTGTTTTCTATTAGGTTAGATTTTTATAAACAGCAATATTTAGTTTTAGAAAGATGTTTTTCAGACATCAAAACTGCTCACGTGCAAGTAATGACTTCGTTTAACTTTGTATTTGTTTATTAAGATTATTTTTCATTTCGCACGAATTTTCACAAAGATTGTTTTTCATTTCACACGAACTTCACAAAACAGCAAAGGAAAATAAAAATAAACAAGAAAAAACATACCCAGGTGCAGTTTGTCTGTCTTGTTTGTAAACTTCTTTCCAATTTAAAAGGTACAGAGAATGGAAACAAGATTCCGAGTACTTAAATGTTACATCGAGCCAATTTTGTTTTATTGATGTGAAGCATGGTCCATGAATAAGAGAGTACAGAGAGAAATGGAGGCCATGGAAATGTGGTTCATAAGAAGGATGTTGAAGGTACCATGGACAGCTAAGGAAACTAACGAAGAAGTCTTAAGAGAGGCGGGAGTTAAAAGGCAAATTAAAGCAAAGATCAGAGGCAGACAAGCGAGAGTTGTAGGACATTTTCTGAGAAGAGAAAAATTGGAACATATTGTGGCAACTGGAAAAATTGAGGGAAGAAAGAGAAAGACAGAGAGAGAGAGAGAGAGAGAGAGAGAGAGAGAGAGAAGTTACCGGATGGGAAGAAAGTCACCGGTGGATCTCATAATCAAGTCTAAAGACAGGGAATTGTGGAGAGAAATGATCGCCTACGCCACGCGACACGGCACTTGATTGATTGACAGGGAATCCAAAAGTCCCAGATTGTAGATTTCGGTTCCGGTATCCAGCCTTTAAAAATGGATACCAGAGAACTCTTGGAAGGTAAATGCGACCAGGGATGATACTGCCCACATCATGCTTTCGTGTGACGAAGGTCTTGGAAATACGGGCCTAACACAGTATCCTCAATGTGCGTCAATGGCACGGAAACGAGAGCTTTACCTTACCTTTACCTTTATTAGCTGCATATTCAATGAAAAGTATGCTTTGGATATTTCTGGAAAGAATAAAACTGTAGTAGGCTAATATTGTATTTCTTAATCGAAAGCTGTATTTCAGGAATAGGGTTTCATTAAGATTACATAGCTACAAATACTCAAGTTCAAATGCGAAAGTTGTCGGCATCTCTTGAGGATGACTCTTGTTGGTGTGGCGTTTGGAGTTTGGAAGTTTATAAAGTGGTGCCCTCACTGTGTGGCTCATCATCAAGGACTGTTGGCAACGGACCATCAGAATCGACTAGCACAGGCGGTGGAGCCGATTATGGTTGGAGTATCTTGTTCGCGATGATACGGAGAACCTAATACTGAAACTATAAAATGAGTTGGTGAACCTGTATGAAAACTATATCGAAAAGGAGGGTGACGATGTAGAAAAATGACAGCATGACTTGTATCGCTAACTGAATTACGATATTTGAATTGTTAATTTGCCATTGCTTTTTGAATCACCCTCGTACTTGATTTTAGAGCTTTTCATTCTTTAAAGAAACAAAAATAAAATAAAGAAAGTTTTAAATGGGCTTTACCAGATCTTCAAGATGTTGTTGTTTGTATTCATACAGGTCTGCAGACTAACTCTAGAAATATCAGTGGGTTTTTTTTTTTGAGACTTAGCTATGAATACGCTAGCGGCCAACATGGGATAACTTCGTGGACAAAGAATGTGTTCTAACAAAGATTAAAGTTATAAGATTATTCGCTGTGTAACACACTTGACACGCTAGGGGGGAAAAACGCATCTACAAAAATCACTGTTATCAGTCACGACAAGATAAAACGCGAAGGAAGTGTTAAAATTTAAACACGACAGGATGAGAGAGAAAGAAGAAGGAAGGAAATGTTACGCATTTAAACGTGGCAGGCACGAAACGGAAAGAAGGAAGAAAGAAGGAAGCGTTACAAAATTCTAGAAAGAGTATGAAGTAAAGAGAAAAATAATGTATAAATCATTGAGCACAGATTGCTTGATGTAGATGATTTTATGGTATTTACTTTATCTGTCTCCCTTTTTCTCTCTCTCCTCTCCATACCCCCCACCCCTCCCCCCAAACCAGTCCCACCTGCTCACGACTGCTTTTCTTAGGTAGCTGGTTTATATTTTGCTCCCTGTTTTATAAACACGTTAGTCTGTATATGTAAACATAGGGGGCTTATTTCACATACACAAAGGCGCTGATGCTGACGTTTGCTTTCATAAATTAAATGTGTAACAAGAGTTTTTAAAAACAAAATCTTTTTCATCAAACTGATCGCAGAAAAGGAGACAAAGAATTTGAAGAATGCAAAATGCAGTGCCCTGTGAAGTTCCATCCATCCATCCATCCATCCATCCATCCATCCATCCATCCATCCATCCATCCATCCATCCATCCATCCATCCATCCATACATCCATCCATCCATCCATCCATCCGTCCATCCGTCCATCCATCCAGTGCAGCAAATTTTTTTTTGATTAGGTATATTTGGCATATCGGGGGGATAAATGCGCAAGGGAAAAAAACTTGATTAAAAACAAATGATTTCACATGGTAAACTCATGAAAAGTGCTCGCATTGTCAAAGATTTCTGTCAGTTAAGAACAAAATAAACTGTCAAATTATAGCAGTTTCCTGAGTGTGCTCTAGCTTGGAGAAGGGGGGGGGGATGTTTGAGGCTGTAGGATTAAGGCATTTACCTGGAGAAGTCGTCTCGATTTTTGGAGATCAGGGTTTTAGTTTTTTACCCAGACAGAAAGACAACCCCGGACCACTTACAGTGCTAAGACTAAAACAAAAGTAGGAACACCTTTCTTAATTAACAAGGACACAGTTGTAACGTTTAAGTTTACATTTTAGCCATCATTAAGGTGGATGGAGCAGATTAATGTAGTTATCAGATGTCACTGTAATGGTAGAAGCCGAGAACCGCTACATGCAGGAGTATGGGACATTGGAACCACATGGATTGAACTCGAAATTTAACTTTACTTAACCACATTTCCACGGGTTGATAGTCATTGTATCCCCTTCTCTCCTTTCCCGCCCCCTTCCTTCTATTTACCACCAGAAAGTCAGACTGGTATCACAGCTCACAAGTCTTCATCTGAACATTTTCAATACTTCACCACACGCACTCTCAGACCCAGATTCTTGCAAGTCACATCCAAATGCTCCTTTTTTTTGGTATTTTTTTCCATTTTTACTTGCTATATGTTACTGATCTGAATTTATATTTTCTCATCTTTTCCATTTTCTTTGTACTGTTTTTGTATGATTAAGGTGTAAGCAAAAACTTTAATTAATCAAGCTATTCCTACTTTTGTATTATATAGTTTTAACATTACTGCGGTGGTTTTGTGCATCCTGTCTTGTCTTGTCTTGGCTATCTCCCTGTAACTGCGAGCTGGTGCTCCTTACAACCGATGCTGTGGAGGTGTTGAGGTACATCATTGTATCGGCGTGGGAGCGGGTTATGGCAGCTAATTTTTTTTTTTCAGTCCCGGAGTACAGTTTGAAGGCAGGGGGTGTGCAGTGGTTCTTTAGCAGACTCCACCACTATGGGGACTATGGTGATCCCTGCCCCTTTAGCCAGGCTAGGCTTGTTAGTGGGGGTACCAACGGAGAGGTGGGACAGGGTCTTGGTCAGCTGTGATTCGCTTACTCTGACGCTGGCATATCGCGGGTTGCCTAATCGGACAGCGTCTTCATGTTTTTGTGCATATTTATATATTTACTTTTATATATACTTATAGCTAACAACTATTTGGACCATGCTTTAACTCGACCCTTTGTTTCCTGTATGAGCACGGCCACGTCACTGTCATGACTGTCAAAAATAACAAGCTCATGGACAGACACATTGAACACACAGCAAAACAGATCGTATACCAAATAAAAAGACCGGTCATAAGTTCAGCCGGAAGATTCCAGTAGCGCCAGCCAGGAGGGAGACTGACCTAGGTCAAGTCACACGGACCAATCAGAACTCCCGAGATAAGCAAGGCACTCTGACCCAGTCCAGTCATGGAGGAACAAAAACTAAGGTAGTGGGTGTTGAAAATGGCTAACAGGGGGGTGGGTATTGAGAGGAAGAAAGGCCTTAGACGAGGGTAATGTAAACATGATCTCAAGGAGCACGTGACCATAAGCTATACCCGGCCTGACTCCAGCAAGCTTTGATGAAAGATAGCAGAAATAATAAAGTGCCAGAGAGAGAGAGAGAGAGAGAGAGGGGGGGGGGGAAGCACATAATGAGTGTAAAAGAAGAAAGTTAATGGAAGATCCATGTCAAAGTCAGGAAATATAAGTTTTTGATGGACGATAAAGGCTGCTAAAAGAACTCTGCGTCAAGGTGTTCTAGTGAAGAGCCGGGCAGGCTGGAGTAGGTGAGGACAGGGGTGCAAGTGGCGTACTTGAGGGAAGAAAGATACCGACCCAGGACTCTACAGATGAGGCTGGAAGTGGGAGGGGAGATGTGAGGTGCACGCAGGACGCAGAGGGGAGAGTGGAACTCGTTAAAGTTTACTTCAAAATTATTTCCGTAACAGTCTCGTGAGCATTGGTCCTTTCGCTTTCATCTCATGGTCATTCTGCTACCAGTGACCCAGAATGTAAATGCCCCATCTGCATCTATCTGATATCTATTATTTGCCCGCTATGTGTTGATGGCCCTTTCTATAGTTCTTCCGACACCGCAGAGTACACATTTGTACGTTTTTTTCCCTTGTTTGATTTCGTTTTTTTCCCTTGTTTGGTTACGTTGTTTCCCTTGTTTGATTACGTTTTTTTTTAACCTGGAAAGAGATTCTTGTTTCCTTTCATAGTTACTTAGTCTTCGGTTGACCTGTTGTGTTGAGCCCAGACTTGAAGCATGTTTGTTATATGTTAGAATGCGCGCGAATCAGCTATATCAAATCTTAGAGATAAATAGTTGTTCTTGTCTCCATGGGCCCGTCTTGCTAAAGAGTTGTGAAATGCACATGGAGTTAAAAATAAAGACATAGTGTATGAGATTCATGGACATGTTAGCTGGGACATGGGATTCATAAATGTTAGCTGGGACATGAGATTCATGAATATGTTAGCTTGGAAGTGAGATTAATGGACAGGTTAGCTGGGAAGTGGTATTTGTGAATATGTTATCTGGGAAGTGAGATTCATGGACAGGTTAGCTGGGAAGTGAGATTCATGGACAGGTTAGCTGGGGAATGAGATTCATAGATATGTTAGCCAGGAAAGAGTGGTGGCCAGATGTGCTCTTAACGCGGAGGCAAGATAATGTTGATATGCATAGCAATGTTGAAATATTCGTTAGCAGTGGTTAATCAAGTAGTCTGCGTCTATCTTCATTACTATAATCACTTGTATCATTTTTTTAAAGCAGCTTTAACTTCTGTGATCAACTGGTCAATCGCAAAGTTAGAAATGTTATCTTCTAAGAAAACCTCCACTAAATTTACACATCTAAACATCCTCTCATTCCAACCATTACTCTTATCAAGATTGAGAGGAGGGTTGGGGGGAATGGGGGAGGGGGAAAGAAACGAGTTAATCCTGTTGAATTTATGGTGGTAAGTGTGGAGTTCTCCTGGAAGTGCTGCGAGTACATCGTACCCCGAATATCTGTAACAAGATAGGCAGGAAAATTGTATTTATTTGAAGTGACTTACGGGAAATACTTGATTCAGCCTTCTACAGCTGGTAACGTGTCTGTCCGTGTACGTTGACTGTTCTGTTGAACAAATTCGGAGTCTGTCTTTTGATGATTGCCGTTCCAAGTTATACAAAATTTAGGTACCAATAATAATCTTTTTCATCTTTTTTTTTTTCACTTTTGAATCGAGTAGATGTCAGCTGTTTGAGGAAAATGAGGGCATAGTTTTTTTTTTATAAAGCGAAGACATGAGATATAAATGTATCTGTGTGGTATCAGCGAAAGATGTTTCCATTTGCCACAAGGGCTGGGAGAAACTTGTGAAAGATCATGCGGCGTGGAAAGAGAGAGGCACTGGTTATCAGCCACAAGAAAAGCTGTTTAACAAACTGATGCTCAGCTTCTGCAACTCTGTGTCATCTACCTGCGTCAGAACCATCTTGCGAGATCAAAACATAGTTTCCTTCATAATAATAGCGCACACTTGAAGTATCTATCTTTGTAGCAGTGACCCATATCTGGCATGCTAGCGTCAGGGTTGTCGAACCATTGCCGACCAAGACCCTGTGCCACCACTCCGTTGGTACTGCCAGTGGAAGGCTTAGCCTGGCTAACAGGGCAGGGATAGCCTAGTCTCCATGGTGGTGGAGTCTGCTAAAGAAGCATTGCCCGCCCCCCTGCTTTTCAACTCCATTCATGGTCTGAAAAAAAATAACCGCCATAACCCGCTTTCAAGAACAATGGTTCACCTCGACATCTTCACCGGCACTGGCTGTAAAGAACATCGCCTCGCAGAGCAGCAGAAGAAGAATATATTCATGCACCAGAATATACATTGTACAACTTTTGAAAAAAAAAATCAAGCAGAAGTTTGTGATCGATGATTTCTTCTAGATACCAGATACCTATGGCCACACCTGCAGTGCTTATCAAGACACCAGACTTCTTTGGACGCTTTTAAAAGTTTCTATCCATTGTCCACATGACAATGCATCGACCATCAGAAGCACCAAGTGAGGCTTTCCAAGGCATGGTTGTGTGGGCTTGGCCTACAAACATTGCTGTCCTCCACCCCATTCTAAAAGCTATTATCCACGTATGGTGTGCACACTTCGAACACATCTCAGCATGTGTGCACAGAGTGCATAGCATATGTGTGTAAGAAAGTTGTCCGTTTATATTTTTTCAATGAAAACCTTTTAAAACAACTCGCTGAGGGCGTGTGGGAGAAATCATTGGCTGATTACTATCACGTGACGTGGGCGTTCGTAACTCAACTTTACTCGTATTAGTGTAATATACATGCACTGTAAAGTGCTCCCCGTCCAAATTTAAGAAAGAGGGCCCCTTGTGGAGCTGGAGGAGGAAGAGAATAATAAACTGAAGAGAGGAAGGTAAATAAAGAGTTTTGGAACGACAGTAAACTGTTTTAAACTTCTTCCACATTAGAATAAGTGTGAAATATAAGAGTTTGTCTACGCTTGACGGAATGGGGGGGGGGGGGAAACGGAATGGAAAAGGGGGGGGGGGAGGAGGGATAACTGAGACGTTGCTTTGAGTGAAAATATGAAACCACAAGTCTGAAATATAAAGGGCCGCAACTATTACACACTCTGAAATATAAAGGGCCGCAACTATTACACACTGAATTATAAAGGGCCGCAACTATTAAACACTCTGAAATATAAAGGGCCGCAACTATTAAACACACAGGTTATATTTCTTCCATCAAACTGGCATTTTAATACACTCGGTTATCATTGGCTGGAAAGATTTATACCCAAATGACAAAAGAAAAAAAACAACCAGATCTTGTTCAGAAATGTGGCCTAATCGCAGCAACACCAATGTTCTCCCCTCTCCCTCACCCTGTCTTCCCATTACTTCCCAGTCACCTTTCTTTATCAGTTTTTTGTTTGTCCTTCCTACCCACAAACACACACAATGGGCAGAAAGTCATAGGAAAGGAAAAGGTAATCCAGTTTTGATGAGATTCTAAGTTTACGTTAGAGAATAGCACCATGTTTGTGGTACACTTTTTTTTTGTGTGTGTCTGTAAGTGTAATCCTTAGCTGGGGGTCCTGATATTTCAGCCAGCAACAGTCTTTTTTTTCTGTATTCTGTCTTCCGGTTTTTTGTTTGTTTGTTTATTTTTTGGAGAATGGCAGAGTAGGTGTAACCACTCGTTTTATATTCAGACATTTAATATTTCCTTCCCTTCTTCGCTAAAGTGACATACTGTGTGTCAGTGCTCAATTTTCATTACTTCTTCGTGTACTGTATATCAGTGTTCATTTTCCGTAACCTTTTCATGTACTGTATATCAGTGTTCATTTTCCGTAACTTTTTCATGTACTGTATATCAGTGTTCATTTTCCGTAACTTGTTCATGTACTGTATATCAGTGTTCATTTTCCGTAACTTTTTCATGTACTGTATATCAGTGTTCATTTTCCGTAACTTTTTCATGTACTGTATATCAGTGTTCATTTTCCGTAACTTTTTCATGTACTGTATATCAGTGTTCATTTTCCGTAACTTTTTATATACAACAGTCAATGATGAGAACGTCATAAATCTTTTGTTCTTACTTTTTGTAAGGATTTTCTAACTGTTTGATCATAATGATGTCGTTACGTGTAATTTTTAAAAAAATTATCTTGTATATTTGTGATGGAAACTAATCTAAATGATGTTGATGTCAGAGTGGTGGAGTATTCACATTCATGTGTTATTTATCTCCCCTTGATCTGATACCGTTTTCTATAATTGTGTGGATGTTTTATCTTGAAGGCGAGGGTCATGCTTTCATGCACTTCCTGTCACAGTCAGTTGAATAAGACATTCTGGGAGGATCAGTGCTGTCTTTGACGTGCGCGTTTCTCTTCTCTTTGTGACAAAAGCTGCATCTACAGGATGCCTAGAGACTGGAGAGGTTTATGGGGAGGGGGGGGGATAGACGAAGGTGGATAGTGTGAGAGTTAGTCTGTAGCGTATTTCCAAGTGACTCTGGGCCCAGAAAGGTTGCGATCGATGTGTCAGTGCAACAGCTTTCTCCCCTCGGGTAAGCCTGACTTTGACATGAAGTGTGACATGACTTGGTTTGATAAATGTTATTTTGCCACGGCACAAGTTACATCCAGGCCAGTGTTGGTGAATCGTCTTGCTGATGTTTTTTTTTTTTTGCGACACTTGCAGGCACTGATGCAACCTTGAGATTAGCGCTCATAAATGCAACGTATTAATTACCAGGGTTAGCGAACCATAGCTGACCAAGACCTCGTCCTGCCTCTCCGTCTTAAGTGACTTTCCGCTTATGTCTTCACGTTTTATTCTCTCTCTCTCTCTCTCTCTCTCTCTCTGAACCTTACGTGTCCAGGGCACATGGGGCTTCTGCAAGGGTTTTCCACAAATGCCTGTCCTTGGCCTTTTTTTCTACTCTTGCCCAGGTTATCCTTCTGTTACTCAACATCCTTTCTGTTCTTCTCCATGTCTCTTTAGGTCTACCCTTACTCCTGTTCCCTGTGGTGTCCATCACGTTTTATTATACGAGTATTAAAAAACCCCCCAGTTATTCATTCGGATATGCTGATATTTGAACAGCTTTATGGGTTGATATCTGGGAAACACAGAATACACTCTAACAAATGCATTTTTCCATAGAGATATTCCTTTCTATCATATTTCAGAAAAATGGAAGACCAACTTGAATAATGAAGTCAGGGTTGTTAAGACTACTCATGTGACTTAGGACTACTGGATCATGACTGACCCAGACAAGTGACGCCAGAAAATGGGATATTACTGGTCACTGCTGCTGGTGACTTCTTTTCTATGTGGACTCCACCTTGGCTTCTCTGACGTAGATGACTACACACAGGAAGATATAGCTGAAGGTAAGCTGGAAAGAAACGTTCCTTTTCTTTTATCTTCACCTTCCTAATCATTTTTTATATTATTCTTTAAAGAGTCGTCTTTAAATTTTTTGTTTTGTTTTGCTTTTGTTAGTGATGTAGTTCTGCATCAAGAGTTTTCTTACACGAAATTCTCATTACAGATAACGAATGTTTTTACGCACAGAAAGAAATTCCTTCGAGTTATTTTTCAGCTCATGAGTTAAATTGTCCCTCGTAAATGTTAAATTGTCCCTCGTAAATGTTAAACTGTCCCTCGTAAATGTTACACTACAGTGACAGCAGAAGGAAGAAACACAAAATCTAGATGATACAAAAGAGAAAACTGTGGATAAAATGGGCTCTCTAATATGCATTCTTTATTTTTTTAAAATGGCCCCGCAGGTTCAAGCCAGTTTCTTTTGCTTTTTTCCCCTTCTCTATGGTTAAATCTGTCTTTGAAAATTTTTTTGCATATTATTTTCAAAGTATCCATCAACTGGAGAGTGCCAGACACCTGGCCCCAGAACTAAATTAAGCCTACTGTGGTCACGTGATTGACTCCTGAGACTTCCGAAACGGAGCTTTTATTTGGATAAATACGTGACACTGCTTCCCTACAAGGTCCTTGGCTAATGTTCTCTCTAAGCAGCGCGGCCGCGCACACACACACACACAAAAACACAAAAACCGTACACACACATGCCGCACACGTAATTTTATATATTTGGTGGAAAAAAGTTAATAATAATAACATTCTTTATTTAATTTTTCAGTTTTCCTGATGTTATGTGTGCTAAGGTATTGCTGATAGAGCTACATGAATGTGTTTCCCGAATTCTTTTGATGTTAGTATATTTAAATCATGTTCCAATGCGACATTAAGATGGACATTTGTACACTCTGAGAAAAATTGTACGCACACGGGATGAACATTTTGCACACAAACCACAGAAGCTTAGAGGGCTTGGACAGATACATTTTGTTCATAAACCATCTCAGAATCAGAATCTGAGATTGCTGGCCTACAGCTTTCTATTGAAATTTATGCATAATGGAACGATACACACTGTTAAATAAACATCAGATTACCTCTTCCAGACTGAAAGCATAATATTGTAATTGTAATCTCTGTTACAGTTTTTCATTCACCCTTTTTATAGGATAGGAGAGAACTGGGTGCCGTGCAAAAAGTATTATTATTATTATTGTTATGAATATAATGCTTGACCTTATCAGTGACAATGTGAAATCGATGCAGGGGAAAAAAAAACAGATCCCATGTCTTCCTTGGCTAGCAAAATATATCTTGAAATTAACAACGACAAAACAAAAATAATGAAACTTCTCATTAATCAAGAAGGAGTAATATACGTAGAAGGAACAGCTGTTGATGAAGTAAACCATCTGCATACTTTAGAAGCTACATAGACCAGGATGGTGACACCAGGAAGGAAGCTAGAACTGGAGTTGCAAAAGCAGCCTTGACCTTCAAGAATCTTGAGAACATACAGAATTAAAAAGTTATAAGCACAAAAACCAAGTTAAGATTATTCAATTCAAATGTGATATCCACCCTCATTTATGCATGCGAAAGCTGGAAATCAACTAAAGAAATAGACAATAAATTAGACTCTTTTGAAAATAAATGCCTCAGGAAAATGCCTGGTATAAAGTAGAATGAATTTAAGAACAACGCAGAGATAAGACAGATGAGTAAACAACAACCTGTCTCATGGGTGATCAAAAAAAGAAGATGGACATATGTCGGTCATGTGATGAGAAGAAATAATCAGAGAATACCAAAACAAGCTATCAAGTGAAGCACAACAGGCCGAAGAAAAAGAGGTCGATCATGTTAAACTGTAAAGAAGACATTTTTAAGAGAAGCCAGTTTAGTGGGCATAACATCCCTTGATGAAGTTGAAAAACTCTCTGAAAACAGGAAAACTTGGCAAACTACTGTGCGAGCTCTGTGTGGCGTTTAACGGCACTGGAAGGATGTAAGATGTAAGATAATGCTTGAAAGTACTGCTGAGCGAGAAACTCATTTGAAAATTGTGAGCCACTTACCAAATCTCTGTTAAGGACCAGAATCTAATTTTAATGTAGTTAATATATAATCGTTATTTAACGTCCATGTCAATAGAAGCCGTTATATAACGTCATTATCAGTATAAAAACCATTATATGGCATCAGTGCGAATAAATAATGGCGTTAGTGCGAATATAAAACCATATGACGTTTGTGCGAATATAAAAACCATTATACAGCGTTTGTGCGAATATAAAAACCATTATATAGCGTTTGTGCGAATATAAAAACCATTATAAGGCGTCATTGCAAATACCATTATATAACATTGGTATAAACAGAAAAGCATTACTAAACATTATTATCAACAGAAAACATTATATAACATCTGTATCGAAGACAACCGTTATATATCGTCAGTATCGGGGAAAGATACTCTATAGCATCAGTAGCCTCAGAAAGTCTTTGTACAGAGACAGTAGCCTCAGAAAAGCATTGTACAGAGACAGTAGCCTCAGAAAAGCATTGTACAGAGACAGTAGCCTCAGAAAAGCATTGTACAGAGACAGTAGCCTCAGAAAAGCATTGTACTGAGACAGTAGCCTCAAAAAAGCACTGTATAGAGATAGTAACCTAAGAAAAGCATTGCACAAAGACATTAACCTAAGAAAAGCATTGCACAAAGACATTAACCTAAGAAAAGCATTGCACAAAGACATTAACCTAAGAAAAGCATTACACAAAGACAGTAACCTAAGAAAAGCATTGCACAAAGACAGTAACCTAAGAAAAGCATTCTACAAAGACGGTAGCCCCAGAAAAGCATTTTCTAGAGATAGTAGCCTCAGAAAAACCATAATACAGCCACAATAACTTCAGAAAAATCATATTATATAACAGCCCTAACTTGAGAAAACTGTTTTATAACGTCTGTATAAACAGTGTCCTTGTGCCGAGAAAACTTCCCGGCGCCTAATTTTACCCAAAATACACCACAGTATACTTGTTAAGAAAGCTGAGCTATCTTTGACAGCTGTTTCGCATCTTCATTGCCATTATATAATGACAATCACTTAAGGAAAAAAAACACTATATGAGAAAGTAGCTTCAGAAAAAAAGCATTATATAAGAACAGTAACTTCAGAGAACTATTTTGAAACGTCAGTATTAACAATGTATTTGTGTTAAAGAAAAAAAAAATCCCCGCGCCTAATTTGATCAAAATCCCCCCTCCCAAAACATACTGCAATATAGTTGTTAAGAAAGTTGAACTATCTTGTGACAGCTGTTTCACATCTTCGCTACCAGAGCGAAACTGTGATAATTTTTTTTTCCCCCCTTGCACGAGAGAGCATGCGCAGTCGAAGCGCCTTACGCGGAGTCAGAGGAAAGTCAGGAACTACATTTCCTCGTTGCCACCCGCCAAGAGATTCCAGTTCACGCCCAGCTCGCCTGCTCAAATTTAACAAATATCTTTACCAAGGGAACGGTTTTCGGAACGAGATAATCATCTCCGCCTATCTGAAACTGTCATTACCTCGTGAATTTTTAGACGTCTCTGTGATAGTTGATCTAGTCTCACCCACAGTGCTCCGCGTCTCGTTTACAGTCGTGTTGACGGATCAATAGCCCCCAAGACATCCACACGTGCATTAAGTGGAAACGTCGCTTTTTGACGTCTTCCGTTTCTTTTCCGGTCGAGGTTTTGAAGTCCCGTCTCCATGGCAAGCTGAAGCAGTAGCTCCCAGCAAGGACACATTAGTGAAGGTTTCGTTTAACTCTCTTCTTTCGTAAGAACTTTAAAAATCTATAAATAGCAATGTTCCTACCCGTCCTCAAAGCTCCAGAGCAGTGCAGAGAGTTAGGGACTTCTTTACCTGATCTTTTAAAATCTCTTTTTTAAATCCTACTCACAAGAGTATGATCCGTAAGATTGAGAAGAATTTGCTTCGCAAAGAATGGGTTCAGCTGTTAAGCCAGCCAGCTACGACAAGCCTAACGTGGCTTTTAATGTCCAGGGCATGCAGGAGTATATGGCAATGATGTGGCCGACAGACCTGATGGACAGGCTAAAATAAAGGGCAGACTGACAGTGGACAAGGGGGATATTGGTATGGCTGTAGTGGACAGACTGCGGGAAAATGAAGAGCAGGAATGGAAGAACATAGCTGTGAAGAGACTGCTGGAGCTAGGACAAATTAAAGGTGCTGGGAGGAAATCTGAACTGTGTGCAGAAAACGCATCATAAACAACCAACATTTGACAGGAACTATTATCAAACATACTCTTGGATGGATGCTGCGGAGCATATATTGGGTTGTCCCGAATGCAGTGAAGCCGGAGTCTGAACTTTGAACTTTTAAAATCTAGAATTTCTCAGTTTAAAAAAAAATCGAATTAATGACACTCCCTCTGCTCTTACGTGTGGACCTAGAATTTGCAGGGCCAGTGGGAGCGGGGTTCAGCCAGTACATCGCTCCAAGGCCCATAGGGTATCCATTGTCTTAAAGAAGGGTCCGTAGTAAATGAAAACAGAATGGCAATTCAATAGGATAAGAGGATGGGGTAGAATAAGAGGATGGGGTTGGATAAGGGTAGAGTGGAGGAAGGGGGAATAGTTTTTGCACCACCTTAAAAAAAATCCTCTGGGAGGCGAAGCAGTTCCTGAACCTCTTCTCTGATAGCGTTGGTTCGATTCGCTCCACAAACACTTAAATATAAGTTCATTATGAAAACAGGGACTCTTTTCCGCGCAGGAACAAGAGAAGGACCGACCATCTGACCGCGTCACACTTTCACTGTGCCAAAACCTCAAAGAAAACATGGGCACAAGTATAGTATCCTTTGTTCTCAAGCAAACTCAGATCTATATGAAACTGGTCATTTGAGACCATGAATTCTTCTGTGTTCTCAAGCAAACTCAGATCTATATGAAACTGGTCATTTGAGACCATGAATTCTTCTGTGTTCTCAAGCAAACTCAGATCTATACGACACTTTTCCTTTGAGACCACGGATTCTTCTTTGTTCTCCAACAAATTCAGATCTATACGGCACTGATCATTTGAGATCATGGATCCTTTAGCATGACAAAAATAGAGCAGCAGACGGAAAATGATAGAAGTAATTATCATCGGCGCCACATGGTTTAGTGCTGATTGCTAATGAATCACTGTAACTCTATTAAAGTGTGCGGTTAGTTTTGTGTAACTGAAAAAAAGGGAGGGGGATGGTGTCGGTTCTACTTCTGATTTATGTGTATTACCGTGTTCTGTTTCTTCTTTGCTTTTCCTGAAACGGAAACCTTGGCACGAGTGTTGTTCTTCTGCCGATGCTCAGTCACGAGCAGGGTATCAGTTGTCCCTGTAGGTTACGATGTCCATGAGTGACATACTGTGGACTCCATCACTGAAGCAACCACGTCTAGCCTCACTTCATTACTTAGTCTGAAATACCTTATATTGCCCTGCTATTCACAACAGTACGAAGTGGCAGTATACAGCAGGAACTCCAGGCGATCGCTTCTGATTTCCAGGATAAAAGTAAAGGCAAAGGTTGCCCTATTATGCCGTTGGAGGCACATTTGGAATTGATGTCCATATTTTCCTTGACATGTCTGCACACTAAGAGGATGATGTGGTCAGTTTAACCCCTTGGCCGCCTTTCCTCTCTCAGCCCCAGAAGAAGCCGGGGGCACATTTCTACATCCGGGTGACTGGAGCGCCTCCGACCGGATTCGAACCACTACTACTACGACGACGATTACTACTACTACTACTACACCAACACCACAATCACTACTACTACTACTACACCAACACCACAATCACTACAGCTATAGTACCAACACCACAATCACTAATACTACAACTACTACTACAAAATAAACGGTTTTCTATAGGGCCTGGTTGAAGGGAGCGGTGCGAGAGGGTGGGGAGGGGAAGGGAGAGCATAGAGAAACATCTTGGAGGCTTAGAAAGCCATCGTGTGGGGTCCGAGTGGGGTCACTGCATCCCTGTCAAGATGGGGTCGCTGCATCCCTGTCAAGATGATGTCACTGCATCCCTGTCAAGATGGGGTCACTGCATCCCTGTCAAGATGGGGTCGCAGCATCCCTGTCATGATATTAGCGATGTTCTATAGTGCAGTCGTGCCCTCCTGCTTCCTTTTGTTTTATTAATGAAGTATGTTATATTTTAATAAATACAGCTTCAACCAGTGCCAGAGAGAGAGAGAGAGAGGGGGGGGGGGAGAGAGGGGAGGTGAGGGGAGAGGACGGTGGTGAGGAGGTTACAGCCCGTGCATCACTTCGGGGTCTGGATGGTAAGTGGGATGGAACGGTGAAGTGGATCCCGAAGATTCAGTTACAGACGACCCCCACCCCCCAGTGACCCCAGAAGCAAGACGCAGACTATGTTTGGGCCGCCTAAGAGAATTCTTCTCAAAGACCTTCAGCTGTCTGTGTTTGTCTGTTGTCTTATTTCACAGACTGGTTTTGTAGCTTAATTCTGTTGATGAATTACTTGCATATAAAAGCGAGACATGAAGAAAAAATAACTTTGCCATTTCATTGCCTTTAGAGAAGGGCCCCCCTCTTGTCTGGTCTGGTGGACAGTATGGCTTCTAGTCTCGTTCTGGCAGAAGCTGATAAAGTGTAGATAATCTGCTGTCACTGAGATAACCATCTGCAAAATTCTGATATTACTGACCTAACAACCCCTCCCCCCGCACAATACTGATACTACTGACACAACAACCCTCCAACAAAGTACTGATATTGCTGACACAACAACCCCCAGCGCAGCATTGATATTACTGACAACACAACCCCCCCTCCCCCTCCCCGCACAGCACTGATATTGCTGACACAACAACCCCCAGCGCAGCATTGATATTACTGACAACACAACCCCCCCCCCCTCCCCCACAGCACTGATATTACTGACACAAGTAAAATCTTTCTTTCTTTCTTTTCTGGATGAAATACCAGTCCTCCGTAGCTAAATCGCTAAAGACGCACTTCAAAAAAGTGCAGTGGCAACTAGAAGATCATGGGTTCAATCCCGGGACCGGGAAAAAAAAAGCAACAACTCACAAGACCTCTGGGAGTCATGACCCAGAGGGGCCCACCCCCCTTAGAGTGTCAGGAGTTTAAAGGGCCGAAACACTTGTCTGAGGGGGGATACTTCCTCTGATGATCTGAAGGAGTTGTGTTGTTGTTCCGCTCTCTACGGTAGAGAGTTTCCTGCACATGGATGTGAAAGAGCCCTAAAGGAATACTAAGTGTAAATTTAAAACTAACAGGCTTCCGTATTTTTCTTATAAAACAGATGTCTTCACTTCACATCAGTGGTTCCTAATCTTTTTATAATCCAATAACCGCTATTTCAGCTACATGTAAGTTGCTTACTACCAGTTTTTATGTCGCAAATCCATAAACCCTTAATTGTTTTTATTCATAGATTGGCCTTAATATCAACATTTATAAGGCAACCACATATCATCAGTTAATGCGGCGCGGACAATTTATTCACGGCTATCTTTTACCGACTTTGGACACCCTGTTCTCTCGACCTTACACAGTCCAGTTCTCTCGACTTTACATAACCCAGTTCTATCGACTTTACACAACCCAGTTCTCCTGACTTTACACAGCCTTGTTCTCTCGGCTCTACAAAACCCTGTTCTCCCGACTTTACACAGCCTTGTTCTCTCGGCTCTACACAACCCTGTTCTCCCGACTTTACACAACCTCGTTTTCTCTTCTATTTTTCTTCTGTCTTATCCAGTGGACACCGGTGAGTTATCCAACTTCACCATCAAACTGGGAGCTTCACGTATTCTTTTTTTTTTTTGGTATGTAAAAGACCTGCCACTTAGGTTGGGGTCCCATTCAAAACATTTGTATCACAGTGACCGTAAGATGGGTCTTGAACAAGACGGCAGCCCGAAGTTTTAGAGGCAGTAGGACATGCAGCTGCTGTTAAGTGAGAGCGATATAACCAGGCTAAGTCCAGAAGCCAATGCGGCACGCCGGAAGCAGTTTGAAACTAAATTTGATTGGCTCTGAAAGCTTGTATTTAACATAACTAAAAACTGTGACGACGTTTGGTGATGACTGACAGCATATAGTAAACGCAGCGACAGCATTTGAAACTATCCATAGTAGCAGAATCATAAACATCACTTCTGCCTTATCTTTGAAGCACAGGCCATGTCATTTATCGTTCTCCTGCACGGAATGTTTGTGTGCATTCTGGTAATTTCGTTTACATGATTACTCCCCCGCCCCCCCCCCCCCCCACCCCGGGCGCTGACTTTTGCTCTTGAACAGAAGCCAGTTCTTGGAGGAATATACGATCTGTAAAAGCAGGCAGATATCCGGCCTAGATGTCACTAATGTATGTGCTAGCCTTTCTAGCTTGTTGGCCCCTTGCTAATAACTGACGTGTAGTTTTCCCTGTGGTTGTAGATAGCACAGAAAGTATATAGTGAGAGCTCGTGTTTGTTGGTATGTTGCTTGTTTATCCTTGTGTACGTGTGCGTGCCTCTATATTCGTTTGTAATCACCGTTTTTGTTGTAGGTTCTTAATCTGAGGTATATCACCAGGTAGGTCACATAAATGAAATTGCGCAAGCGTGTGTATATTATGTAGCTAAGAGGAAAGTGATTTATAAGTGTGCTTAGGTGAATGGCAGTGAGTGATGCATTTATTCAAATATTTTTGGTCGCGCAAATAAAGTATGTATCTACTGTAAGCTAGATAGACCAAAACAAACACACACAAAAAATCAGAGAACACTAATGCAATCTCCGCTGCCTTCCCTTCGTTTGTCTGCGCATGCGTCTTTAACTCTCGAGAGAAGCAAATATCACCTTCAGAAATAATATTCGCTGATGTCTCCTGCCGCGCTGTTGTGGAGTTTAGCATGAACGATGTGAGATGGAGTTTAGCATGAACGATGTGAGATGGAGTTTAGCATGAACGATGTGAAATGGAGTTTAGCATGAACGATGTGCGAACGATGTGAGATGGAGTTTAGCATGAACGATGTGAGATGGAGTTTAACATGAACGATGTGAGATGGAGTTTAGCATGAACGATGTGAAATGGAGTTTAGCATGAACGATGTGAGATGGAGTTTAGCACGAACGATGTGAGATGGAGTTTAGCATGAACGATGTGAGATGGAGTTTAACATGAACGATGTGAGATGGAGTTTAGCATGAACGATGTGAGATGGAGTTTAGCATGAACGATGTGAGATGGAGTTTAGCATGAACGATGTAAGACGGAGTTTAGCATGAACGATGTGAGGTGGAGTTTAGCATGAACGATGTGAGGTGGAGTTTAGCATGAACGATGTGAGATGGAGTTTAACATGAACGATGTGAGATGGAGTTTAGTATGAACGATGTGAGATGGAGTTTAGCATGAGCAATGTGAGATGGAGTTTAGCATGAACGATGTGAGATGGAGTTTAGCATGAACGATGTGAGATGGAGTTTAGCATGAACGATGTGAGATGGAGTTTAGCATGAACGATGTGAGATGGAGTTTAACATGAACGATGTGAGATGGAGTTTAGCATGAACGATGTGAGATGGAGTTTAGCATGAACGATGTGAGATGGAATTTAGCATGAACGTTGTGAGATGAAGTTTAGCATGAGCAATGTGAGATGGAGTTTAGCATGAACGATGTGAGATGGAATTTAGCATGAACGATGTGAGATGAAATTTAGCACGAACGATGTGAGATGGAGTTTAGCATGAACGATGTGAGATGGAATTTAGCACGAACGATGTGAGATGGAGTTTAGCATGAGCAATGTGAGATGGAGTTTAGCATGAACGATGTGAGATGGAGTTTAGCACGAACGATGTGAGATGGAGTTTAGCACGAACGATGTGAGATGGAGTTTAGCATGAACGATATGAGATGGAGTTTAGCATGAACGATATGAGATGGAGTTTAGCACGAATGATGTGAGATGGAGTTTAGCATGAAGGATGTGAGATGGAGTTTAGCATGAACGATGTCAGATGAAGTTTAGCATGAACGATGTGAGATGAAATTTAGCACGAACGATGTGAGATGGAGTTTAGCATGAACGATGTGAGATGGAATTTAGCATGAACGTTGTGAGATGGAGTTTAGCATGAACGATGTGAGATGGAATTTAGCATGAACGATGTGAGATGGAATTTAGCATGAACGTTGTGAGATGGAGTTTAGCACGAAAGCTTAATAAATGGGCGTTGTTGGTTTATTGAGTGGAAAAAAGGGATTTGTTGCCAAGAATGTAGGCTGTGGTTAATGAGAAAAAGGAAACAGACTGTTCAACCCAGAGAGAGAGAGAGAGAGAGAGAGAGAGAGAGAGAGAGAGAGAGAGAGAGACACACAATAGTTACTCACATTTTGTTAGCTTACGTTGATATCACTGTCAGACTAAGACTTTTGTCAAGAATTATTTATTGATGTAAGTTTAGGTCTGTATAATTCTCCCCACCCCCACCTCGCAACAACACCTCCCCCCCCCCCCCCCCCCCGCATTTCTTCGCACTTTTTATTTCAGTGACATGTGCAGAGTTCATTCCTTCAGCTCATGTTGGTAATTGTGCAGTAAATAGCAAAGTGCAAAGAGGAGCCCCCGGTTTGAAATGTGATGTATTTTATGTTATTATTTCTCTCTCTCTCTCTCTCTCTCTCTTTCTAGGAGTTATAGTCTTTCATCATTCCATGCTTTTTTCCATATGAAGACGAGAGAGAGAGAGAGAATTTAGAAAACAATGCAGGTGTTCAGCATTTCTTGTGTGCGTGTGTGTGCGCGCGCGCTTGTGGTAGCGTTTATAGTGCTGATTTGGCATTCTTCACTGCTCTTTCCAATCATATCTGACCATTTCTCATCCCATTATTTTCTTTGGTTCTCTTCCCAATCATATCTCACCATTTGTCATCCCATTATTGTATTCGCTTCTTTTCCCAGTTCATATCTCATCATTTCTCACCTCATTATTTTCTTCGCTTCTCCTCCCAGTCACGTCTCACCATTTCTCACCCCATTCTTCTCTGATGACCTAACCAAGATCCAGTTTCTGAACGGGCTTCTCAGTGGACGGAAGAGAGGAAGGAAGGAAGCGCCAAGTTATTTTAAAAATAAACTGTTCCCAGCAGAAACGGTTACCCCACTCTTCTCCCCCTCCCGCCTCCTCTAGCCTGGACTTCATTCAGAATTGACCACTTCAAAATATATACCTCCACCCCCAACCCCCCTCTCAACCCAGATTAGGCTCCAAGGGGGGTTGGAATAAATGACCTCCATGTGGAGAATATCTCGAGGTTTAGAAGCCATTCTCAGAGCCAGCACACAAAGATGAGACGGCTTTTCAGGCTTGAGAACATAGAACATATCCTGAGTAGAACTGAAGTATAAGATAAAGCATCAAGTGCAGACTGTGAAGAGAGAGAGAGAGAGAGAGAGAGAGAGAGAGGTGGAGAGAATATGTATAGGGATTACATGCAAACTTTCCTATAATTCTCTACATTTCAAAAGCTAATGGACTCTCTAGGTAGCATGGCCACATGGGATGAGAGGAAAAAAAAAAACTGAAATAAAATTGGGCTGTAGAGAAAGCAGATGCTGGGTGTTGGGCCTGGAGGTGAACGTTTTAAAGTGGCCGCCAGGGAAACAAAGAAGAGAGCGTGGAAAGTTGGAAGAAAGAGGTTTTTCAAGAGGAGGATGTGGTTGAGGAACTGCCAAGAGAGGAGAGGAGAAGGACTTCAGTATTCCGAACGCGAAAGAGTAATAAAAGTTAAGAGAAGGGGGAAAAGGAAAAGACAAGAGATGTTAAAATGATGTTGAAGATTAAATGAACAAAGGAGGAGGAAGAGGATTTTAGAAATAAAATGATAATCTATAACTTACTTCATGGGGGGGGGGGGGGGAAGACCCTAAAATGATGACTCTGTGGAATAAAGATCTTTTATAAAGACGTGGGTCTTCAGTTATCAAAATGTATAAACTAGTTTATACATTTTGGTATCACAACTTTACTGCAGTACTTCGTGTATAGGTGTATACTTATACACTAATGTATTGTAGTGTGTACTTATACACTAATGTATTGTAGTGTGTACTTATACACTAATGTATTGTAGTGTGTACTTATACACTAATGTATTGTAGTGTGTACTTATACACTAATGTATTGTAGTGTGTACTTATACACTAATGTATTGTAGTGTGTACTTATACACTAATGTATTGTAGTGTGTTACTAGGTCATCAGTTAGTACTACAGCTTTGCACTGAACCAACACTGTTCTATGGATGCGAAGCCTGGACGTTGTCAGTAAAGAGAGATACAAAGAAGGCTGGAGTCCGCTGAAATGTGGCTCTTTAGGAGAGTGCTGAAGGTGCCAAGGACAATGAGAAGATCAAACGAGGAAGTTCTGAAAGAAGCGCTAGAAACCAGGAAAATTATAACAAAGATCAGAAGACGATAATCCAAGTTGGGGGGGGGGGGGGGAAGGAGGCCATGTTTGGGGAGGGGCGGGCTACATCAGCTGATGACAACAGGGAAGATCAAAGGTAGAAGAGACAGAAGCAGACAGAGAGAAAAGATGTTTGATGGTTTGGCATTCGGGCATGGGGAATGGTCAGCGACAAGCCTGTTGAGATATACAAGGGTTAGAATATTATGGAAGAACATGATACCACATAGATAGATAGATAGATAGATAGATAGATAGATAGATAGATAGATAGATAGATAGATAGATAGATAGATAGATAGATAGATAGATAGATAGATAGATAGATAGAGATAGATAGATAGATAGATAGATAGATAGAGAGATAGATAGATAGATAGATAGATAGATAGATAGATAGATAGATAGATAGATAGATAGATAGATAGATAGATAGATAGATAGATAGATAGATAGATAGATAGATAGATAGATAGATAGATAGATAGATAGATAGATAGATAGATAGATAGATTCAGTCATCAATATGACACTATTAGCATTGGGTGACAATTTATAACTGAGGAAATAAGAAAATAAAATGAACAAGTTACACATCATCATCATCATCGCCTTTCACTCCCTTGAGAGCACAGGCCATGCATAAAGTTACACAGAGAAAACTGAAAATTAACAAGGCAGAGTAATAAAGAAAGAAATATAGAGCATGGAAGAAGAGTGGCAAAAAAATCACAAGACACGAGTCTGATTGATGCTTGGTGTTTAATTTGATAAAGATGTATACGATTCTGTGACATGCTGTACACCTCAAACTTAAGAGTGTAAGTGCAGGGACAGGAAGGAAGCGCTTGCACCTGTTTAATGTTTTAGAAAGCAGCGTGAACTTAAGATACTTAAAACAAGTGGATTATGAGGGAATCCAAAACAAGTGGATTATGAGGGAATCTAAAACAAGTGGATTATGAGGGGAATCCAGATAGTCGGGCTGGTATATTTACGACTCAAGTCCTGAAATAACGGAAACACCAGTCGTGGGGGTCTTCTGAAACGTTAGAATCAGGCGAATCCGATTAGTATTGAGGCAGTTTTATATACAACAGCATGGGGCGTGTAGTGGGCAGTGTAGAACAATAGATAAATGGGCATGTGTGGGCTGTCAGTTTGATGAATAAATAAGTAGATAAAAACACTGGCATTTATACAGACATGAGTAACAACACTGGCATTTATACAGACAAGAATCGAAGAATTGGTCCCAATGTAGGGAGGGAGGGAGAGAGGGAGATAGGGAGGGAGAGAAAGGGAGGGAGGTAGGGAGAGAGACAGGGAGGGAGGGAGGTAGGGAGAAAGAGATAGGGAGGGAGGGAGAGAGATAGGGAGGTAAGGAGAGAGAGATAGGGAGGGAGGGAGGGAGGTAGGGAGAGAGAGATAGGGAGGGAGGGAGGTAGGGAGAGAGATAGGGAGGGAGGGAGGTAGGGAGAGAGAGATGGGGAGGGAGGGAGGTAAGGAGAGAGATAGGGAGGGAGGGAGAGAAAATGAAGTATCGGCACATACACTAACCGCCTCACGTCCACTACGTCCTAAGACATCAGAAATCCCAGATTTTCGCTCAAAACACTTCCCATTTTTAACCCGGGCAAAAGGAGCGATCTGGAGAAGTGGGTGGTGGGGGGGGGGGGGGGGGAGGAAAGAGACTATTAAAAGGGTCAGACTTTCGGGCCGGCTTTCCCCGAGGAACTTAAAATAAACACACGTGCAAGAAATGTAGACAGAGATGCCTTGGTTCATGGACGCACTGTTTTTTGTGTACCGAGCGAAAAAGTTGGGGATTATTTCAGCGTATAGCGTAGGGCGCGGTGTGGTGATGTACAGAGGAATTATGCCATGAGTAAAAAGCGTTGTTAAAAAAAAATATGATTATTTTAACATTCAAATATGACCCATCATCTAGTGCCGCACCCATAATCACAGGCCACCTTATAAATAATCTGTTGCTGACTATAAAGTAGCATGTTGCATTATTAAAGCTGATTATATGGAATAAAATGACGATCTGTAACTTTGTAGCTAAAAATTGACATTAAATACTGACTTTTTTTTTCAGTAAGTAGATCATTACAGAGGCACCAGATATGCGGTTTCTTAGGCGAATGTTAGGGATACAGTGCCAAGATGACAAACAGGGAATGTAGAAAACCAGATGTAGAAAGGAGCCTAATTGAGTCCATAAGAACAAGCGATAGCCATCGTTCAACATATAATAAGAAAATGGAGGGCTTGAAAACATAACAGGAAAGATACATGGGGAAAGAGGATAGTTGAAGACCAAGAGGGGAACAAATATCATGGACAATCTAACACGATAGCGGCTCCCTCACCCCCCCTCCTCCCCCCCCCCCCCAAAAAAAAAATCACCATCTGAACGATGGAAAACAAATATCAAGGACCGAGATTCGTGACAAAGCATGGTCGTCAAGTGTACGGCACCTGATAGTGATGAGACCTCTTGAAATGCTTCTGATATTTATGAAGCAAAATTATTATATAGCTAACCTTGTAAAATAAGTAAATAATTAGTAACTAACGACATCATCATCATTATCAACGGACCAGTATTTATAGAAGATTAAAAAAAAATCTTATGGAAAGTGAAGATACTAAGAGCTGACCTCGGTGATCAAATGTTTCATAACTAGTTTACCCACTGAACTTAATTTTGTAAGATTATCTTAAAAAAAAAAACTATATCCCAGAGACAGAACCTTAATGTTTGAGAAAAAGTACGAGCTAATCTATCGCGATGGCACAATATAAAGTCAGCAACTGAGCTGGTGGAAAAATATCGAGGACCGAGACCTATGGAGAAAGCATGACCCATCAGCCCTACCGGCACGGCGCCTGATGATGATGGATACGAGGCCATCTTGTCAGAGAAAAAGAGCCTTTAGTCCAGAGGCAGAAACGTCGTCTCCAGGAGAGAACTCTGAGAGAAATCATCGCCTCTTCCTAGATTTTAAGAGTCGGTCGAAGATTTTTACTGTACATTGGTGTTGTCTTCATTTTCTTCATCGTTTGTTGAGATGGTAGACGCTGCCATAGACCATGTCCTGTGAGCAGGTTCTAAACATCCTGCCGTATACATCTCACTGAACTGATTCTAGTTGGGGACGAAAACATCCTGCCGTGTACATCTCACTGAACTGGTTCTACCTGGGGACGAAAACATCCTGCCGTGTACATCTCACTGAACTGGTCCTACCTGGGGACGAAAACATCCTGCCGTATACATCTCACTGAACTGGTCCTACCTGGGGACGAAAACATCCTGCCGTATACATCTCACTGAACTGGTTCTAGTTGGGGACGAAAACATCCTGCCGTGTACATCTCACTGAACTGGTTCTAGTTGGGGACGAAAACATCCTGCCGTATACATCTCACTGAACTGGTTCTAGTTGGGGACGAAAACATCCTGCCGTATACATCTCACTGAACTGGTTCTAGTTGGGGACGAAAACATCCTGCCGTGTACATCTCACTGAACTGGTTCTAGTTGGGGACGAAAACATCCTGCCGTATACATCTCACTGAACTGGTTCTAGTTGGGGACGAAAACATCCTGCCGTGTACATCTCACTGAACTGGTTCTAGTTGGGGACGAAAACATCCTGCCGTGTACATCTCACTGAACTGGTTCTAGTTGGGGACGAAAACATCCTGCCGTATACATCTCACTGAACTGGTTCTAGTTGGGGACGAAAACATCCTGCCGTATACATCTCACTGAACTGGTTCTAGTTGGGGACGAAAACATCCTGCCGTATACATCTCACTGAACTGGTTCTACCTGGGGACGAAAACATCCTGCCGTATACATCTCACTAAACTGGTTCTACCTGGGGACGAAAACATCCTGCCGTATACATCTCACTGAACTGGTTCTGGGTTTTGGGGGCGGGGGAAGACACTATCTGTTTTGGCATTCGGCTACCCATACCTGACATGCTGGCGTTAGGGTTGGCGAACCACAGCTGGCCAAGACCTTGTCCCCACCTCTCCCGTGATACCCCAGTGGTGGTGGAGTCTACTGCAGCAGTATCCCCCTGCTTTTTAGCTGCACTCTTGGAACGGAGAAAATAGACGCCAGGGCCCGCCCCCCCCCCCCCAAGCTGATACGATGCTGTGCCCGCAAAACTTCACGGTATCAGCTGCAAGGAATATCAGTTAGGCTGTTTCAGGAAGAAGAAGGTTAGAGGAGAAGAGGAAGAAGGAGGAGGAGGAGAAAGGGAGGAGAAGAGGAAGAAGGAGGAGGAGAAAGGGAGGAGAAGAGGAAGAAGAAGGGGAGAAGAAGAAGGAGGAGGAGGAGAAAGGGAGGAGAAGAGGAAGAGAATGGGAGAAGAAGAAGGAGAAGAAGAAGGAGGAGGAGGAGAGAAAGGGAGGAGAAGAGGAAGAAGAAGGGGAGAAGAAGAAGAGGAGGAAGAGAGAAGAGAAGGGGAGAAGAAGAAGGAGGAGGAGGAGAAAGGGAGGAGAAGAGGAAGAAGAAGGGGAGAAGAAGAAGAGAGGAGGAGGAGGAGAAGAGGAAGAAGAAGGGGAGAAGAAGAAGGAGGAGGAGGAGGAGAGGAAGAAGAAGGGGAGAAGAAGAGAGAAAGAGGAGGAGAAAGGGAAGAGAAGAAGATAAAGAGGGAGAAGAAGTGGACTCCGGTAACATTTTTTCATATTCATCTCGGTCATCGTAACATTGTAGAGAACACGCCCTCTAGCGATGCTGAAAATCGGTTTTGGAAATTTTCTTGCTGTATAATTCATACGCATGATTTTTCTTACGTTTGGTATAACAGTTACATGTTTTGTTGTTGGAATATTTGGAGAATTTTGGTGCGTTTTGTATGCTTTGATTGTTTATTTAAAATGAAACCTAGAATTAGATCGTAGGTGTACAGTTTTAGAGTGTAACATTGTATTGCTGTTATCACACTCGAGAAGAGGGAAACAAATGACTCGAACCATAGTTTATGTCCGCCTTACTGGGATGAGTTTAAACAAACTTCAACAGACAACGCCTTACATAGCTCAGCTGGCAGCTCAGATTTTTTCACACTTTATCATACACACAAAGACGGATATTTCGTGAGAGAGAGAGAGAGAGAGAGAGAAGTACAGTTCATAACTTAAATGTGCACTGGTGCACATTGTTTCCTTAAGCTAACACCCAGCGAGGTCCATCTGTGGCAAGGTATTTTTAAAAACGGATACAGTCAGCATAGTTTGTGTTCCCTCTTTATCAAGGACACTCCCTCTTTACAGAAAACAGAAGCCACAAACAGGTCTGACTAAACGTTAGAACGCAGACCTCGAAATATAGCCGGAACTTCATACACAGACTTCTGATAAGAAAAAAAGGGGCTTTAAAGAAAATGGGTTCTGTTATCCGTATAAAGGCTGCCATAACATAAGTAGGTCACATTTCCGGCCTTCAGTGTCCTAGTCGCGTCTGAGAGGACAGGATTTTTCAGGTGTGGAGAAGTGTGTTACCTGGCTTTCAGCTCACAGAGGTTCTCAGAAATGTGTTGATTTTATACGTTAGAGGGGTTTGGTCTTAGAGGGGGGCGGCTTGTGTTTATCTCTCTGGCACAATCAGAATTGTGGTCTTTAAAAAAAGTTGAATTTTTTTTTTTTGGGGGGGGGGGGGTAAGACAGCCAGCGTCGAGGGTGTCCTTTCTTTCTTTCTTTTCTTTAACTAACCGTGTCCCCGCCCTGAGAGGATCACTGCCAAGGTCGGACCCGTTACCTGTGTTTGGAGCGAGTCGCTGTCACCTGTCATCCTTTTACTACACGCCGAGGTCACGTGACACTGTGAGAATTCCTTGGCGAATGTGTTCTTTTGTCGGGGGGGGGGGGGAATGAGGCCCTGGGAATGGGAAGAAAATGATGAGTAAAAGGTTACAAGTGGCCATCACGTTACAAGAAGCGAATAGAACGCAGACATGTTAACAGAAGGTAGACTTGTTAATAGATTTTATATACAATTTATTCTTACAATGACTGATCATGCCAATAAAATTTTGATAGAATGAGGCGTGAAGGAAGTTGCTTATCAGAATGAGGCACGAAAGGAGTTGCTTATTAGAATGAGGCTGGGAATCTTCACTAACAGATGATGTTGTCTGCTTCAATACAACCCCCAACGTCTTAATAAGATGTGAAGAGCTTTCCATACTCCATTCCTTTCCTGCTTACACACATTTACAGACTTCGCTGAATACATTCTGCACACCTGCATTATATGCAGAGAGAGAGCCACAAGCGTGGTCCTGAGAGAGAGAGGAGAGAGAGGCATGAGGGGGAAACTCTGGTGTTCCTGCGAAGACCCCTTCCGCTGACCACAAGTTTCATGGAGGCGATCTGGCTCCCTATTTAGAAAGCTGAGCATACGAAACTGAACGAAGAAGAAGAAGAAGAAGAAGATTCGTGTTACCAAGGCGGCCAGGCGTGATACTCACGAAATCACCCTCTAGTGTGCTGACTGGTCAAGGAAAATATGGACACTAACACCATATACCTATGTGCCTCTAAGGCATGACCTTCACCTTCACCTTACAACGGACAGTGTTAAGAACACTGAAGACTTAGCGTTGTAGTCAGATCCGTTTCAGGCGAAAGAGGGAAAAAAACGTTTACGGGAACAAACAAAATATGTGGATTGAAGCAATGACAAGGCTCGGCTGAGCTTCGCTTATTTCAGGCATCTTAGGCGAGGACGGATGTATGTCCAGCCCTGGCTGGGTTTGTAGCTGATACGAATGAGATGAATGGCTGGAATGATGTGCCGATATCCGCCCATTCATTTCCCAGTGCAGACAGCGAAGCTTCTGTTGCGCTTCCATAGAGCTCTTTTCTTGTCGTTTAATTTGGTGTCCTTTCTTTGGCGTACTACAAGCGTGCGCATTTCGATTTCATGTGTGTGTATGTGTGTGTGTGAGAGAGAGAGAGAGAGAGAAGTATGTTAATCTGTCATTCAGCAAAGCCTAGAAAAGGAACAGCAAAACACGCTGAGAAAATTTTCTTTGTTCTATTCTTCTACTTTTTGAAATTAAAAAAAAACAACAAACAAACACGTAAAATACAATTTGTATAACTGCTTGTCTTGTCCTCTCCTCTCTTGTATCTCCATGGGGCTGCGAACTGGAGTTCTTTGTCTTCTCCTCTCTTGTATCTCCCTAGGGCTGTGAACTGGTGTTCTTTGTCTTCTCCTCTCTTGTATCTCCCTAGGGCTGTGAACTGGTGTTCTTTGTCTTCTCCTCTCTGGTATCTCCCTAGGGCTGTGAACTGGAGTTCTTTGTATTCTCCTCTCTGGTATTTCCCTAGGGCTGCGAACTGGAGTTCTTTGTCTTCTCCTCTCTGGTATCTCCCTAGGGCTGCGAACTGGAGTTCTTTGTCTTCTCCTCTCTTGTATCTCCCTAGGGCTGTGAACTGGTGTTCTCTGCAGCAGCTGCTGTAAACTTGTTGAGGTACAGCATCGTGTCGGCTTGGGAGCGGGTTATGTCGGCTATTTTTTCAGTCCGTGATTAGAGATAAACATCAAAGGGTGTGCAGTGCTTCTTTTGCAGACTCCACCACCATGGGTACAGTGGTGATCCCTGCCCCGTTAGCCAGGCTAGACCTGTCACTAGGGTTACCAACAGAGAGGTGGGACAGGGTCTTGGTCAGCTATGATTCTCCTGCCCTGATGCTAGTCGGTCAGATATGGGCCCCGATGCTAGCATGTCAGCTGTAGGCCCTGATGCTAGCAGGTCAGCTATGGGCCCTGATGCTAGCAGGTCAGCTATGGGCCCTGATGCTAGCAGGTAAGCTATAGCCCTTGATGCTACCAGGTCAGCTACGGGCCCTGATGAGGCTGGGAATCTTCACTAACAGATGATGTTGTCTGCTTCAATACAACCCCCAACGTCTTAATAAGATGTGAAGAGCTTTCCATACTCCATTCCTTTCCTGCTTACACGCATTTACAGACTTCGCTGAATACATTCTGCACACCTGCATTATATGCAGAGAGAGAGAGCCACAAGCGTGGTCCTTTGAGAGAGAGAGAGAGAGAGAGAGAGGAGAGAGAGGCATGAGGGGGAAACTCTGGTGTTCCTGCGAAGACCCCTTCCGCTGACCACAAGTTTCATGGAGGCGATCTGGCTCCCTATTTAGAAAGCTGAGCATACGAAACTGAACGAAGAAGAAGAAGAAGATTTCGTGTTACCAAGGCGGCCAGGCGTGATACTCACCCTCTAGTGTGCTGACTGGTCAAGGAAAATATGGACACTAACACCATATACCTATGTGCCTCTAAGGCATGACCTTCACCTTCACCTTACAACGGACAGTGTTAAGAACACTGAAGACTTAGCGTTGTAGTCAGATCCGTTTCAGGCGAAAGAGGGAAAAAAACGTTTACGGGAACAAACAAAATATGTGGATTGAAGCAATGACAAGGCTCGGCCGAGCTGCGCTTATTTCAGGCATCTTAGGCGAGGACGGATGTATGTCCAGCCCTGGCTGGGTTTGTAGCTGACACGAATGAGATGAATGGCTGGAATGATGTGCCGATATCCGCCCATTCATTTCCCAGTGCAGACAGCGAAGCTTCTGTTGCGCTTCCATAGAGCTCTTTTCTTGTCGTTTAATTTGGTGTCCTTTCTTTGGCGTACTACAAGCGTGCGCATTTCGATTTCATGTGTGTGTATGTGTGTGTGTGAGAGAGAGAGAGAGAGAGAAGTATGTTAATCTGTCATTCAGCAAAGCCTAGAAAAGGAACAGCAAAACACGCTGAGAAAATTTTCTTTGTTCTATTCTTCTACTTTTTGAAATTAAAAAAAAACAACAAACAAACACGTAAAATACAATTTGTATAACTGCTTGTCTTGTCCTCTCCTCTCTTGTATCTCCATGGGGCTGCGAATGGAGTTCTTGTCTTCTCCTCTTGTATCTCCCTAGGGCTGTGAACTGGTGTTCTTTGTCTTCTCCTCTCTTGTATCTCCCTAGGGCTGTGAACTGGTGTTCTTTGTCTTCTCCTCTCTGGTATCTCCCTAGGGCTGTGAACTGGAGTTCTTTGTATTCTCCTCTCTGGTATTTCCCTAGGGCTGCGAACTGGAGTTCTTTGTCTTCTCCTCTCTGGTATCTCCCTAGGGCTGCGAACTGGAGTTCTTTGTCTTCTCCTCTCTTGTATCTCCCTAGGGCTGTGAACTGGTGTTCTCTGCAGCAGCTGCTGTAAACTTGTTGAGGTACAGCATCGTGTCGGCTTGGGAGCGGGTTATGTCGGCTATTTTTTCAGTCCGTGATTAGAGATAAACATCAAAGGGTGTGCAGTGCTTCTTTTGCAGACTCCACCACCATGGGTACAGTGGTGATCCCTGCCCCGTTAGCCAGGCTAGACCTGTCACTAGGGTTACCAACAGAGAGGTGGGACAGGGTCTTGGTCAGCTATGATTCTCCTGCCCTGATGCTAGTCGGTCAGATATGGGCCCCGATGCTAGCATGTCAGCTGTAGGCCCTGATGCTAGCAGGTCAGCTATGGGCCCTGATGCTAGCAGGTCAGCTATGGGCCCTGATGCTAGCAGGTAAGCTATAGCCCTTGATGCTACCAGGTCAGCTACGGGCCCTGATGCTAGCAGGTCAGCTACGGGCCCCTGACTGTCAAATTAGGGCAGCATCTTCTGTCCCTACCAACCCCCCCCCCCCCATTTTTTTTATAACCGCTGGGAGATATCACTGTAATCGTGATATTAATTCTGGTGTCATATTCCATTAAATAAGATTTAACACGGTCTTTGATTCAGATTTCGAAAGGGGAAACGGAAATTGAAAGAACACGTGGGTGGTCCTCTGTAAGGGGTTTTTATTTGTTGCTTTCGTGAATAACTTAAACTGCACATGGGGTATTTTAAATAAAAGCCCTTAAAAGTGAACCCAACGCACGAGATTGCTGTACTAAGAAAGAATCACACATAGTTTACACTTGCCCTTTATTCTTATATAAACAGAAATTTCTTTGTGGTATGTAAACATAACGCCATTAACACGAACTCGTAAATGAATCCTTTACACGAAATGTTTGTTTGTGATCATTTATTATTGTTATCTTGGATATGAGAGAAACCATTCTTTGTGGTCTCCTCTTGCACGTGTTGGATTGTTATGACTATCCGACCTTCAGAGTTGGAGACGGTCAGCAGGTGTGTGCCAGTTGCTGGTGCCGTTTTGTGCTAGTTTCCTAACTTCTCATGTGGATCTTATGAGCCGCCGTTATGCTTATTGTACGCATGCATTCGCCATCGTTGTTTTACATCCATCATTTCTTTACATCAGAAGTACATCTTGCACATTAGCTCACCAATATATGCAGTACAGAGAACTCTGTGACCATCACCCTACTCTGTTGGTCTGTCTTACATCTGTTCGATGCAGCAACATTGAGCTTTAATTTGTCTCCTCGAATCTACGAGGGGAAGTCACTAAGTAACTCGCAAATTGAAATATTTTATCAGTGATAGTTATCAGAGAGTATTTAAATATATCCTTAGATAGTACCATCATCCAATTTTATAATAGTTGTATGTAGGGGGCGCTGGGAGTTACGTGCGCAAAGCAAAACAATAACAAAATGGCTACCCAAATTTTAGTGTGTACCAAAGAAGAACAGAGAAGTGTAGTGCGTTTTTTTTTTTTGTGGGCTAACGGACATTCAGTTGAGGACATTCATAAGGAAATGATTAAAGTTTATGCTGAAAAGTGTTTATCACGTAAAGCGGTCTATAACTGGGCAAAAGAGTTTTCTTAGGGACGCACCGAAATTGTTGACAAAGTCTGACTTGGCCGTCCTGTCCAGATTGCAACAGAAGCGACTGTGCGACGTATGAATGAGATTATCAGAGCTGATAGACGAGTAACATCCATCCTAAAGTCCGGACTTAGCTCCAAATGATTTTCACCTGTTTGGTCCATTGAAAAACCCACCTTGGCAGGAGAAGATTCTCGAGTGACGATGAGGTGGAAACAGAAGTAAAAAAATGGTTCAGAAATCGGACTCTCGATTTTTACGCCATGGGTATTGCATCACTGATTACACGATGGGACAAACGTATCAATGTTGGTGGCGATTACGTTGAGAAATAGGGGAATAATGTAGGTTCAAAAATTAAAAGTTTTCAAATTATTGTCGCATTTAGTTTTTTTTGTTTTGTTTTTTGTAACAGGCATTTGCGAGCTACTTAGTGACTTCCCCTCGGAAATACAAAACTGCGTCCCAGTTCAGTTCTAGCGTGCTCAGTTCTGCTAGCTTGGTCAGTTTTCATGTTACTTTCATGTGGCCACATTGTCTTCTGTTGCATCATACGGTTGCATCTCAGGTTGGCTAGTTTTTCTTATCTTTCTGCTGTCCGTTATTTAGTAGTGTTTCGTAACTCTTATGAATGCACGGAATGCCTCTCATCTATCGGCATTGCTCCAGTTTTCTGGTGTTACGCTAACACACAAATTTCGTTTTAAGTTTAGGTTTCTATAGCTCCTACTGACACACATTTCCTGTTAGGTTTGGATTTTTATAGCTCCTACTGACACAAATTTCGCGTTAAGTTTAGGTTTTTGTATCCCCTGCTGGCACAGGCTTCGTGTTAGGTTTAGGTTCTTATAGCTCCAGCGGATACAGGCTTCGTGTTAGGTTTAGGTTCTTGTAGCTCCAGCTGATACAGGTTTCGTAGACTTAGATATCTGTAGCTCTTGCTAACACAGCTTTAGGGGTAGCACGGTATGCTTTTACTTCACCACGCCATTCAGAAAGTTTTCACTTTCCTGTCCACAGCACCTTATGTTCTGGACCCAAATGATCATGGACGGTACCTTACAGTTGTTGGGGACGATGTGAAAATCCCGTGCAAAGCCTACGGGTCGCCAAAGCCTTTCATCGTCTGGTATAAGAACGGCGTGAGCATCACCAACCACGGAAACGACAGGTAACTGACCCTACGAAACAAATGCTGTACAACTGAGACTCATCTCTAGACTGACATCGTTATTGTATTGCCAAAACAGACAAATATAAATGTCTGTCTACTTTCGTTTCTAAGTTTATACTTTCGTTTCTAAGTTTATGCTTTCGTTTTTAAGTTTATACTGTCGTTTCTAAGTTTATACTTCCGTTTATATGTCGCGATTTCATGGTGAACACGCTGTCCGATTAGGCAATCAGCGACCCTAGCTGACCAAGACCCTGTCCCGCCTCTCCGTTGGTGCCCCCAGTAACGGGCATAGCCTGGCTAACGGGGCAGGGATCGTCATAGTCTCCATGGTGGTGGAGTCTGCTAAAGAAGCATTGCACACCCCCCTGCTTTTTAGTTGCACTCCGGGACTGAAAAAGTAGCTTCCATAACCCGCTCCCACGCCGATACGATGATGTACCCCAACACCTCCACACCATCGGCCGCAGAGAACACCAGCTCGCAGCCATAGGGTGGTAGTACAAGACAAGACAAGACTAAACAAAATACATGATATGTAAAATACAGGATAGATTATTCCCAATTGTATAAATAAGAGGCATCAAGTAAGTTCGGTATTTTCTTGTGGTACTGTAGAAGCAAATATGTAGCTGTTTTACAAAAAAGTATCCCATCCGGCCCCACATGAGGGAAAAAAATGGGAAGGAGAAGACACATGAGAAAAGTGGATACCAGCAAAATGAAAAAAAAAACAAACAAACAAAAACGATCATTTGAATAGCATCATGTGATTTCCTGTAACAGTTTGGCATTTCAGAAAGTCATCAGTTTTATGGATCTTTTTAGTGCAAGTCGTGGAAAGATCTTTAGCGCGTCATTTCTGCTTTTTAACCCCATCTTCCGACCATCGACTAGATGCAAAATTGCGCATAAATGAAACTATACTGATCACTAAAGTATACTGATCCGTTTGATTATTATCGTGAAAGGTATAGTTCTGATGTGTAAGAAACAAATGCCCACGTATAACAAAATAGTTAGTAAGAAGTCATTGTACAACAAAGCAGTCTTGAAAATGATTTAACGAAACAATTTGTTCCAGTTTTTGTGTATTGTATTTAGCAGTATTTGATCTTCAATTTGAGCATTATATTTAAGTATAAGATTCTAATTGTTATGCAAAAAACGCAGACATTTTTTATCTTTTAGAATGCACAGTGACCCAACGTTCAGCTTATTTAAATCCCAACGAATTATAAATGTCTTGAAACTGAACAGACTACGCTGGCTGGGGCATGTAGAAATAATGGAGGAGAACAGACAAACGAAAATGATGTATGCACAAGAGATGAAGGAAACAACACCAAGGGGTAGACCAAGACAGATATGGAAAGACAACATGGAAGAAGATATAAAAGAAATTATTGTCACCAGCTGGAGAGAGAAGATTAGGAATAGAGAGGAATGGAGGCGAACTTTATCTGCAACAAAGAGCCTTAATGGCTCGGAAAGCTGAAGAAGAAAGTGTATTTGAGAGAAAAAGTTTTATTATTTCCAACTACCATTTTTGCTGCCATGTAAAATCATTATTCGACATTGTAACTTGCAGTCATTACCACATTTTATTTCTCATCATTCAAGTTGATAAATGTTGATGTCTGTATATGTGAGTCCAAAGATTAGGGCGCTAATTTTGTGTTATTAAATGGCGCCACGAGGCCCACGGGTTGTCCGTGTTATGTTTGTTTTTCTAGACAATGGTTAATAAGATAATATTAGTGTTGATATTGAATGTCTAGACCGAGCTGTTGGTACGGCTCATTAGTAAGATGAAGACTGACTTAATGTAGTAATGAAATGATTATGTGTTATAAATGCGCATTTTCTGCATGTTCATGTGAAGTATGTTCGCCCTTGTTTTGGTGTTGTGTGATATGTGTAATAAACTGGAATAGAGATACAAAATGGCAGAACTGTATGTTCTCTGTAAAAGTAAATGTTGGCATTTAGTGTTGATTGCACAGCTTTAAGAGTGTAGGTAGCCCCGGGGGGGGGGGGGGCCACAACCTGGGAAAGACCATAAAAGAAAAGTCAGACCCCGTTCGTTCGTACTGTTGTACTAAAGAACGGGGAGACGAATGTCATTACCCGAAGAACTAACTTCTCTTTGTAGGGATGATACAAGTAAAGAATTAATGAATTAGATGGCTGCAAGACATCGTTGACGATCTGCAAATGGATGCAGCAGCAGCAGCAGCAGTAGCAGGCCATCTTGCTCACAACCGAGAGGCCTACAGGAGTGCTGTTAGGGAGGCAAAGTTCCGCAAGGGACATGCAAATGAATGAATTTTCGTGGAATTACATTTCCAGTTTGTGTAACATGCCTTATATATTTTCATATACCTATGTGTGGTTTTTTTAAATTTTATTTTTTCAGAATTAAGATAAAGAAAAATGGTTTGAAAATACACAAAGCGGAGTATGAGGATACAGGCAACTACAGCTGTCATATGTCAAATCAACATGGTGAAAAGTGGGTCAACATTACCTTGATAGTGGGAAGTAAGAGCCTTGTTTGTCACAGTCCGTGTTCCCGTATGCTGATGACGAGTAGTAGAGATTGTGGTCCTTCTGATAAAACTATCATAGAGAAAAAGTGCCTGCCCTCTGTATGTATTCTAGTCTTGATTGTTATTTAATATCGATTTTTTAAAAAAGGTTGTGTAAGGCGCATGAGTGGCGAAGTGGTTAGTGCATTAGTCTTTCATGGCGAAAGTTGGTGATCCGAATCCGGCCGTCACCCAGCTGTAAAAAAAAAAAAAAAATGAGTACCTGATTTTTCTTTTCTTTGCGAGTCTCTTTTGGAGCCGGGGAAGGGAAGACGGCCGGGCCCTAATGCTGACCACTTCACCCTCTGTTGTGTCGATAGGTCAAAGAAAATGTGGACACTAAAACTATATCTTTTAGATGCCTCCATGGCATTATAGATTTATCTTTACCTACCTTATCTTTAGGCTGTGTACCGATGGTTGTGTGAAGGTAAACAATTGTTCATCGTATTTCTATTTACTAGCAGGAAAGCACAAAAAACCCCATGTGAAATAGTTAACTAAATGAGTGTCGCTTTATTGTAGTGGTTAGTGTACCCACCTGCCGGTCAAAGGCTCCCTGGTTCAATTACGCACTCGGGCGGCACCAGGGTCAACTCAGTCTAAAAAACATGGGTACCTGGGATTTCCCTAGGAAAACAAAGGCAGCAAGGAAAGGTGCTGTACTGCAGTGGCCAAGAAATGTGAAGGCGCTAACACTTCACAGTGATTTGTTTCTGTCATTAGCTATAGCTTCTGTGGTAGAAGTTAATGATTTGTTTCTGTCATTAGCTATAGCTTCTGTGGTAGAAGTTAATGATTTGTTTCTGTCATTAGCTATAGCTTCTGTGGTAGAAGTTAATGATTTGTTTCTGTCATTAGCTATAGCTTCTGTGGTAGAAGTTAATGATTTGTTTCTGTCATTAGCTATAGCTTCTGTGGTAGAAGTTAATGATTTGTTTCTGTCATTAGCTATAGCTTCTGTGGTAGAAGTTAATGATTTGTTTCTATCATTACCTATAGCTTCTGTGGTAGAAGTCAATTATTTGAAACTAGCGACGGGAAGTCATAACCCAGGCACATTTTTTTGTGTGTTTCAGATCAAACGACCGTCGATCAGATTTTGGATCATACTATTGATCCAGATTATGATGATCAACAGACACAGAGTAAGTTTTCAGAGTTACTCCCCTCAAAAACTAGGAGCAGTTGCAAGGTTTCCGCAGGGAAACATGAAGATAAAACCATTTTTTTGTTTCCTTTTCAAATGATTTTCTTGATATTAAGACAAATTGGATTTATTATCATTGTATATTCATTTTATTCGTTTGAAAGAAAACTCTATTTCCTTTGCAAAGCATTTTATTTTCTCAGTCTAAATCTTCAATATTTTTGCCTTAAGATTTGTTTCGTTTTTTTTTTTTGTTTTAAAGATTTTTAATCATGTGTTAGAACTCAAACCTGGGCATTAAACGAAACTAACTTTGTCGTGATTCATGCTCCTACTAGCTTGCTTACATGGTGAGCGTGAAAGTAACATAACATACACATCCGTTTATTTTATTTTCGTTCTCTTTTTTATTAAGTGCTTCCATTTATTTTCGACTGGTTAAGATCTAGACGCTGCGTTTGTATTTCGCAGTGTCTTCGAATGAATACTCTTTGCAGTTATGTCCCCCCTGTAATAACTTTTCTTACTATCCCAGAATGCTTGGCTAGTCTGGGTATCTGTGTAATCTAAACGTGGCTAGGGTCAGATGTGTTGGCACGTTTGTTGTGGAGCATATTGTTTTCCCTGATGGCCGTGATATGCCGAGAGTTCACGGTCTTGACCTCTGTTGTGTTGTTCATACCCGGGGGAGAGAGAGAAGCAGTCCTTGCTTCTGTGCCCCCTGCAGGGATACTATCTGAGGTTAATATGGCGGGCTTCGAGGGGGGGGGGGGCTTGTAGTTATCACTGGGCTTGATCATACACTAATGTGAAAGAGAACATGGGTTAACAGGTCTACTACTACTGCTACTACATTATCATCATGGTTGTAGCCGCAAACGTCTTTGTTTGGATAAAGCGTGGATAAAGGAATGGAAAAAACTAATGATGTCAGTGCCAGTCTGTAAGAACAGCGAAGAGCAAAACCTCTATCTTAATGCGAAGAAAACTAAATTGGTGACGACTAACAAAACAAATAAGGCAGATGAAATATGTGTCAGTGAGGAAAAACTGGAAGAGGTGGAGAGTTCTGAATATCTTGGATCACTACTAACTAATAATGGAGATACAAAGAGGGAAATTAAAAGGAGGACATATATCGCTCTTCAGAAAGTAAAACAACTAAAGAAACTATGGAGAGGAACAGACAGAACTACAAAAATAAGATTTTTAAGGACATGCATCTTTCCAATTGCAACATATGCCTGTGAGACCTGGACTCTTAACAAAACAGCTGAGAAACACATAAATGCCTTTGAATATAAATGCTACAGAAGAGTTCTTCAAATATCATGGACACAAAAAAGAACAAGTATATCCATATTACAAGAACTTAATATTGAAGAAGGTTGGCTAGTAAAGAGGATTAAACAGAAAATTTAAATATTTTGGACATATTAAATGTCATGATAATTTAGAGAAGACAGTCTTGGAATGGCACATAATGGGAAAAAGAAAGAGAGGAAGACCAAGGCGAAGATGGCTGCAAGACGTCGTTGATAACCTGCAAATGGATGCAGCAGCAGCAGGGCATCTTGCTTACAACGAGAGGCCTACAGGAAAGCTGTCAGGGAGGCAAAGTTCCACAAGGACTGAGTGTCGTGTTATGGGAGGTGGTGTTTTCTCTCTTCTTTTTTTTTTTTGCCCTACATACAAGCGCCTGTATTTCTCATCTTTAGACACATCCGTGTATACATTATTTACTTGTGTGATATCTTTGTATCCTAGAGCTGCTGCTTCTATTCTCTGCACTGATACTTGGTCACTCTTTAAACTCCCGGAAGAACGCAGAATTCGATGTGTATTTTCTGCACCCACATTTTCAGAAATTTTTTTTCATCTTACATTACCACTACACAAAAACCACTACCACTTCACAAATACCACTGCCAGTACACCAACACTTCTACCTCTACACAAACACTACTGTCACTACACAAACACCTATACCACCACACCAACACCTCTACCACTACACAAACACTACTGTCACTACACAAACACCGGCTCCACTGCACAAACACCATTACCATTACACAAACACCTACCTCCACACAAACACCGGCTCCACTGCACAAACACCATTACCATTACACAAACACCACTACCACTACACAAGCACAACTACTTCAACACAAACACCATTACCATTACACAAACACTACTACCAGTGGCCCTTTCCACTTCATTACTGTCTATTTTGCTTTAGTTAGATGTCATTTTTTCCCCCTTGTATTGTGACTGCATCATGTGAGCTTAGTGGAACATAGTTTGATTTATAACCTGGTAACTCACCAGAACAGTTTTACTTTCCGGCATAAAATTAATAAGTAAATCTGGAGTTCAGATAAGACACTTGTCTAAAGAGAACCTTGACGCAGGACTGACATGTCAGTATTTTTCTTTTCTTGCAATGCGCGACACTGAGTAAGTTATCCGATCTTTAAACAAGTAATAGAGGACAGAAGTTACAAAAGCAGGTAAGCAGTGGAAAACTTCAAGGAACAAGAAGACAGAGGCTTGGGGGGGGGGGGGGGGTCCGTCTGAATGAGTTGATCAGCATGAGGAAGGGAGGTAACCAAACTTGGGAAAGTACTAGAAAACATGTTTGCCAAATCTTGCAGGCACCCAAGTAGTTCAATGAATGAATAGAGGAAAAGGGTTAATAAAGAGACGCTTCGTCCAAAAGTAACTATATGCATTAGGGAAAATTAGTTGTGGGCTATCATTCTTCTTCAGCGTCTGAGATTTACTTCTCTAATTAAGCCTTTTTTTTTTCTTTCCTTACCTGTTAATGAGTTTGTCGTGATAGTTCCCTCGCCACTTTTTCTTACGTAGACTTTTTTTCCCCCTGGTGATTACAAGATTCTCTAATTACTGTCTTTTCTTTGACGTGCTCAAAGAATGGTTACTTTTTTTTTTTCTTCATAAAATTATTTTAATTACGTGCCACATTCTTTTTCGGATTCTGGGCTACGCCTTTGTTCAAAACCACGTCTTCTCTGCTGCTTTGAATTTTCCATTTTTAATTTGCCCGTGCTTGAGCAGTGAAGTCATGCACAATAGAAGCAGCACTCTTTCTCCCCCCCCCCCCCCCGCCACATTCCCCATCCCTTCCCATTCCCTCCCTCGATAGTTACGAGCGTTCTTTTAATGATAAAGTTTTTTTTATGTCCTAAAAAAGCTGTTTTGTCTTTACTGTGTTTAGTCAGATTTCATTTGCGCATTTTGCTTTCTACCTGTTTCCAGTGTTTGGAACTTCTCCTACCAAAACCATAACGTAGAGACACTGCAGTAGTTACTGCTTTTGTTCGTTTGTTTGTCTTCAGTTGGTGTCTTCATTTGTTTGTGTTCCGTTCCTGTTTTATCTCTAATCCTTGTTTGGCACTTTCCTGGACGACGCCGTTGATAGTTTTTGGGTTTTTTTTTTAAGCTAGACTTTAATTTTCAGTTTCCAACACAATTCCGCACGTCTAAAGTAATTGATATTGTTCGTTGTATTTTTTATTGTGCATGTTTTAAATTCTTCTTTTTATGTATCGTATACAGTGTATGAGAAAACACACTTCAGTTGTAGCTGGTCTTTCTCTCGTTCTCTCTCTCCCTCTCTGTGTGTGTCTTTCTCTCTGTCTCTCTTTCACTCTCTTTCTCTTTCTGCCTCATTCCCTTTCTCTCGCTCTCTCTCTCTTTCTCTTTCTCTCTCTCTTTCTTTTTCTCTCTCTTTCTCTCTCTCCTCTTAAAAAAAAAATGAATGCTTCAAGTGTTCTCCCATGTTCTCAGTACTTCCAGTACATACAGTCCGTCACACTGTGTGTGTTTTTTAAACGTGATCGCGTTAACGGGCAATTTGTCGGTAAATAAATTACCTAAAAAAGAAAAAAAAAAGCCGAAACTTTTTTTTGTTTGGAAGTCCTAGGAAAGATGAACTCTGGTTGCAAATAAGAGAAGAATATAACTTTACACGAACATTTAATGCACCTGGATGTTTGTAAAGTGTGTTTAGCTTTACATTACCAAAAAAAAAATATATATATATATAAAGTACCGAATGTTGTGATGAGAAGACTGGCATCTCACTGGAAAGTATTTCATGCAAGCTGAAAGACTGGTACAATGTACCGGTTTCCAAAAAATCCTTCAGCGATCACTGTTTCTGATATTCAAAAAGTATTTACTTTATGGATAGCTTCCATCAGGAAGCAAAGAGTTTTGTTTTTCACACATCTGGTTTTATGCTTGTTTGTGATTCCAGAATGTGTATTGTTTCGTTATAGACGAATTACACTTCTGAGCTTTAACTAAATAAATGGCTTCGCACTTCATGCCGTCGGGCCTATTATTTAAAATGTTTCCCTGTTGTTGTCTTACAAAAGCTTTCATTTTGCCTGTTTTCTCATTAGTTTCATGACGTTATCGTTCATGCACTTTTATCTGTTTGTATCTGTGCACTTGTAGCGTACCGGGTGATGTTTGCATTGGTTTTGTTTACCGGTTTGTGTCGTTACATTCTGCAGCCTGATTTGGTGATTCAACTTTTCAGTGACGCCAAGAAATTTGGTTATTGGGTGTAAATCTTTATTAGCATCGGTCTGGCCACGTGATCATTTTAAATGTTGGCTATCTACGGGTGCCGTTAGTGCCATTCTGCTAGCGTTTGCACGGCTTCCATTCCCGTTTGGAGGAAGCCCTTATAAGTTTGAAATGTCTCGCTGCGAAATTTGTCGTTTTTTATTTTAAAGTTTTCGTCATTTCTCATTAAGATAAAGGAAAATAGCAAAAGAACTCGCAGTTTGTGTGATGTTTGTAATTTAGATGTGTGTATTTAGATGTATTTTTTATGTCGTCGTCGATATATTGGCTGCTGTCTTGATGATGATCACGTGGAAGGATGGTGTGTTTTTCTTTGAAGTACCTAGACTATCTTAGGATTAAGTTTATTAGCAGCAACAATTAGGGGTAATTTTGGCGAGACTGTTAAGTTTATTAGAAGCAACAAATAGGGGTAATTGTGGTGAGACTGTTGAGTTTATTAGCAGCAACAATTAGGAATAACTGTAGTGAGACTGTTAAGTTTATTAGCAGCAACAAATAAGGATAATTGCGGTGAGACTGTTAAGTTTATTAGCAGCAACAAATAAGGATAACTGCGGTGAGACTGTTAAGTTTATTAGAAGCAACAAGTAGGGGTAATTGTAGCGAGACTGTTAAGTTTATTAGCAGCAACAAATAGGGATAACTGTAGTGAGGCTGTTCGTCAGACTTTCCCTAGACAGTCACAAGTCGTCATCGTCGACTGTTCGTCAAACTTTCCCTAAACAGTCACAAGTCGTCCTCGTCGACTGTTCGTCAAACTTTTCCTAGACAGTCACAAGTAGTCCTCGTCGACTGTTCGTCAAACTTTCCCTAGAGAGTCGCAAGTAGTCCTCGACCTACTACCATTTCAGTCTACAAATTCCTGCCGCCATTTCGGCAGCAGCGACAACTTTTCTCCAGTCTCTGCCCGCCTCACCCCATTATTAACTTTTAAGTTATAGTAGTGGAGCTGACAGAGAAGCTTACATATTAGGTCTGATCGGGAATTAAAGAGTGCCACCGTGTTACACTCACAACAAGGCTTGATGTCATCGTGGGCCGCTCAGCAGGGGCCTTAGTTCCTGTATTATTAGTTCTTATCTATATTATTAGTTCTTATCTATATTATTAGTTCTTCTCTATATTATTAGTTCTTATCTATATTATTAGTTCTTCTCTACTGCATCAGATTGGAGCAACGGAGACTGACGAGCGTGTGTACCAAGTTTCTCTCTCTCTCTCTCTCACTCTCACCTATACAACATATACGTTGTCATTTTCACCTCCTCCTTAAATGTAGTGCGGTCTTGAGCAAGCTGACCAACATCTCGCAATGACACATTCAGATTTTCCGTGATGTCCTGGGTCCACCTGCGGCGAAGTCGCCCCATTTTCCCTAGGGTAGCCTGGACACTTAACAAAACAGCTGAGAAACACATAAATACCTTTGAATGTAAATGCTACAGAAGAGTTCTCCAAATATCGTGGACACAAAAAAGAACAAATATATCTATACTACAAGAGCTTAATATTGAAGAAGACTGGCTAGTAAAGAGGATTAAAGAGAGAAAACTGAAATATTTTGGACACATTAAACGTCATGATAATTTAGAGAAGGATACATTGGAAGGATACATAATGGGAAAAAGAAAAAGAGACCAAAACGAAGATGGCTGCAAGAAATCGTTGACGATCTACAAATGGACGCAGCAGCAGCAGGCCATCTTGCTGACAACCGAGAGGAAACAGGAGAGCTGTTTGGGAGGCAAAGTTGCGCAAGGGACATGCAAATGAATGAATGAATGAGCCGGGGTAGGATGAAAATGGGGAAGTAAGACGCTTCCTTTCCTTTGCTTTTCTACGGGACGCCCTTGGAGAAGATGGGGTACACGTTCAGACCCTGGACCAGGGTTACGTAAAGCAACGAGAGCAGGTGATGAATGGAGTAAGTGGGAGCAGCCAGCAGTTGTTGTGGGTCATGGTTCCCCCCCCCCCCCCCCAGTCTACGATGGTACTCAAAGGATCTCAAACTGTGGAGCCAATGGCTACGATTACCTGACTTGTAACACTCACTGCCAAGAACGAAAGGGATGGCAGACTACCTTCTTGTATTGCCAAGAAACCTAGGATGGCCATTATAAAACTTCTGCTCGATCTCCTCATTTCACCCTAACTACAGTTTTTTCCGATACATTTGGTGGATAATAATGGAAAGTTACGTATTTTGTTAGTACAGAACGAAGCTACAGGAGGGGGGGGGGAACCACACCCATAAAGGTTGGGAACCACAGTTATGACGCTACATTTACACAGAGAACCAGTAGATGTCTTTTAGTCTTAGAAGAAGAAGCTAATATACAGTGAGCTCTGTACTCATTGCAGCGGGAGAACAGGATGTCCATGACTCATTTAGGGCTTCATAGAAGACTGCACTTCAGTAAGAAGACAGTAACAGATACCATGACATTGCTTCTATCTTCCCAGAATATTCTCAGCTTTTTTTTTAATGTTAAGCTTTCTTGGGTTTAGTAATTTGAAATTTATGTCTAGATACAACATATTTGACATGCGTATATAGCTCAGTTATAGATAATAAAATACTGGAAGCCGATATACGCGTGGGAACTGTATTATCTTTCGTAATAAAATACTGGGAGCCGATATACACGTGGGAACTGTATTATCTTTCGCTTTCTCGTATCCAAGCTGGAAATCTACCTTGGAGTGTCATTTTTTCATTCCTTGAAGTCTCCTTTGTTCGAGAGTATATAGATTTCTGTAAGTTTAATCCCTGTTTCTTAAAGTACTTCAAGAAATTTTGACTAGTACGCTTCTTTTTTTTTTTTTTGGGAAGCGCTTCTCCTTTGCCGTAAATAAGTAGCATGCTAACAGTGTTTCCAGGTAGCATGTTTCTATACCGACGCAGCCATGGCTCAAGCTTAGCATTTTATTACTGTACCTTCTTGTATACTCGGGTGATGAAGTACATCTGAATAAGAGAGACTAACAACATTAAAATTTGATATTAAAAACGTTAAAATTTTTAGAAAAAAAATTTTAATTATATGTCTTCTTCGTCAGGATACAAATTTTAGACCGAGGTCAATCTGGGCCTTTGCCGCGAGAGTGAATTTCAGTTTTAGCACAGTTCCTTAGCTTCTGCCTCAGGTCCACCCCCAAAGGCCACATTTGGCCTATGACATCATCATGGATTTGGTATTCTTGTGTCATAAAATTTCGAAATTAATTTTCGCACGAGCATGGTCGTGTATTTTTGTAGGATTTTTTGTGTTTAGTGACCCTGTGGTGTTATGTCCCCTGACTTGTAAAGTATAGTATAACACTGCAGATACAATTGCTGTCTTACTGCAGTAGTCGTTTTGATAATGTTTACTGATGGGCATAAATACTGCTTGTGGGTTTTAATACTTTACTTGCTTAATTTGTTACAGCTCGAGGTGTCGAGTAGAGATGCAGTTGGCGTTTTTAGTCCTCGGTGATGTTCATGCCTTGGATAAACTAAAATTCATGAGTTTTTCTACAACTCCGTCTATCCACCTTTTCCGGGGTCTTTCTCTTGTGTCCTGTAGTTCTTTGACTGAAGACCCTCGCGGCTGGTTGTATTTGTTTTATTCTCATTAAATAGCCAAACTATTTAATTCGTTGTATGCTTGATGTAGCTCCTGCCAGTTGACGCATGCCGTCATTTCTTATCTTGTCCCTGTTAGTGACGTGTGCTGCTTTTCTTAGGTATCTCATTCCGCATGTAAAAACTTTATTTTGCTGTTTTTTTGGTTAGAAACAGCAAAATAAAATATCTGCATGCGTAATGAGAAGGGGTTTTAGTGACTGCAGAATTTACAACTGTTCCTGTTTTAAACAAAGAATGCTACGCATCGACCGCTATGCCCGATGCCTTTAAATTATATTTTTATCACAAACTCATAAGTCTTTGTTGCCTTGAAGCGCAGTGTCCCAGTTGGGTCTTTGTTGGCCTGGCGCGCAAAGTGTCCTAGCTGGGTCATTGTTGCCCTGACGCTCAAAGTGTCCCAGTTGAGTGTTTGTTGCCCTGACGCGCAAAGTGTCCCAGTTGAGTATTTGTTGCCCTGACGCGCAAAGTGTCCCAGCTGATGAGCGCGCGAAGATGGTGTTCATCTGTTGCTTGACACGACAGAAACAACTGTATCTTTGTCAGAGAGGTAGATAAGGGTTCCCTCGCATCAAAAGTATGTATCACCAAAATCTCGCTAACCTCACGCTGGACTTTCTTCGTGCCTCTCGTTCTTCAAGACCTGCAGATGCCTCCAAGAGCCTGCCATCCTACTGTTTTACTGACAGTTTTCATTTCTCTGAAGAAAATTTGAGCCCTTGAAAGCTTCACTGGCCGACGGTGTTGGACCAGGGATATTTGGAGAATGTGACGTAGTTAAATAGCCGAGGATATCGGGCAGCGCATGGAGGTAATTCCCAGGAGGCTAAAAAGAAGATAAAGAGCTCATCTATTTCATACCCCGAAACTGGAAACATCTGTCGGAATCAAACAAAGAAAATTTCCATGTTTATTTTTTTTTCAGATTAAGAAAGTAATTGTAATACGCTTTGAGGATAACTTTATAGGAACCTAAACAGTGGTATATGTTGATTCTAAGCTAACATTAAAGCAGACATATTTCAGATTTGTATAAAATTACAATGTTTTGTATAATTTTTTTTAAATTCAAAATGTATAGTACGGGAGCTGATCAGAAACAAAAACAAAAAAACTTTGAGGTTGATTCAAACATTTGAAGAGTCTGATCAAAAACAGGTGGCCTGGATAGTTTTATTTTCTTGTGCAGGCAGTTCTTGTGTTAACTTTAAATCAGTGAGAGATGGAAGTTTTTAGTGTTAAGTGTTAACTTTGAATCAGTGAGAGATGGAAGTTTTTAGTGTTAAGTGTTAAATTTAAATCAGTGGGAGATGGAAGTTTTTAGTGTTAAGTGTTAAATTTGAATCAGTGGGAGGTGGAAGTTTTTAGTGTTAAGTGTTAACTTTGAATCAGTGGGAGATGGAAGTTTTTAGTGTTAAGTGTTAAATTTGAATCAGTGAGAGATGGAAGTTTTTAGTGTTAAGTGTTAAATTTGAATCAGTGGGAGATGGAAGTTTTTAGTGTTAAGTGTTAACGTTGAATCAGTGAGAGATGGAAGTTTTTAGTGTTAAGTGTTACCTTTGAATCAGTGAGAGATGAGTTTTTTGTTGTTGTTTTGTTTGTTTTGTTTTGTTTTGTTTTGTATTTTATGTATGTAATTTGACTGGTGGCCTGGCGTGCTGGTTGTTGTGAACTGAATTTCTCGACTTTATCAAAAATAAAAGCCACCGGCTTAAGGCAGGTGGTGGCTTGTAGGAACTATGCGTGCACACCAAGTCAGAACTAGTCAAGAAACACACACGGAGCTTGCAGTCGAGAGATCGATCGGATAGATACACAAAGAAGCAAAACATGGTTTACAACTTGATCCCAACAGAATGTTACGGCGGTGACTGTTGAGCATTTTCTCCGGAATTATCAGCCAGCTTAAAGAACCTGGAACAGTTCAGGATAGTTTGCTTTAATGACAGTTTCATATTTTCACCATTTTTTTTTTTTTTTGGTAACAGTTCCATATATCCAGCATTTTTTCGTAACAGTTCCATATATCCAGCATTTTTTCGTAACAGTTCCATATATCCAGCATTTTTTAAAATAACATTTCCACGTATCCAGCATTTTTGGTGAAGTTCTACTTTTTTTGTGATTGTATTTTGTTTTCCGACGATTACTGAAGATGCATTATATCCACTCTTTGCTGCTTTGGATCTGTAGGCAAACAGAAGTTTAACAGGAGTAATCCAAGAATGTGTTTTTTAAGTAACTAGAAAGATACTGGTTTTTTTTTAAAATCAATAAATGGTGATGCTGTGATTTATAATAAGACAGGTTATGTAACAGAGTGGTCAGGTTATGTAACATAATGATCAGGTTATATAACAGAATGGTTTTTATAGTCGATAAGCAGAGCTTCGGGTAAACAAACGTTATAAATGAATTTAAAAACTATAATGAATAAAAAAACAACACAAACTTTTTCGTTGTTTCCTAGCGCTTTAACACTTGAACTGCGGCCCTTTGTTTTAAAATCTAATAAAGCAATGTACAACAGAACTATATATCACAGAACATCGAAGACGGTTCTGTCTCATGTCTCGGAGCCCAACAACGTAATGTTGTAACCATGTAACAGAACACTTTAGCACTCGAACAACGATTGATTTGCTAAACGTATAACATTTATTTTTCAGTTAATAAAGACGACACAAAGGGAGGATTACGCTGGAATTCAGGCAAGATGAACTTTGTGAAAAATAAAATTGGTCATGTGACGTCGTATATTGAGTTAGACTGCCCCGCCAAAGGTTCGCCGCGACCTACCATAAAGTGGTTCAAGGAGGGCAAGCCTATTGAAGAACAGAAGTCCGGCCGGGTAAGTTTAGTCACGTAAAGTTTAGTTGTAGTTGTTCGAAGTTTTGCCGTATGTTTTTTAAAATATATATTAATTTAACTAATGTGCTTTATATTTGTCTGCACTGCCCAGTCTTTATGCCTAGCACGAGATTCGAATGCTTCGTTTAATATCACTTTATTACATCAAGAACAACAACCTGTCTCATTTGTGATCAGAAAACGGAGATGGAGATATATCAGAAACAGTCAGAGAATCCCAAAACAAGCTATCAAGTGGAACACAACAGGCAGAAAGAAAAAGAGGCCGACTACGTGAAACTCTGAAGAGGACATTGTTAAGAGAGGCCAAATTAGTAGGGATAAAATCCCTTGATGAAGTCGGAAAGCTTGCCGAAAACAGGAAAACTTGGAGAACTACTGTAAAATATTTGTTGTTATTGAATTATTTGTCATTATGGTGTTTCTGTGAGATATGGGAGAATGACGAACCAAACTACTGCTTGTGCGAGAATCCCAGTTCCCAGTCCACTTTCATCTCCCAACTATCCCAACTAATACTTACGTCGCTGTTATCATTGCTGTTGACTTGCCAACATATTGTTTATCTCTATTACACTGTTCACTGGGTGTCTGAGTGGCGAAATGGTTAATGCATTAGTCTCTCATGGCGAAGGTTGGGGTTCGAATCCGACTGGAGGCACCCCAGTCACCCAGCTGTAGAAGTTGACACCCGACTTCTTCTTGAGTTGGGGAAGGAAAGGCGGCCAGGCGTGATACAGACCATATCACCCTCTGGTGTGCTGACAGGTCAAGGAAAATATGGGCACTAACATCATATGTTATATATAACAACATATGTTGGTCACTTGACAGGCATAAAATCCTTTGATGAGGTTGAAAGACTCGCCGAAGACAGGAAAAATTGGCAAACTACTTTGCGAGCCCTATGTGACGTTTAACGGCACGGGAAGGATATAAGATACAAGATAAGAACACCATATCCCTATGTGCCTCTAAGGCATGACAAGATTACCTTTTACTGTTCACTACCATTTTCTATACTTGCAAACCAACACTTTTTAGCCACATGATTTCCCCGGCCTCAGAAGAAACACCGGCCGATGTTACTTGTTTCAGGAACTCTTGTCTACACTATCATGCGAGTCCTATGTAACGTTTAACGACATGTAAGATGTAAGATTATATCTGGTCTGGCTTATGTGAAGTTTTAAGAGATTCGAAGCCACTATCTATGAGAGTCGGGATCAAGAACGAGTGCTACAGTCTTATATTGAACCAGTCAGTGAATGCGAAGCCTGGACGGTCAGTAAAGAGATAGATAAAAAAAAAAAAAGGCTGGAATCAGCTGAAATGTGGTTCTTAATTCTGAAGGTACCAAGGACATCGAGAAAATCAAACGAGGATGTTCTGAAAGAAGCACAAGAAACAAAGAAAACTGTAACGACAATCCAGATTTGTGGGGCATGTTTGGAGCACAGGCGGGCTAGGAGCACCTGATGGCAGTATTAGATCGAAGTTAACGCGTAGAAGAGGCAGGGCTAGACAGAGGGAAAAGATGTTTGATGGCTTGACATCCTGGCACGGGAAATGCTCAGTGACAGGCCTGTTGAGATGCACCGGGGTCCGAGGGTTATGGAAGGACATGATGTCCTACGCCTGTGGGCAGGGATCTTCAGTGTGAGAGTTACATTTCAAGACAAGAGCCTGCTCGCGATGCTAACATTTCAAGACAAGAGCCTGCTCGCGATGCTAACATTTCAAGACAAGAGCCTGCTCGCGATGCTAACATTTCAAGACAAGAGCCTGCTCGCGATGCTAACATTTCAAGACAAGAGCCTGCTCGCGATGCTAACAAAGGGTTTGCTTTAAATATAAAGATCAGTAATCTTCGGTGTATTCTTTTATTATGAGAGAATTAACCGCTGACTTTACTTCCTCAGTCTTTGACTTATGTCATCTAATTCATCTGTCTATTTTTTTTTATTTGCTCTATTATCTCCGATTCCCCCCCCCCCCCCAACTTATTCAAGTGATTAATATATGTCTACATGTCTACTCACTTATTCAAATGGTTGATATGTCTACTCACTTATTCAAATGGTTAATATGTCTACTCACTTGTTCAAATGGTTAATATGTCTACTCACTTATTCAAATGGTTAATATGTCTACTCACTTGTTCAGATGGTTAATATGTCTGCTTTCTTTTTTAAATATGAGTTTAATTTTCTTTTACACAGTGACAGACAGTTCCATGTTTCCCTCAAGGATCATTTATGATTCCCCCCCCCCCCCCAACACCCGCAGTTCAGCTTTGTATTATCTCAGTGTCAGATACTTCACGCGCATGATCGGGTATAGTCTGCTTTCTCTTTATGTTCTGTAGCATTGTGTAAAGCATTAATGCCCTCGCATTTCAAGCAGCATATGAGGTACGGATGCCAAGCATCTGTCTCCACTGCCTTTTTTTTTCCTTAGGGAAACCCCCAGATGCCTTTTTTTTTTTTTTTGAAGATCGGGTTAACCCCGGTACCGGCTGGTCTGAAAAAAATTGGGCCCGACTGCGAAATCGAATCAGGGATCTTCTGGTCGGCAGGCGAGTACATTAACCATTGAACCACCGCGTCACCTAATTTGGTTTATTCCATCCCCAAAACTAACAATGTGGGCCACAGTGTTTCAGTCATTCAGTATTTTAATCACTTTGCCTGGCTGGCCCTAATTCGGTTCCGACTCGTTTGTTGTATATGGAACTAATTTCTCGATTGTGGTGGCCGTATGCATGTCAGCCTTGGATAGATGCCCCAACACTTAACAGTTTTAGATATTTCCTGGTTATAATTTTGTTTTAAATATATAGAGGGGGGGGGGGGGTGAAGACGCCCGATAAGGTAATCAGCGACCCATAGCTGATATGCCAGCGCAGGGTTAGCAACCCATAGCTGACCAAGACCCTGTCCCACCTCTCCGTGGTACCACCAATAACAGGCATAGCCTGGCTAACGGGGCAGGGATCGCCATAGTCCCCATGGTGGTGGAGTCTGCTAAAGGAGTATTGCACACCCCCTGCATTTTAGCTGTATTCGGGAGTGAAAAAGTAGCCGCCATAACCCGCTCCCACGCCGATACGATTCTGTGCCTCAACATCCCTACAGCATCGGCTGCAAAGAACAACAGCTTGCGTTACAGGGAGTTCGTACAAGTACAAGTTTAAATTTAGAGTTCAGAGAAAAATATTTAAGTATTCCAAATTTTGCTATTCGATTTGTTTTCAAACAAGAATACTATAGTTTCATCATTATTTGGCCAGTACGAATTCGAATTTAATATTTGGTTACTTTCTTGTCATTTGCCTGTAAATACTGGGCTATAGAGAGGAATAAAACAGGAGTTAAATTTCTGAACAGAATCAGGCGATATCACACAAATATCATGTCACAAACGAAGAAATCAAAATCTAATCCACATAAAGATTTACTGTTCGCGTTAAGGAGCGATTGAGAGAAGAAGAAATTTGTATAAGATATACGGGATAAATACAACTGTACCATTTAGTCTGCCGTCATAACTCTCCGGGACCAACTAACTTGTCATCAAAATGGCGGTATAAATACTTTGTTACTGCATGTGATCCAGTATTGTCGGTTATTGCCATTTTTTAAAAAAATTATCTTTCTTCGACACAGATTACTGCACAGGTTTTCTTTCATTTTCCATTGAACACATTCCGAAACATGTTATGGTTTAATACCTTACAACATTCTTGATCATTCTTGAACGACTTTTTTTTTAAAAATAACCCTCGACATCCTGCAAGAACTATCCACATATTTATGGTTTCTTGTTTGATTGTGGAATTCTGACCTAGCAGAGCATATAGTCTGTCGTGTTTATCTGCTGTTTCCTTTGGGCATCAAAATGTCTCTTATGTGTCAGTGTCCACAGATTTTCGATCTTTCTCATCTCATTCAAATATCAGTCCCGCCCACTGATGTCGTTTCTCCTCTAATTCTACTGGATGAAGTTTTCTGACCGTGTCTCGGGCATCTGCCAAAAGGGGCAGATGGTAGCAAAAGGCAGCCAGGATGTTGATTATCTGAGGATCAGAGACGTTTGTAAATGATGGCGCTTCTGTTTTTTATTAGTCCTCTTTTGCTACTGTTAATAGTACTTATGAGCATAAATTCTTCAAAAGATTTTGATTTTCAAATTATTTTTTAGTCGTTATTCATCTCGATAGTTCTGCCACCTTCCCGCCCTCTTCTCTCTTTCTCCCTCTCTCCCCTTCCTTCTCCTCTCTTGAAACGTCTGAAGATTTATTAGAACGTTCAGATTTACAGAGCGCGGCGGTTCAGGACGATTTGCCTGTGGAAGATTTTTAATTTGGCTAAGTTATTTACGTCGACCGGGTTGACTTTGATGGCAAGTCCAGCAGTCGTTTTTTGTGGTCTCTAGCTAAGAGCTGGTGTCGTAAATAACATTCAACAGATGGCGAACTCTTCACAGCCCAAAAAAAAAAGAGTTAACCCTTGGTGTAGATTAACTATCACTAGAAATTAACTGGAACACAGATTTAACTCTTTCGTTCCCGAATTGTGATTTCCATGCTAGACCAGAATAAATTTTGATGAGAAATTGTGGTAAGAGGAAACTGGAAGGAAGTTTCTCTATGGTTTAAAAACATAGATAGTTTGAAAATATAGGTTGGGTTCGAAATGTACTACTTTCATTTTATTTAGATTTTGCTTAATATCGCTCTGAGCATTGATTTACGTAGGTGTACAAGATCTGCCAACAGTCCCAGTTGTTTTTTTTTAAAATTTGAATTGTGAGAGTTAAAGAAAAAAATATGTTTATGTTTAGTTAATAATGTACAGGAGCATTATCAAGTCTTTGTCACATTCAAAATATTGACAGTTTCTGTTCTGTTTCGGATAAAAATAATATGTAAAATACTTCATTAAAGGTAAAATCCCCGTTTCCATGCCATTAAAGCATATTGGGGATACGGTGTTTGACCAATATTTCCGTGACATTCGGCACATGAAAGTCTGACGTGGTCAGTATCACGCCCTGGCCGCATTTACTTTCCCAGATTTCTCCGGTGCCCATTTTTAGAGGCTGGGTGGACCCCGAAGCCTTGTGGGTGTGTATCAGAAAAAAAAAAATCCCCACCGCTGGGACTTGAACCTGGTACCACCGGATTAGTAAACTGAGGACCTAACCACTCAGCCAATCAGGTAAATGTTTCAGTGAAATCATTTAATCACTATTTAGAATAGTTTATCTTCAAAACAGCTGAGCATTGTCCACGATTCTTACGGATATAGAGTCATGATCTGAAGTTCCACAACTGTAGTACGGCTAGTTCTAGATTTGGGGGCCTGTCTATTTTGCGCGTATTCGGAATAACGGCGATTCTGAAACCTGCAATAAAGTTGACATTTATAACGTTGTATAATTTTTCTCGTACTGCTTCTTATAATGAAAACTTAATTCTTATCTTGCATATTCCGAGGGTTTCCCCGTTCGTGAAGGTTAAATAAAATGCTCTCAGGTCGCTATTTGTTCAAGCATTGAAACTGTGACCGAACGTGTTTGTGCTGTTGCTTGGCAACCATCCTTGCGATGGCGGCTGTCTTATTCAGTTTTGTAGATTGTAGATTAAATTGAACAAAATAAGAGCCGCCATATCTGGTAAGTGTGCCACGGTGGTGGTGTAGTGGTTAGTGCATTCAGCTGCCGAACAGAAGGTCGCTGCTTTGATGTTTTTCACACGGGTGAAATTTTTGTTCCCCCCGGATCGACTGGCACCAGGGCGGGCCAGCCTAAAAAAAAGGAGGGGGTGGTGGGGTCTCAAGGCAAACAAAAGTAATGAGGGCACAGATGCAGGCATCTCTACCTGCAGTGATGTAGTGGCCTTACGGGATAGAAATGCTACGGGACGTAGATAGATGAAAGAAAGTAAAAAGAAAGGCACTGAAAAAAAAAGGAAAAGTTTACCTAGGCCTGTTCATCACAAAATAAGATGGACGTAATTCGTAGAATAAAAGACGGTGATTGGTCGTTCAAATGTATGTAGAAATATGGATTACGTCTTCTTCCACAGTTACTGCATTTATGAAAAATCGTCAATATTTCTGTGCCGGGAAGGAATGCGTGTCTTTGACTTTCGTTAATTTAGATTATAAAATCATTTCTGTTTACGCAGATTCGAATTACACCGGTTCGTCAGGAAACGCATCCTCGGCGTAAAACGAGAGCACCTTTGATTTTCGGAAATGCCTTTGATAACATTAATTACCACAGGCTTAAGATAATCTAAAGAGCAAAGTTTTGTTACGTTAACTGCATCACGCGTTATTTCAATTTCATGGCTGAGAATTCAAGCCTCCAGTCCGAGACACGCTAGAGAACACTACATCATGATTTACTATCAGTCAGTCGTTTGCATGTCATTTGCGGAACTTTGCCTCCCTAACAGCTCTCCTGTAGGCCTCTTGGTTCTAAGCAAGATGCCCTGCTGCTGATGCGTCCATTCGCAGATAATCAACGATGTCTTGCAGCCATCTTCGCCTCTCTTTTCTACTATATGATTTACTATATGATTGGAAAAAAAGAAATTGCCTTAAAAATCAGCCTTGTGTGTATGAAATTCTCCTGGGTTGATGGCGGTCAAACTAAAGAAAGAAAGCAAGATTTAAAGTGTAGTAGTTACCCTTATTTCATGCAGATACATTTTAATGTTTGTTTCGTTTACGTTGCTTGTGTTAATTTTCCATAAAACTGCACCCACACACTTTCCTCAGTTGTGTCGATGTTTTCTGTACTTCTAGATTACCATGAACAAATGGACCCTTGTCATCGCAGATTTGCTTCTGCAAGACGCAGGCAGCTACAAATGTGTGGTCTCCAACATTAATGGAGAGCTTACGTGGAACTATCAGCTGGATGTACTTCGTAAGTAACTCTGCGTTAGCTTTCACACATCTCTTCCATCAGCCTTTTCTTCTACGTTTCAGGAATGTTTTTGCTTTTGTTAACCGGAAAAATTGCTTCCAAAGGAGAAATAAAACGTGCCTTACCCCTCAACCCCCACCCCAAACCTGCATTATGTCTGCTTGTAATCAGTATCGTTATCGTTTCACACAAGTTCCGTAGCTACAAAAAACAACAGCCAACTTTGGCACAGAAGTCACTGAACAACAACAACAAAAATGGAGACTAAATCTGAAGCATAGAAATGTGAGTTTACGGAAGAATGGAGAACGTTTTTTCGTGGATGGAAAAGAAAATCTGTAGACGTACAAATAGTTGAATAATATCAAAAGCGGGGAAAAAATTAACTTAAAAACTGTACAACCAAGCAAGGAAGTATACAACCAAACAAGGAAGTATTTCGACATGACCTGATAGTCCCCGTCCTAAAAGAACAGTGAAGCATTATCGTAGAGATGAGCGAAGGAGAAAATGAGGTGATCTTGGCTGTAAATGCGCTGTAATTTTGCTCAGAAAGAACATAGGCGTAGTAAATGTGTTATTCGACTTTCACAAGGAACTACATTCTTGGTTTTTGCTTCTGTCTGCTGTGCTCTTACTGTACTACCGTCTCGTGCAGTAATAGCTCCATTCACCCCCCGGTTCCTGACGGAGTTTGACGAATGGTAAACGCCGCTGTGTGTGCCGTCTTTCCAGCAGAGAAGGTAAGGTAGATGTTTTGGTATGCAAACAGCGGACGTAATGTTTGGTGACGAACAAGCAAGCTCTGCTGCCAAGCAAACAGTCATGCACAGCGGGAATGTCAAACAATTAACAATTGATTACGCGCTTTCCTGGGTCCTAGTAGCGGGGCGCACTGGAAATTAATTGGCGCGTCTTGGAGGTGAAAATAGGCGCTTGGTTTATGATTGTTCAAGAATATATGTGATGGGTATATGCGAGTATTACGCCTTATTGCAATATTCATAAACGTTAAAAATAATTGTACAGTGTGCTTTACTCGTTCAAAACTGATTCTAGTCTGAGATTTGCAGTCACTTAGATGTATGCAGAGAGTTTGTAGACGAAATGTGAAACATGAAGCCACCATATAAGCAACGAGCCGTCGGCTTTTATGAGCATGATTTTTTTCCCATCGCAACATATGCCTGTGAGACATGGACACTTAACAAAACGGCTAAGAAACACATAAATGCCTTTGAATGTAAATGCTACAGAAGAGTTCTTCTGACATCATGGACAAAAAAAAAGAACAAATATATCCACGCTACAAGAACTTAATATTGAAGAAGGTTCGTTAGTAAGGAAGATTACACAGAGAAAACTTGAATACTTCGGACATATTATAGACGTCACGAGAGTCTGGAGAAGACAGTCTTGGGAAGGGTACATAATGGGGGGAAAGAGATAGAGGAAGACCACGGCGGAGATGGTAACAAAACGTTGATTTGCGAATGGCGACAGGGGCATCTTGCAGCAAAGAAGCCCTCGAGAGACCTGTTAGAGAGACAAGGGACGTGCTAATGAATGAATGAATGGTCTGCTTAAACCGAATATTTCAGTCCGTTTATTATTTAGTTCCAGCAGTAAAGCTGTGACCATATTATCCCACATCTCCAAACTTCCCTGTTAAGCTCAGCAGGGCGTCTGTGCTTGGAGGTGCCCAGGTCAGCATTATCACCGATAACGTCTGAGCTTTGTGCTGGTGTTATCAGCGCTAAGACGTAAAACTGGTGGCGGAGATGGCTTGTTAGCTTCCGTCTTTTATGAGAAGAAACTGTTTATTTCCCCAGCGCCCACCACCACAGCCTCTCCTTTGAAGAAACATGAATGCTCGGGGTGTGAAGTTTAGGAATGAAAGCACAGAACAGGTCATTGTTTAAAAGTGAGGAGGCGGGCAGACTCGAGGATCTGTGTGTGTGTGTGTGTGCGCGTGTGCACATTAAAAAAGTGGGGAAAAAAAGGGGGGTAGGGGTATCGGGTATTTAATATAAATAAATAATATATTTGCACGGAGGCCTAACACAGGCTGCAGCTAGTCAGAAACTAACGGAAGAAGAAATGAAAGCAATGATTTTTTATTATGAAAGTTTTACATCTCCCTTACCCGCCGAAAAAAAAAACCAAAACAAAATCAAACCGCTAAATATGCGATAATTAATGCAGAAAATCCTGTGACATTAAAGCAGAATAATCTACCAAAGTACTCTCAGTCCAACGACCTTTTCCCCTCAACCCATTCGTTTCTTTCTCTAACCCATTCCTTTCTTTCTCCAACCCATTCCTTTCTGTCGTTAATCTATTCCTTTCTGTCGCTAACCAATTCCTTTCTCTCTCCCAGCGTTTTAGAGGCTCTCGCCCGACAAACAGTGAACAGCTGGACAAACTAGCTTCGAAAATATGTTCCTTTTATCAGTGTCTTTTAATAATTTATATTTAGAAAGCTGGTGGTAATATTTAGAAAGCTGGCGATAATATTCGAAATTCCTTGTTACCGTATGTTTCGTGATATCTATTTCTATCAGGTCCCTTTAGTTGACCTAGAAAACCTTTACCGCTTGTCACCTCTAGCTCCTTATTTCAGAAACTTCATCGTCTGAGGTGGCCAAACAACAGTGGCCTAACACAGTAGCATGAGAACCCTTGCACTTGCTATTGTCAGATTAATCCATTGTCGACAGGGATCAGGATCTGAAATGACCAACAATCTCGAACGCAGAAGAAGAAGAATCCATCGTAAATTTTCTTTAGACGGGCCAATTAATTCGTTTAAAATGTATGTTAATATTGTCACATTTTGATATAAATTTTGTTTCAAGAGAGAGTCCCGCACGTGCCGCTGTTTGAGCAGCCCAAGAATGTGACAGTTCGCGTGGGGGGAACAGCCGAGTTCTCCTGTAGGATCGAGATAAGCGATACACATCCGCACATTCAGTGGCTGAAACATCACCAGATCAACGGCTCATACACCAATGAAAATGGGGAGCAGTATTTCCAGATTGTTCAGGTGAGCTAAATATCCACTAGTGTATGCAGATTTCTATGGTCATGACTGAATATATGGAAGGGTCTTGGATATTGCCAGTTTTTTTTTTTTTTAGACATTGATAGCTTGTACCACTATCACTGGGTACGTGGAATAATTTATCAGCTGATACTGACAGTGTGTTCAAGTAACTGGAGAACATTATTTGTTTACATCTCTCATTCACGACATTTTAAAAAAAAAGAAGTTCTTCATTCATCCATTCCTTTATTTATCTGTCTATCCCACAAATACAAATACGCCTATTTGCATAAACTTCTGTGGAAAAACTCTTTGTGAAAAATGTGTTAGAAATTAAAACCGGTATCACTGGACATGAAACCAAAGACTGACTTCATGTATTTATATGTTAATTAATCAACTGCTTTGCTTCTGTTTGTAGCGTGTGACAAAAGAACTGCAGGTTCATTGGAGTGGAATCTCCAGCCAGGAGTTTACCAGGAGCTAAAATGTGATCTAGAAAATGAAAATGGCATTTCTTCTTTCACACATTTCAGAAAGAAAGCTCACGGTTTTGATTGGCTCATGACAACGTTAGTTCTTGGTTTCCAAGTCAGACCGGAAGTGCTGCAGTCATTCGGTTGTAGAAAATGGGTGCCAGCCTCGTCTTGGAGTCGAGGAAGGGAAAGCCTGCCTGCCAGTCACATTACCTTCTAGTGTGCTGTCCGGTCAAAGAAAATATGGGAGCTAAAACTGTATCCCCAGGGTACCCTTATTGGCAGAATAGAGGTAGCTTTTTCCTTAAAATCTTTAATAGGTCACCCCCTCATATTTAACATAGTTGTTTACAGTCACAAAACTATTTCTAACGCGTAATTTCCCAGACCAGCCAGTACATCAAACACTGACTTAGAGACACAGTTTCAGAAATAATTGTGATGGATAAAAACTTCAGATACGTTCACTTGAAACGTAATATCACAAAAATTCACTTGGGGTTGGTTTATGGTATCGAAAGAGGAAAAGACAACCGAGTTATTATCTTTAACTTGGTTTTTGTCTAACAATGATCTCCCATGCAGGCGGAACAAATCTTTCTGTTAGAAGCATGGGAGTGTAAGTAGCAATGTCAGTCATTTGCATTTCCCTTGCGGAAATTTGCCTCCTTAACAGCTCTCCTGTAGGCCTCTCGGGTTGTAAACAAGATGCCCTGTTCATTCGCAGATCATCAACGATGTTTTGCAGCCATCTTCGCCTTGGTCTTCCTCTATTTCTTTTTTAGAAAGATTTGTATGTTGGAGGACAAATTTTAATGCAGTGATAATCTTGGTTATTTTATTAATTTTAGGATAACTTGTTCGTGGGGGTCTGAAAATAGCAGTGCATTGATTTGTAGATGCAGACATGGGCAACAGAGGGAAGAAAGACAGTTGATATGTGATATTCTTATTTGCCAGTGTTGTTTAATGAATCTATTTGAACATTTGTGGAAATAATGTCCTACATATTTGTGACATATATAGTAGATTGTCAGATGAACCTGCCTTCCCAGTTCTTCACATAAAAGTTCATTCATTCATTCATGTACCTTGTAAAGGTTTTACATTAAATACTTGTATGCAGAGCTCTTATCATTGCTTCTATAAAGTACTTTCTTTTGTTACATGTGATCCAACTTCCTCTTTTTAACAGGCTGTTTTCTATCATTATTCATTAACCAGTTCTCAGTTTTTATAAATTATGTTTTGTTACTGTGAGAACCAACTTTTTTATTTTGCAGGGACGAAAGGTAAATAAGAACAGGCAAATATTGCTTGCTGCAAACACCATTGCCTTGTCTTTGATGTTGTCACTTTGTGTCTGTGTTGTCTGCACACATGCAAGAAGAGCAGCCATACTGTCCAAAAAAATTAAACATGGCTGGTTTTATGTAACCTGAAAAAAAAAAAGAGATCCATGTGTACTAATTTGGATGCGAATTAATCCCAGATATATAAAAGAAAATCATTTGCTTTCTTTAACTTCAGCAGTAGATAAGAATGTCAGTGTTATTTTGTTATTGAAATTTCAGGCATAAAATCAATAAACACTATGTCTTTGATTTGCTGTGACTGTAAATCAGTATCTGCATGCCTTGAGATGTGACAGTTTGATAAAATTTGTGAAGATATGAAGAAGTTGTGGAGGACAATTGTAGTTAACATACTTTAAAATTGAGTCATAAATTGCCTCATGAATTATTATGTGGTTTTGGACTTGAATTATAGAAGTCTGTATGTGTGTGGCATTGCATCTTGGAAATTTTAAACCCACTAAGAAAGAGAAATGGATGAACAACATTATAAGTTCTGAGAGGCGAAAAAGGATCAGTATTGCACATGGACAGATAGGAATGATAACAATTAATGTTAATTGCCTACATGCCTAGTGAAATTGAGAACTTTCTTGAACCATGTACTTAAATAATCTATTCTTTTTCTTTTTTCTTCTTCCTCGGCTTTCCCAGCCATTAAAGTTCATTGCTGCAGATAAAATTCACCTCCATTCTTCTCTATTCCTAATCTTCTCTTTTCAGTTGGTTACACCAATTTCCTGTATATCCTCTTCTATGTTGTTTTTCTATCTCTGTCTTGGTCTACCCCTTGGTCTTGTTTCCTTCATCTCTTGTACATACATAGTTTTCGTTTGTTCTCTAACAATCTTCCTACGTGACTCAACCAGTATAGTCTGTTCAGTTTCAAGACATTTATACTCTGCTGTGATTTAAATAAATTTAAATTTAGATACGTTCACTGTTCTTTCCAACTCTCCATTCTCCAATGTTGGTATCCTTTGTGTGTCCAAAGATTAATTCTTAGGATCTTGTTCTCAGAGACCAGCAATTATTGTTCATCTTTCTTTGTTGTACTCCATTGTTTCTGATCTGTACATGACAGTTGGTCTTATTGTAGCTGTGTAGACTGTTATTTTGGTGTTTTGGAACAGGATTTTGGATTTTAACAGGTGTGACAACAAAGTATATTTTATTCCCTATCTGTACTCTACTTTTAATTTCCTTGCTTACTATACTGCAGCTGTTGAAAGCTGTGCTCAGACATTTGTATGTTAAATAATCTATAGGCACACTTTATTTTGTTCTTTTGAATGATGTAGTATTAACTACAGTATATATGGAGTGATGTGTTGTTGATGGGCAGTAGAAGCCAAACAGCAGTAATAACCAGTGTGTGGAATGATTCAGCTATTATTTAACTAACCAGTCAGAGTAGCTAGTGCATAACTTTCATGAGCATTACAATCCAGCACTTGATTTGTTGATTAGTTTCAGTACAGCCGCAATAAAACATCAGTGGAGATTGTCTTGTTTCATGTAGCTGCAGTTTTTTGTCATGGAATGTTTGAAAAACTTGCAAAGTTGTTACAGATAATTGTCGTCTGTTTTGTTTGTCCAGTTTGATGTTGTACTAACTTCACATTTCTGGAAATGTTATGAAGCACTGAACTAAACCTTTTATGATGAGTGTTTGGAATTATTTATAGTAACGTGACCTGACAGTTTGCATTTTTTTTTTCTCCAGAATGAAACTGTCATTATTGATTTCTGAAATTTAGGTCTGCATAATTGCATTGTGCTTCTTCTTGACAACGGTGACTATTTGTAGCCTTGCCGATGTTGTGCAGCATCCATTTCAAATGTCATTAATTCTGAACAGGTTTTTGAGTTTACAACAGACACCAATGCTTTGTTATTTTCAGATTTTGTCTTGCATTGTTCGACCCAGGCATTCAAATCTTTGCTTTATTTGATGTATTTCGGTGTTATGTATGTAAATTTTTTGTGATCCTATGGCTGAAGGATGAGCTGAAAGTGATAGTCCTGATCACAGAAAATGAACCTGCCTCTTTCCCTCATGCCACACCCCCCCCCCCCAAATATGGTGTGGGAATAGACACAAAAAAAGTAATGAATATTTATGTGATATATTTTGTGAGTAATAAAAGAATTTCAGATGTCAAACATATTCATACCTGAGGTTTGTAAATTACATAACCAGGGAATTTCATAATTTCAGTTAAATATTTTCAGTGAATCTTATCCTGAAAATAAAAAAAAATTTCATGGTTATTTGTGTATGTAAAAGTCTCAGCACAAGTGTTGAGGCTGTGTCTAACTTAGCAAATTACTATGGGAAATCTTCGACAGCTCTCTCGGTGCCTGCTAGAAAGAAGAACATTTTCTCCAGCCTAATCTTGAATCTCTCACAGCTTTTTCTTTATTTGTTATTCAGTTAAAAATATTTTATTTAGAAACACCTAGGAAATTAAATGTTGATAAAAGTCATAATTTTTAAATACAGTAGAATGTTAAAGTAGGGTTTTTTAACATACAAATGCTTGAAAGTGATTGATCTATTATTACAGAATATAATTGAAGCTGATGAAGTGTTTAAAAAAAATGACAAATTAGAAACCCCCCAAAAAAGTCATTGAAATAAAATCTTACGTTGTAAGATATGAAAAAAAAAAATTAATTTCGCACTTACAGTTTTTTTTTTTTTTTGGGTTGTTTCTTGAAGACTGTTGGTAATGTGTGTAAGCAAATGAACTAGGCCTTCAAATTCTTCAAATTAATTACAGTCTCTGAATAACTGGTGTTTGATCATTGACGTAGTGTCATAGTAATACTTCTTTTACAAAATATTTTCTGCTCATTGCAACTGTTGCTCATGGATTGAAAATTGGAGAGTAAGGAATATTGACACCTTGTCCTTTCAGACTGCTACCGTAAACACCAGCAAGCCCGAGCTCCTGATACTTTACAATGTTACAAAAGAAGATGAGGGCAAGTACACTTGCCTGGTTCGAAATGCTATTGGCTCAAACTTCAAATCTGCTTATTTGGAAGTCATTGAAGGTAAGCTGGACTTGGTCAGAGAGATCTCTTATGACCTGAGTCATGATTATTCTTGGATGCCTAACTGGTAGTGGTAGGCGGATTATGTTTCTCTGCTGATGTTGGTTTGTGATTCTTTCTTTCAGCTTAGTTGCTGATTTTCTGTCTGACCATTTTATCATGTTGTCTCTTTATCTTCCTTTGGAGTCTTATTCATGTTATGGTGTTTTCAAGTCATCTCCTTGTCAGATACCCAATGAGTATTGATTGTCTTACAACAGTTTTTGTTGCTTTTTTTTTTTCATTATGTTTTGTACATCCTGCTGAATTTTTTTACGGTCATAAACTTGTTGCAAAAGTTACATAAATAAATATGTTTAGTCTTCCAACATGTTTGTTCTCTAAAATTCATACTTTTTAATATTTTCTACAATTTGAAATGTTCCAGACCATGAAGTCACTACCCAGGTAGCAGCTAGTAAGCTCAGGGACAAGGGCTTCAATGTTACCCTCATTGTTGTAATAGTAGTGTGTGCCATATTGGTGTTGGGTGTTTTGGTGGTGATTTTCTTTGTGTATCGACACTGTTCAAAGAAAAATGCAGGCCAAAGTTATTCGAAGAGAATCATCGTCATGCAGCCGGTAAGTCTGTTTTCATCAAACATCACTCTTGAACAATGTAATTGATTCATTGTGGCATTTCATAGGAAATGTATTTTTACATGTTTTACAACTGTTGGAAATATTAACAAATGAGAAAATTTAAGTCAGACTGAAGTTTTTTGTCACTGAATAATATCAGTATTTCTCTTACAGTCAGAGAACAGGTTGAAATTAAATTTTCTAAAATTTTTTTAAAAAATTGCTATCTAACCATTATATATTCTATGAAAAGAATAATGTTTTTTAACCTACATTCAGTCTTAGTAAAGTTTATATTTATGTAATGTAATTTATATTACTTAGAAGTTATCATACTCCAGACTAGAGAAGAGCAAATAATACCTATTATATGAGTTTGCCATTTTTAGAATGTAAATTTCAGTTACTTTTACCCAATATTTTTTATGCTTGTTTGTGCTAGAATGAGATTTACTACCACAACAAGGACCCAGAAGCTGCCACTTCGTTAATGATACCCCAAGTTCGAATTGTTAGGGGAGCTTACATAAATGGCACAAGTAGCAGGAGAAGGCGACCCTCATCTGACTTTACTGAAGTCTCCGAGTATGAACTTCCTCTTGATAGTAAATGGGAGTTTCCCAGGGAGCGGTAAGTTTTGAAACTGTGAGAGCCTCCTTTGTTACAGAGGGAAGAAAATACTAGACCAACCAGCAAAAATTATAGATGGTTTACGGGTTGCATAGAAAATACATAAAAATGATTTAAGATGACCAAACACATTTTATAGATAAGCAAATGTGACAGTGGGACTGGCTAATTTAAAATAGTCACAATCACAAAAAGAAGTGGTGATGCCCTAATTTAGATCAAAAAGAAGTGACATACTAATTTATATCAAAAAGAAGTAACAGACTAATTTAGAACAAAACAGTTGTGACAGATTAATTCAGAACAATAATAGCAGTTAGGTGAGTTTATTGCAACCATAGCTTAATGTCAGCAAAAAAAAGATCAAATGTAGCCATATTTTTTTTATTACCTAATAATCGATGTATTGTAAGTGACCTTCTTTCTTTCTCTGATCTCCTTACAACTGTGAACTGGTGTTCTTTGCAGCCAGTTCTGTGAAAGTGTTGAGGTACAGCATCGTGTCAGCTTGGGAGTGGGTTATATGATATGTGTAGATGCATTACTGAGCAGAATAAACACATAATTTTGCATTAAACTAATTTAAAAAGAAAAAAAAATTCTTGTAACATTTAAATAATATGCATAATTTTAATAAAAACCAAAGAGAAATATATGTCAACCAAAAGTTCTAAATAGATAAATATTATGTGATTTTATTATGATGAAACAACCATACAGCTCTTCAGATTATCAGAGGAATACCTCATCAGGGTATGGGGTTACCCTTGTATTGATCATAGGTGTGAGGTTATTTTACTTTTCATGGTGGAGTTTCCTGCCAACATGGACAATCTGTAGAGGGCAGTAATGCAGTTTATTATTGTTCCTTAACATGGACAATCTGTGGAGGGCAGTAATGCAGTTTAATATTGTTCCTTAACATGGACAATCTGTGGAGGGCAGTAATGCAGTTTAATATTGTTCCTTAACATGGACAATCTGTGGAGGGCAGTAATGCAGTTTAATATTGTTCCTTAACATGGACAATCTGTAGAGGGCAGTAATGCAGTTTAATATTGTTCCTTAACATGGACAATCTGTGGAGGGCAGTAATGCAGTTTAATATTGTTCCTTAACATGGACAATCTGTGGAGGGCAGTAATGCAGTTTAATATTGTTCCTTAACATGGACAATCTGTGGAGGGCAGTAATGCAGTTTAATATTGTTCCTTAACATGGACAATCTGTGGAGGGTAGTAATGCAGTTTAATATTGTTCCTTAACATGGACAATCTGTGGAGGGTAGTAATGCAGTTTAATATTGTTCCTTGCAGCCTCAAACTTGGACCTCGTCTTGGGGAGGGAGCCTTTGGTCTGGTGGTGAAGGCTGAAGCAATGGGCCTCCTGAACAGTAACAACAATACTAACAACAACAATAACAACAGTACTACCACTGTGGCAGTAAAGATGCTAAAGAAGGATGCTACAGACCGTGAAATGATGGACCTGATGAGAGAGATGGAGACCATGAAAATTATTGGAAAAAATAAAAATATCATAAATCTTCTTGGGTGCTGTACTCAGAGAGGTATGTACATCAGTGAAAGTCTGGTGAAAGTTTTATTGTCAGATATATCCCACTAAGAAAACAAGAGTACAGTTTATATATCCCTCAGAGTAAACAAAAGTAGTTTATATATCCCATTAAGAAAACAAGCATAGAGTTTATATATGCCACTAAGTACAGAAGAGTAGAGTTTATATATCCAGACTAAGTACACAGGAGTAGAGTTTATATATCCCACTAAGTAAACAGGAGTAGAGTTTATATATCCCACTAAGAAAATAATAGTAGAGTTTATATATCCCACTAAGGAAACAAGAGTAGAGTTTATATATCCAAACTAAGTACACAAGAGTAAAGTATATATCCCACTAAGTAAACAAGAGTAGAGTTTATATATCCCACTAAGAAAATAATAGTAGAGTTTATACATCCCACTAAGAGAACAGTAGTAGAGTTTATACATCCCACTAAGAAAACAATAGTAGAGTTTATGTATCCCACTAAGGAAACAAGAGTAGAGTTTATATATCCCACTAAGTAAACAAGAGTAGGGTTTATATATCCCACTAAGTACACAAGAGTAGAGTTTATATATCCCACTAAGAAAACAAGAGTAGAGTTTATTGTGTTAACAAAATAAACTATATGAAATGAGTTAATGAGAGTAAAATAGATCAGATTGCAAATGAAGCTGAAATGAAGAGGTTGACAATGAAAAAAAACAAAACATATCATGCCACGAGTTAATATTTCAACACATTAATGCATGTCAAAGATGTAATAACACCAGAAATACAAGAAAAGATGTCTTTCTTCCACATACATACACTGAATGTATAAACTTTTCTTTTTATTTCATGAAAGTTTTCTTTTACAGTGTATATTTATTTCAGATTATCTTTTCTTGTTTTACAAACAAACAAACAAAAACTGGCTTCTTTTTTGTAGGCCTTTGCTGAAGAAGGTAAAACAGCATGCAGGGTTAGAAAAATCTTGAACTGAAATTTAGGCAGAAGTCCCTACAGGAATAGAATTTGAAATGTGAGGAAGCTTCAAAAGTTGTTCATAGATTATTTGGACAATTTTTTTTTCCCTGTATAGAGAGAGAAGTTCATTCATTCATTCTTTTGCATGTCCCTTATGGAACTTTGCCTCCCTAACGGCACTCTTGTAGGCCTCTCGGTTGTGAGCAAGATGGCCTGCTGCTGATGCATCCATAGAGAGACAAGTAGCAGAGAGAATTAGAATGGATAACAGATAAACATAAGCTTTAAACTGGACTTCTTGAATGATTATACTCTAGTTTGGATTTTACATTAAATAATCGCTTTGCCAGTTTGTGGTTTTTAAACTGTTCCTATTTTCAGGACCTCTCTATGTTATTGTTGAATTTGCACCACATGGCAACTTGCGAGACTTCCTAAAAACACACAGGCCACCACATCCAGGCATCACTTCTTTAACAATTGAGTACGAGCAGCCAATTCTGTCATGTAATGGAGAGCTGAAGACTCTCACCCAAAAGGACTTGATATCATTTGCTTTCCAAGTTGCCAGGGGCATGGAATATCTTGCATCTAAACAGGTGGTTTTTTGTTATTTTTTTGTAAACAGAAATTAGGAATATTATTTCCTTTTGCTGTACAGTACATTTTTAAAAAAAAATCATTATGCAGCAGTTAAAAATTTGTATACTTAATTAGTACTCTGTTATGGCAGGGAAGATGGACAATGTGTAAAGAATTTAGGAATCATATCTGAAGGCCCCAGCTAACAGTTTTTATGTTGCCACTGAAGAAGGCTCATTCTCGTCTATGAGTGTTGATACTTGATTTTATTTAGTACTGTAGATTTTGAGCGTGTTTTCTGCTCTTATTACACATAAAATCAGTCCAGAGAAAACTATCAGTGTTTATGTGTAGTGGGGAAGGGGGAAGAGAGAGCAGTTTTATATAACTCAAAATGTAGTATGTCAGCAGCTTTTCTCAAGCACCAAATATTACTAAGAGTGTTATGTTGGCAAGAAGGATACATTCTTAGCATTATGCTTTATTTGATGTTTAGTTACATGTATTTGAAAAAATTAAATTTGCAAGGAAAAATGGGTTAAGTCCATAACTCGTGAGTGTGCTGCAGGATTCTTTCATTAATTTTATGCAGTTCTTCAAAATATATATTTTTAATCATTTCAAGAAGCAATTTTCTCATTAGATGAGTTCTTGTCTGATCTTTTGCTAGTGCATCCACCGAGATCTGGCTGCCAGGAATGTTTTGGTGGCAGAAGACTATGTTCTAAAGCTGGCAGACTTTGGCCTGACCAGAAATCTTCACCAGTTTGACTATTACAGAAAAACTACAGATGTAAGTATCATGGATATTACATTCCATGTATAAGTGGTATTAATTTTGCATTTTAATTTTTATGTCTTCCTCTTAACTAATGGTTCTTAATTTTGTTTTGGCCTGAGAGCAGTTGTGGACCCATTGTTAAAAATAATAAATATAACTCAGATGAGGCTAAGATTTTTTAAAATCCAGCCAGATTGTTGCATGGATACTGAGTAGGACACATCTTACATCCTTCCCATGCCATTAAATGTCACATAGGGCTCGCATGGTAGTTCACCAAGTTTTCCTGTTTTCAGCAAGCTTTTCAACCTCATCAAGGGATTTTATGCCTATTAATTTGGGCTCTCTTAACAGTGTCCTCTTTAGAATTTCACGTGGTCGACCTCTTTTTCTTTGGCCTGTTGTGTGTTCCATTTGATAGCTTGTTTCGGGATTCTCTGTTTCTTTTCATCATGTGACCAACATATTTCCATCTTCTTTTTCTGATCACCCATGAGACAGGTTGTTGTTCAGATATCTGCCTTATCTCTGTGTTGTTCTTGAATTCGTTCCAATTTATACGAAGTATTTTTCATAGGCATTTGTTTTCAAGAGAGTCTACTTTGTTGTTTATGTTTTTTAGTTGATTTCCAGCTTTCGCATGCATAAATGAGGGTGGATTTTACATTTGAATTGAATAATCTTAGCTTGGTTTTTGTGCTTATAACTTTTGAGTGCCATATGGTCTCAAGATTCTTGAAGGTCAATTCTGCTTTTGCAGTTCTAACTTCCTTTCTGGTGTCACCCAAAGGAGAAGATACACTAATGGATTTATCCAAGATTGTTGCTGTTAAAACTAAAACTTGCTGGATTCTTTTTTCAGGGGAGATTACCAGTGAAATGGATGGCACCTGAGGCTTTGTTTGACAGAAAATATACGTCCAAAAGTGATGTGTAAGCAGCAACTTTTTCATACATTTTGTATTATTTCTTGAAGTATGTTTCAAGGTAAATTTTGATCATTTGTTCAAGTGATATAAATCAACTGTCATGTGACAAATAGGATGAAACAGTTAAACATGTCCTATTAATCATCTGTCATATGACAGATAGGAGGAATCAGCTAAATGTGTCCTACTGAAATGTTGAAAATTAAAAAAGCTACTAATTGAATTGCTGCTAGAATATCCTGCAATTCAAAACTGCCTGTTCTCTGAGACTGAACAGTTGCAAAAATCACTAAGAGCTGTTGAACTTGCATCCAGTTAAAATTCATCTCCTCCAGCATGTTACAGTTTCTTAGATGAATATATAAATGACTGTCACTTAATCAGCAGACAGTTTTATGTCACTGATTTGGCAGATCATAGAATATAAATATAAATGAGCATTCCATTTCATATCCAATTAAAAATTTGCTTTTTCATTTCATTTTAGTTAAGTCATGCCTCGCTTTTTTTTTGTGGTTTTTTTGTTGCTTTTTTTCCTCTTCTTTCATGTAGTTTAGCCACTCATTCTGAAGATCATACTAGTTGCAAAATGATTAAAAATACTTATCTTTCATTCCATTTAACCCTCAGCTTGATATTAGAAAGTTCCTTCTAAAAATAAGCTGTATATATTCATCACAAGCTATCATATTCAAAACAAGCTATCAAGTGGAACACAACAGGCAGAAGATAAAGAGGCAGACCACGTGAAACTCTGAAGAGGACATTATTAAGAGAGGCCAAATTAACAGGCATAAAATCCAGACAGCCAAGAAAACCAGTGAAGAAGTCTTAAGAGAGGCTGGAGTTAAAAAGCAAATTATAGCAAAGATCAGAGGCAGACAAGCAAGATTTATAGGACATTTCCTGAGAAGAGGAAAATTGGAACACACTGTGGCAAGTGGAAGAACTGCGGGAAGAAAAGACACAGAGAGAGAAGTTACTGGATGGGCTGTCAGTGTGGCTAGGAAGAAAGCCACCAGCGGATCTCATAATCAACACAAAAGACAGGGAATTGTGGAGAGAAATGATCGCCTATGCCAAGAGGCACGGCACTTAGATAAATAGAGATTTTTTAGAAGAGAAAGCTACAAACATGAAAACTCTGCACTTTTTTTGTCTATTAAACACTATGCAGGAAGTACTTTTTTAAATACTGACTTCACTTTCATTATAAATGTCACACCCTGTCATTGCAGGTGGTCTTATGGTGTGTTACTGTGGGAAATTTTCACCCTTGGAGGTAACCCCTACCCCTCTGTCCCTGTGGAACGTTTGTTTGCTTTGTTGAAAAAAGGTCATCGCATGAAACGGCCACCATATGCTTCTGTTAAAATGTAAGTACATTTCTACTGTAACTGCTTCTTGGATATTTTATGCATGACATGTTACATTCTGGAAAAAAATATATGAAGTTAGCCAGCTGTAACCTGTGAAACAAGATGAGTGAAGAAATGAAAATATGATTTTTACTTCAAACTGTGCAGGCTCCATCCAACCAAAATTAAAAACAAAAAATTACTCCTGTCTAACTACACAAACTTTTTTTCATCATTCACACACTTTGCTACTACACCAAGTGCTTCATGCAGCTTTTAATTCATAGATGAAAATCAGAAAAAAAAGATTAAGAATAAAAACTGAATCTAGAAGAGTACCAGCTGAAAGAAAAAAAATGTGTGAATCTGTCAATAAAAAAATAGATAGCCAGCTGTTTGATTATGTTACCTGCAGTTTGATAAAGAGAACTGAGTTTAAAAAAATTTTTGGTACAGTCATTTTACAGTTTTTTTTCCTTTTGGCCATAAAGTTGTTTGTGCAACTGAACAGATTATATAACCAAAGAAGTTATATTAATAGATATTAATAATATTAAGACATCTTTATTGCTGTAAGAGCATAACAATACAGAATATCTGAAGACTGGTACAGGAGTTAAATGAATGTATTAATGTAAAATTATTGTGATCGTGTGAGGTAATGTATTTAGCTGTATCATGCAGTAAGCATAAACAGTGGGAAACCTTTTTGATGCTCAAACAAATGTTTGGAGAGAGCAGCCGTTTATTTATTTGTGTGTGTGTGTGGAAATATAATGACATGAACTCAGATGTGCATGTAGTCTGCTTGATATTAAGTGAAGATTCTGTGCATTCCTAGTGGCATTTCACCATCTTGCACGGTGTGTGCAGAAATGCTATCAGTGTTTATTACAATTTTGGTGGTTATTAAAACTACATCTGAAGAATTACCATAATTTTTTATAAGAAATAAGACATAATGCATGGGATGTCAGTCATTATTTTTTTTCAAGTGAAATAAACTTTTTCATCTATTACATTGTCTTTATTGTAAATAAAATTACCAATCAGAGATTTGTGCACTTCAGAGACCTTCTTTCCTTAAGTGCCAGATCTTATTGTGATTAGTTTACCTGGATATAAGATTTTGCCCTGGATAAAATGATGGAGCTGTTTGCTGTTTCAGGTATGGCATAATGCAGCAATGCTGGCAGGAAGAGCCGTGCAACCGGCCTTGTTTCAAAATGTTGGTTCAAGATCTGGACTGCATGCTCACCTCTTCTTTAAATGATGAAGTAAGTGGTACTAGCCCCCTTAGTCATACTCAGACCAGTTTGTTGACAAACACTTTTTTCTGTGGCACTCCAGATTTTGACATAGTGGAAGTAAGCATGTCATTAGCTGAAGAGGAAAAGTGCTGAATTTCACTGTATTTGTTAGCAGAAAAGTAATCTTTATAAGCATCATGAAGCATGATTATTATTGTGTAACGCACAATAGGCCAAAGAAAAAGAGGCAGACCGCTGAAACTCTGAAGAGGACATTGTTAAGAGAGGCCAAATTAACAGGCATAAAATCCGTTGATGAGGTTGAAAGACTCGCCAAAGACAGGAAAAATTGGCGAACTACCTTGCGAGCCTTGTGTGACGTTTAATGGCACAGGAAGAAGAGTGCACAATAATTGCTGTATAAACATACACCTATACACGAAGCACTGCAGTAAAGCTGTGATAAAAAAAATGTGTAAACTACGGAAAAAAAGTAGGAAAAGCTTTATTACTTACAAGTAACACACAATAATTAGTGTGCAAGTATACATCTAGACACAAAGCTGTGCATTAAAGCTAAAGTAATAAAGCTGTTCCTACTTTTTTTTCATAGTTTATACATTTTGATTATTATTGAGGAACTATTATCAACTGAATACATTGTTTTATCTAGTATCTCTGGATATGTCATTTGTCCCTGGGTATCGCTGTCTGCTGATATTATTCTCTTATTTTCATGTCCAGTGATCACATTCTAATTTGGCATCTCTTAGCAGTGTATGCTTTTTGATATGGCCAAAATATCTAGGCTGGTTCTTAAGTTTTTTTTGTTTTTTTTTTAAATTTTCCAATATTTCTCTTGTCAGTTTAAGTTCTAGTTCTTTATTTTCTTCTCTGTTCATGGAACGCAGCCCATATTTATGTATATGCGCTTTTAAAGAGCTTCAGTTTTCTTTTCCATTTTCGTATTTAATGTTCCTTTTTCTACACCATAAAGGTGCGTAGAGCTTAGTATATAAAAGCTTTCAGTTTCAGTTCCTGTGCTACATGTTTTGAAATAAGAACCTTTTTCATTCATTTGAATTGTGCCTTGGGTTACACTTTTTCTACTACTAATTTCTGTTTCACATTTCCTTTATCATGTGTCCAAATATATGAAATTTTTTACTTGTTTTGGTGTTTCTCCGTTTATATTTATATTTACAGATGGTTTTTGTTCCTGTTTGCCATGACTTTTATCTTTCTGTTTATTTCCATTAGCTCAGTTTTGTTTTGTTTTGTTTTTTTTTTGAGAATAATATTTTTTCCAATTTGTCCACAAAATAAATACAAATGATCTGTTTCAGGCATATCTGCGTCTTGAACCACAGGATAGTCCAGTGAGCACATCAGATTCTCAATACTCATCCATGAGCCACAGTAGCAGCACCAGTAGTGCTCCCAACAGTAGCCATGGTTCAGATGATAACTCTGTTATTGTGTGACTTGCACCAAGAGTCACTCGCCCTTGGACTAGCACCAGGAGAAAATTTCCAGTTCATGTGGGAGAAAACAGACTTTATTTTCTTCAAAGCCACTAAACCAGTACCTGTTTGATCGTCCTGCTGCTTAGACATCAGAATGTTTCTTCTTGCTTCACTGGATAAATATATCAATTCAAAATGTTGAATGGAGCAGAAAAAAACAGTTGTAAAACATTTCTTGTTGCTCTTTGCCAGGAGGCAAGAGCACACAATCACACCAAAACCTGCAAGATTACATGAACCACCCATTAAGGAACCCAAAAAGGAAACAGCTGTCATCTGATATTATTTTTGTGAAAACATATCTTACAATGCCTTCTCAGAGCCAAAATATTCTGAGAAGAATTCTTATTGCACTCTGTGAAAATTTTCATTATTTAGCTTTAGTCCTGCAGGCTTTATAATTGTTTTATCATCAAAGTAAATGCCAAATTTGATATTTTGTAAAAGTTTTAAAAAAAAAAAAACTTAAAAGAACACGCTTTAATTCTACACACGATATCCATTTGTGCCTTTGCAAGGCATGATTTATAAGGAAGTTCTGCCTTTTGATTATCACTCACCATTTCTGAGATGGAATTTTCAGTGATGAAAACATTCATCTCATTTGTTTTCAGACAAGTGGTTAATGAAAAGCTTCATGCATCAGTTGTGTTGAAGCAGGTAGTTCACTGATATCTCCACTTCCTAAATTGAAGTAGGTGATTTGGTGATATCCCTCTTGTATATTGAAGTCAAAGATTCAAAGATATCCTCCTGCTGTGTTGAAGTATGTGGTTAAATGATATCACCACCTCATTTCATTTAAACTTTTAATATATTTTTGTAAGTCTTGAAAAACATTTATGTGCCAAAATCACTTAAAATTTCTCCCTTAATATCTTTTGTTCATTTACAGAGTGTCATTGAGATCTACTTAAGACTCTGGAATTCCATATTGTTTAAATTGTCACAGTCTGAACATTTAATAAGGAGCTTAAATAAAAAATTGTGTCTTCAAGGAAACAAAAGTTGAACAAAATAAAAATCTAGGATTTATGTCCTTATGTGTAAGAATAAATACAACAACCTTGATGCAAGTGCATAACTTCAAATACTTTGCCACTTTTATAATTTCAATGAAAATACATATTTTAAAAAAATCAAGGACAGAATATGCTATGCCAAAAGTAGATTAACTCTTTACAGGCTTCTGACCAAAAATTTGGCCTTGCAGCTCTCTGAGCATGGTGCTTATGGCCAAAAAATGTGCCCATGCTTTGTTCGACTGGTGTAACGTTTAGAATGTAAACATTTAATGTGCATGCCTGTGACCCTTTTCATCATGGCGGAAGAGTGCTTAGTTACGACCAGTTTCGAGTGTGAAAAACTAAGTTTTTGACCAAGAAATTTAATTTTTGGTAATGTAGATAGGGGTATGGACATGCCCTGTGACCAGACCACTGTTCTTGAGTGTATCCAAAGTAGATCTAGACATATTAGATGACTGAAGAAGTAGTTAGAAGGTTATTTCAGACATTATTTTAGTGGAGATGTCCCATATGATCACAAGACAAGACCGACAAGTAGTTCTAGGCATCTCAGATAGTATGTACTTTACGTCTAGACCTAGCCGATGGTAAGTAGGATGCAGTTATTGTCTAAAAACATCACATTACTTCTTTTTTCCTAAAAAAAACTTCATTTATGAAATCTTCATACATTTAGTTATTTTTGAAACATAAGTACACTTTTCACATGGAATAAGTGTGTTTCCATCCACTTTTTCTAATATACCCCTATACATAGCAAGACCCGCACTTTTACTCCAGCACCCAACTGAACCTCCGCATTTTGTTCCCCCGACACAGAAAGAATTAAAGACAGTGAAAAACTCCACGCAGCTGATCTCTGTCATTGAGTGGAAGTGAAAAAAAAAAATGTAAAAAATATTTAGTCTATCTTGTTCTATAGAAATGAGTAACTGACAACAAAAATACCTATATGAAGGTCAGTGCATATGACTGAGAAGGTCTTATTAAACGAGTGTTAAGAGTACTTTTGACACGTTAGACATCTGAGGTGTGTTTACCCATTAAATGAAAGAAATGCAGTCAGAATTATGAGAAGACAGTATTTATTGGCTGTACAAAAAAAAAAAAAAAAGGATTGAACTTGAAATCACCACAACAAGAAAAATAAATGAGAAGAGAGACAGAAAGCCAAAAATAAAACATAATTGAAATTAACAAAATTCATGACAAGAAATCGCCAAATGAATTGCTTGACAGGGCCAGATATCGAGTTGTATATCACCATACCACTGAGTATACATGAGTATAACACAAAGTAATGATGATGATGATGATTGCCATATAGTATCAAAATGTACACAAGTACATTGTATGGGTTTAACATCTTTCATGAGCTCTTTTTTTAAGTAAAAGAATTAATCTGAATCCTTTTGTATGTTTACAAAAAAAAAAGAGCTGATGCTATGTTATCTCATATACCACCAGGAGAATGAGACCGAGTTGTAAAACATGGATATAATGAACAGATCCTCTGATATAATGGCAGAGATGTTTTATATACACTGGCATAAGAATCGCCATGGAAGAATGGAAGATTATACCAAAATATTTCGTGTCTGTTTATTGAGAAGCCATTATTGACATTCGCGTTTAGCTGTAAGTTATACCCGACAGTCATGAACTCAGCAGTGCTTCTAATGTAAATTCACCTTGTGTCAATGTGAAGAAATACTTAGATTCAACTTGTGTAATGTGAAGAAATACTTAGATTTACCTTGTGTAATGTGAAGAAATACTTAGATTCCCCTTGTGTAATGTGAAGAAATACTTAGATTCACATTGTGTAATGTGAAGAATCTCCTTGTGTAATGTGCTTGATGAGAAAGACATTTGGTTCTGTTCACAGAAAGAAAAAAAAAATTTAAAAGTGAGAAACTGGTTTTTTTTTTTTTTTGTGAAAGATGCAGTTTATCAGAGATTTTTTTTTTTTCTTTTTATCAGAAGTCCATCAAGTCTCAGAGATTTAAGAAAAAGCAAAGAAAAAAAGCAGAAATCATTTTCTTCTGTCCTTTGACAGAAATATTTTGAGAATTAGTTCTTTGTGCATAGAAGTGCTTTAATGGCTGAAATCCACGAGGATTGTTGCAAATTAATCATAATGCAATAAAAACAAATTCAAGTAGTTTTGGATATCAGATAAGGCTTCTAGACTTTTCTGTGATGGCAGCTTAAGAGACTTTCTGAAACACCTGAGCTGTGATCCAGGTGTAAATGTGTTCTAAAATAATCAGGCTTATGAACTGAAAAAAAGTGATTGTGTGCCACATGTTCTCATACAAAGAAGTTGCATGTGAAGGAAGTGATTTGGATCTAACATAATTGTTTACATATGTACAATATGTATAAAATATATATTTGTCACTAATGTCATAACAGAGTGTAATAAATTGTTACATATTTATTTTCATTTATCCACCAGTAGCGTCAGTTTAAATGTTTATCACAATGTTTATGTTATTGTTTGCCAGTATTTATATTATTGGTGATCTGTTGTTAATTGTTTTTGTTAAGACTTTTAATGACAACAGTAGAAGTGAAAGTATGGACCAACCTAATTTGTTGGAGAGCATCAGGTGCTGCTCTGTAACCAGGAAAATCAAGGCACATAAACAGGTAAGTGATGGTATGCAGTAGTCTGGGCTGATATAATGGTGTTATTACTATGAGCTCTGACCAAAGAGAAGTAATGTCAGTCCCGTTGCTTCAAAAAAGGCCCAGCCAAGATGCAGGTGCCTTCGCTGACCTGACTGTCATGAAGAGATATAGCCAGACCTGCTACAAGATAAAGATCAGTGATAAAAGAAATGGCTCTGTTTCAAAATATCTGGAGAACTCTGCAGATTTGATACTGGCAACAGGGCACTATATATAGTGGGACTCGTTCATTCATTCATTTGCGTGTCCCAATTGGAACTTTGCCTCCCTAACAGTTCTCCTGTAGACCTCTCGGTTGTGAGCAAGGTGGTCGGCTGCATCCATCTGGAGATCATCAGTGATGTCTTGCTGCCATCTTCGCCTTGGTCTTCCTCTCTTTCTTTTTCCCATTATGTACCCTTCCAAGACTGTCTTTTCTAGATCATCATGCCATTTAATGTATCCAAAATATTTAAGTTTTCTCTCTTTAATCCTTTTTACTAGCCAGGCTTCTTCAATATTGAGTTCTTGTAGTAGGGATATATTTGTCTTTTTTGTGTCCATGATATTTAAAGAACTCTTCTGTAGCATTTACATTCAAAGGCATTTATGTGTTTCTTACCTGTTTTGTTAAGTGTCCAGGTCTCACAGGAATATGTTGCGATGGGAAAAATGCATGCCCTTAAAAATCTTATTTTTGTAGTTCTGTCATTTCCTCTCCACAGATTCTTTAGTTGTTTTACTTTCTGAGGAGCGATAGATGTTCTCCTTTTAATTTCGCTCATTGTATCTCCTTTATTAGTTAGTAGTGATCCAAGATATTCAAAACTTTCCACTAGTTGGACTTAGTACTTGAATATTGGAAGTGTAAAAACATGAGCTGTAGTGATGATGAAACTGGTTGCTAGTTTAACTCTGTTCACTCCAGTTAGTTCCACTAAATATGAGTACTTGTCAGTCATATTTTGAAAACTAAAACAGTAAGATGCTTACTTCTAGAAGCTGAGTCCTTGTGGTGGAATTTGTGATATGTCTGCCATGGCATTAATCTGTAGCTTCAAGATAACAGATTGTCGTTGATCATGATCGTTGTAAATGTAGCTGTCTCCAACAGTTGTAGATATCTCATGTTGTTAACTCTTCTGTTTCCAGTTGTGGATCATGTCACTTATTAACTTAGCTGCCTTTTACAACTTTTGGTCACTTGGTTAATTAATGTAGCATTTCCAGTAGTGTTTTCAGTTAAGTCATCACAGTTCTGATCATTTTAGGAATATCTACTGGCATAATGTTGTCTTGTGACATGTACTGCAAATATATTATATATATAGGGCAGGAATTACAGGTCTGTTTGCTGTTGTATATGGAAATAGACTTTTGTTCTATATAATTATAAGAGTTAATGTTAGCTGTGTGTTAAAGAACCTGTGGTAGTTGTGAATATAAGAATTAGCATGTGCTGCACATGTAGTCACTACTGAGTATTATGTGCCACATCACTGTATGTGATCATACTTGTTCATGTTATTTTATTAGTTACATTCATACATTCTTATTTTTCCTATTCCCTTCCTCTTTTCTCTCTCATCTCACCTTCTACATTATAAATGACATGATTAGTGTCAATTTTTTTTACGACAGATTTTGTTCATAACAAAAGATGATAATGTGAGTCTTCTTATGAATGCTTACATTGTTGTTATCAGTCAGTGCCCATATATAAAGTCACATGTTTATTGTTTCGACACTTAGTGAAAACATTTGGATGGGATGGAATGTTTTTGTCCAGTTGGTGAGTTGTCACTGCTGTTTTGTTTCAACATAATGTGTCCATATTTCAAATAACATTTTCTTTTGGATGCTAGCAAAACAGAGAGATGGCCTCTTATATAATGATGATGGTACACAGAAATAAAGTGGATTTTTTGTGATTTTATTTAAATATTTTGGGGGTTCACATAATTGAAGGGTTGATGACTGCTTAGCCGGGCGGTGTGTCAAGTTTCACTCAGTAAACTGCCTTACTATGTGGGGATTCAAACAATACATAACACACTATCCATAGTTGATTCAGTACATAACATGCTGTCAGAATTTGATTGAAAACATAAACATATTTATTTTACATTCACACTTAACATACTGTCCATATTTTAATTAACACTTAATAATTATTTCTCTCATTCTTGATTTCACTCTCATCTTTATCTCACTGATCCTTTTTTTTTTTTTTTGCTTTTCCCTAGGTCTATTTCTCTCCCTCATCTCATAGACTCTGTTTACATCCTATGTCTCATATATAAAACTACCATGAGCTTTATTTCAGCTCTCACTTTCAGAATCCTTGAGTGTATAAGTTAAAATCATATTTCATTAAATTTATTAATAGAATAAATTATACACCTAAAAGTTTTTTGCTAATGTTCTGCACAGCTCTTCCTCCTCTCCTCCACTATTTCTCACAGCAGTGCAGAAACTAGCTAGGGCAACCAACCTATATTTCTGCCTACAGCAATAAATTAATTTAACTTTTGCTTTGGTTTGCCGTGTTTCATGCAGACTTTGCTTTAGCCATTTCTCATTCTTATCTTTTATTTTTTTTTTTCTGTCATGGTATTTCACCTGTTTACTCATACGCATACTATCTCCATTGGTGTTGTACTGAACAAAAGTTACAAAAATTTTTATCCTCAGTCAACTGACAGTTATTTCATTTAGATAAGTATTAAAGTTCTTAAATCAATGGCTAATTGATTTAATACTTTTCAATACCTTAATTTGTACTTTTTTTTTTGGCTTTAGACATTTAAACATAACTGCTTTTTACCAGTAAGTATGTAATATGTGGGCATTTGTTAACAATATTTAATATTTAAAAACACAGTTGCTTTTTTTGGTTTTTTTTTTATGACAAAACTAAGGGACAAGTCTATACCATTTATTCTGATAGATGGGAATTAACATATTTTGAAAGTTGATGATGCCAGAAACAGTTGTATATTTTCATAAAAACTGCAGTATGTAGGTAGGCTATAAATGAACTTTGATCTGCATGTTTTCAGAAGTGGAAAATGCTTTTGGTTAATCTCAGAGTGCATTTTTAAACTCTGAGGATAACATAAAGTTCTAGTTTTGTTGATAATCACATTTTTTAAAATTCATACACAGATGTATTTCTTCTTGGAGATTGGATCTTTTATGTACTTAAAATAAGATGATTTTAAAAAAAAATAAGAGAGATAAAGTACACAAAGAATTATTGAATATTTTGTTTACTTGAGAAAAGATTTACATGTGCTTAAGGAAAGCTCAAAATGTTCATTTGTTACTTCCATGAGGACAGATCAAATTGTTTTTGTATATAAGGATCAGTCATTTTCTGTAACATTTTTTAGAAAGAGACCAATTTTATTTTGCTTCAGTTGCTTTGTTAAAAGTAAACTTTGTGAATGATAATCTTTCTTTTATAAAGAGATCAAACTTTTATGGTCTAAAAAAAGAGAGATCAAAGACTTGGAGTATTAGCCATCATGTGTTCAATTTTTTGTGCAATTAAGTTTCTTTACCATTTGAAATTTTAATATAAAATTTTGTCATGAATCTTGGTTTTTATTAGTTTAATTTTCATTTCAATCACTGCCAAGGAGTTAATTTGTTTCTGTTTTTTTTTTCTACAAGAACATTTTTTTCCCCTTTGTTTTGAGTTTAAATTAATTCTAAGGATCCGGCACAATTTATTTTCCTTTTGTTGTACAACCTTTTTTGCTGTATACATTTGAATTTATTTTTTTTATTTTATGTCTGTTTTTTTTCCCTCGATGTTGTGAATGTTAGCTTGTTGACAGTGCTTCTGTGTACAGAAGTTGTATTTAACTATGCAATATTCATTTTGACATTTGAGTGCCGTTTTATTAAGTTAGCTGGTGCTTTAGATGTCAGATATAGTTTTATCATTCATTAATGATGCTTACAGTAACCTATATAAGTTATAAAAATCATCATTTGCGTCTCGTTTGTGTTATCAGTCATACATCTAACTCTTGCAAGTTGCCAGAATGTAATCTACATCAAACTGAGCTTACCAGGCAGTGAAGAGAAGGGAAACAACCAGATTCATAGAAAATGCTGGGGAGTAGTGCATTCCCTTGTTGGAGATGCATGCCCCACATTTTATCTTACCACAGCACATCAGCACACAAATTAATTTTTTTTTAAAATATGGTCAAAATTGTTATTAATCAGAAGTATACAAATCTTTAGCTGAAATAATGGTAATGAATAGTCTTCTTTTTCATCACAAAATGTGTGAACAAGTAAAGAGGAATCCATACTAAAGTAATGTATCTGTTGTGACATTTATTACTGATGCTTTCTTTATTTTGTATCCTGTATCTGATGTTAGTGAGTTGCAAAAGAGACAGATCACACAGTATTCTGACTTCTAAATGTGAATAAAGGTATTATGACTCAAGGCCGTTTGTACAGTATGTGTCACACGCAGGTGCTTCATGAAACCATATACATGTAGGTCCATATACTTTGCTAACAAGTGAAAGTAAAATTATTTTGTCTCTAGTTATTAATCTTTGTTAAAAGATATAAGAAATACATCTTTGTAAATAGATGTATGTAATGTTGTCTTGTTAATAGGTGTATGTAAAATTCTTTCATTAAAAAGATACAAATAATGATTTGTTTGATCATTTCTTTAATAGTTAAAACTTAATATCACGTGTTGTTAGTAGTCTTAGCCCTTTCACACTTTTGTTTTCCCTGTTTCCAGCTTCAGAGTTCGGGGATTCTTCTTCTGCGTTTGAGGTTGTTGGTCACATTACATCCTGATCCCTGTCGACATAGCAAAGCCTGCAGTCCTCTTCAGATCCTGATCCCTGTCAACATGGCAAAGCCCACAGCCCTCTCCAGATCCTGATCCCTGTTGGCATGGCAAAGCCCGCAGCCCTCTCCAGGTCCTGATCCCTTTTGACATGGCAAAGCCCGCAGCCCTCTCCAGATCCTGATCCCTGTAGACATGGCAAAGCCTGCAGCCCTCTCCAGATTCTGATCTCTGTCGACATGGCAAAGCCTGCAGCCCTCTCCAGATCCTGAACCCTGTTGACATGGCAAAGCCCGCAGCCCTCTCCAGATCCTGACAGGTGCCCCAAAGCTTGTGTCCTCTGGCCATGTATCTTATCTCAGGTCCACATGGTTTGGGCACTCTTGAAGGATATGTTCTGGAGTCTGGACTCTACTGCCACATGGACACTTGTCTGTGTGAGATATTCTGAGTTGATGTAGATGGTTCAGTAGTCTGCAGTGACCTGTCCATAGGCAAAAGAGGATGGTTTACTGATGTCTTTGTAGTTGGTGTATTGCATCTGGTTCGTTGTTGCATTTCATTTGTTTCTTCCATTCAGATCTGCACTGGTTACAGATTATAGTTTTCACCTCTTAGTAGTTTTCTGGATGATTTGTATGATGATCTTGATTGCTGCCAGCTTTGGATAGGATGTCAGCTATTCCACAGTGGGATGGTACCCATTGTAGGACTACAGTTGCTGACAGTGTAAGGTGCTTCAGTTCTGTTGTGATTTCCTGTGTATTTGCCTGTGGGTTGTTTGTTGTTTTTAGTGATCCTAGAAGTGCCTGCAGTCTATGAAGAAGCTGTTTTGTGCTGGCTGCTGGTTTTCTGTTTTTAGTATTTTGAGGACTGTGAGGATGGCTTCTGCTCTGTAGTTGGAGGAAATCCTTCCCATTGCGAAGGCCTTTTTGGTTTGTCTCCCATCTGTGTATCTTATGTAAACGCCCCCACCTCCATTTTTTACTGCTTTTTCTGCAGACCCATCTGTGTATTACATGTGTCCATTCAGCTGGGTTGTATTTGCTGTCAATCAGCTCCTGGGTCAGTGTCTTCATATGAAGTGTTGTTAGGTAGTCCTTTTTGTGTATGCCCGGTACCTCTGTGGGGACTGTTATCTTTTCAAATTGACTGTGCTTCTCCACAATTTGGAGTGGTTTAATTTCTTCATGTGAGGTAGGAAGGAGATCTTTGTAGTGTTGTTGCAGTTGTGTGTCAGAATGGTTGAAGCTGGTTCTTTTCAGTCTGTTTTTTTGTGGACTCTTGAATTCTTTGTTCGCAGGGTGGGTTGTCAGGCATATTAACTTTTGTTTGTGATCATTAGTTTTTCTTTGCGCCTGACCTCAAGAGGTTCAATTTTCAGAGATTGATCACATGCAAGTATCCTCATTTGGTTTTAATACACAGACAGCTGTTGATGTGATGTACTCTGTTGTGCCTCACCCTGCAGGTATTTTCTCTGCTTATAGAGAAAATTTTCATCAATCAACTGTCAGATGTGCAATTAATTTTACTAGTAGATTGACTTCTGTTAACAAATCCTTACCTTCTGAAACCAAAAAAATTAAAACTAACCCCCACCCACAGAGAGAGAGAGAGAGAGAGAGAAATTTAAGTATCACATTGTCAACCACTATTATACTCATCTATGCTATGTGGTACAGAAACACAGAAATTAAACAAGAAACTGAAAAAAGGTTGAAGCTTACAGAAGTACAGATATTTTTCATGGTAAAGGAAAAGAAGACAACTGACAAGAATTATTGAATTACTAATTTTTAAAATATTCCGAATAAGAGTTAAAAAAAAAGATTATTCTGAGCACATTCGGGGTATAATGATGAACTGAAACCAGTGCAAGAGGAAAATATCTAAGTGCAAGAAGGTGACGTATAGATGAAGTGAATGAGCTTGGCTAGGTGCACTATCAAGGTAAGATCTACTGGAGGCAACCTTCACTGGAAGAAACGTATGGGATGATCATGATATTCAGTTATTTCTATATCAGGTAACTGTGACTCTAAACAAGGGGCATAACTCAGCTGTTGGTCCTGGAGAGCAGCTTCATTTACGCTGGGGGCATGCCCATATGTGTTCGACCTTTGACATCAGTATTTCCTTTAGTGTGTTTAGGGAGATGACTCCAGTGTTGTGTTTACTATGCGGTGCCCATGATCTAGCATTTAGTTGGGATTTGCAACCACTGCCCATAGCTACATTGAGTCGTATGAGATAGGTATTTTGAAGGAAGTTGCAAAAACACTGCGCATCCCAGGCTGCATCTGTTATGTACATCCCAGTAGCGATACTCAACATGGACCAGAAAACTAAAGAACATAAATGTTCTGTTTACCTAAAGCCAGCTCTCAGCATTTATTTTGCTGTTAATATTAACAATGAATGAAACACCGAAAATTGCATCTATAAAACAGTGATTTTGACACATAAGGTTGCTTCATCAGGTATGATCATCATGCTTCACTTACTCATTCATTTCTTGTCTGACATTTACGGGGTTGAAGACATGCTAATGTCAGGAGTGGCCAACCATAGCTGTCTCATATCTTCGTTGGTGCCTCCAGTAAAGAGACCCAACCTGGATAATATAGCAGAGATCATCATAGTTCCCATGGCAGTGGAGTCTGCTGAAGAAGTGTTGCACACCCTGAAGTAGTATCTTTCTGTGCCTTGTACAGTGAAGGCACAAACTTACTAACTGTAGGTGATACAGCAACACAAGTAACAAATACTTGACAACAAAATGTTACTTTGTTAAGCATTTAGTAACAGCATTCAACCCAGGTAAGGAAAATTCCACAGTTCACACAACAGCAGAAAGAAGGTAACATGAATGGCTGACAGTCATAGGGATTCAGCAGTCTAAGCAACAGCACTGAAAAGAAGACAAACAAACAAAAAAAGTTGATGTAAAACAACAGGCAAAGTCAGCACTTACCAAAATCCTTCAACAAATTTTAATATGAGAAAACAATAAGGATGGTACCCTGGTGAATGGGGGAAGATGAATGATCAATGCACGGCATGAGAAATCAACAATACAATAATACACAAAGCATTCCGATGGATTTGACTTCTCCACAGGAATGTACATGTACACCCACCCACCCCCCCCCCCCCACAAAAATGGCATACTAACTTTACATCGAAAATTCATCCAAACCGAAAAAACTCTACACAACAACACATCTAACAATCTCTCATCTGTGTCCTAAAAAGAACAAGCATGCGTCTATTCATATATCCTAACTAGAACTTTAAAAAAAAAAAGATAAAGATAGTCCCATAGCAAATGTCGTAGGGGATGAAGCGTTAGAGATCTCATTTTGCTGGGCCATTAGCGTATGAGGTAGGATGGCCAGTTCCTTTCCTCGCTGCCTTTCCTTCTCAGATTTTCCCTGGTACCCATTTTATGAGGCTGGGTCGACCTCGAGGCCGTATTGGTTGGAAAAAATCCCGCTCAGCCGGGGATTCGAACCCTCGACCTTTAGTTGCTACACGAGTGTTAACTAGAACTAGACTTCACAAAAACTACAACTGTGTCCTAAAAAGGACAAGCAGACAACTATTCTTACATTCTAACAACGCTACAAATCCAAACACCGTAAGCTGACAGAAAAACATAGACCACGTCTGCTCTCTTGCACAGCTTCCGAAATTCTGTCTTCCAAATCCCAAAATTCTCGCGAAGAACTCTGGACAACATTATCCTACTGCTATACTCGCCAGTTTTCGTAAACTTACACGTTCTGCTATCAATGCTGTATCATCTGTGTATTTCACTTTAACGATACTAATTCCATTTTTGTTAAGGCTAAATTCCTATCTTGTTTTCTCTGTATAGCGAGAAAATGTCAGATAACTTTTCATATCATTCCACATTACCTTTCAAACGTGAAGAGAAATCACCCAGATGTGACCTAAAATAGAACATACAAAATGTACGTATATTATGTTCCAAAATAATGGCGAAGCGATAGTTGTCGGTGTCCAGAATGAAGCAGACACATTTCATTCCTGCCTTTCTACTCCCCCCTCCCCCCGTCATCTAAGAGCTAGAAAGAAAAAAAAAGTACATAGTGATCTATTTATATGTATAACAAACTGTAAACAAATAGCAAGGCTACTAATTTAACGCAATATCCGAAACACTCGCCAACTCCGTTCCCCCCCCCCCCCTTTTTTTTTCTTTGATTGTTACGCCACTAATTCTCTGTACGAGCCTCGCGAAATGTTATGAAACTGAGATGCTCATACTGAATTATTAATTATGAACTTGAAAAGTACTCACATTTTAGAAGATGGAAATCATAGCTGTATAAACTAAGTGCTCCATTCATTTTATTTTATTCCATTTTTTTCCGTTCTTTTTTTTTTTACACAACATTCACGTGAATTTATACACCCCCTTCTCTCTCTCTCTCTCTCTCTCTCTCTCTCTCTCTCTCTCTCTCTCTCTCTCTTCTCTCTCTCTCTCTCTTCGTCCTGTGTGTTTTTGTATGATTAAGGTTCACGCCGAAAACGTCACAACTGTGTACTCGTTAACTAATAAAGCTCTTCCTAATTGTCCTCTAATTTATACATTTTGTTATCACAGCTTTACCGCGGTGGCTTCGTGTGTGATTATATACTTAGATTTATGTGCTTACGATAATTATTCGTGTGTTAAGTGAAATCACAGCTGGGCCTACGAGAGAAATTTTGTAGGGCGGTGTAAAATCCCCCCCCCCCCCTTTCCCATCTTCATCTATTTTCATCAACTACGCCCCCCCCCCCACCCCAAGCCCTTCGGCTCCACCCTTAAAAAGGAAAACCACCCGAGCCCCGGAACAGTGCACTCCTGGATCACAAAGCAGACCTGTATACTAGGGTGTAGGCCGATCAGGCCCCATGAGAGAGGAGGTCCGGCTGGTTCTTGGCTCCGAAGCCCTTGGTTAAGAAACAGGGTAAATGGGAGATCGGGGGTGGCTTAGCGCCAGCATACAAAACGTCTGTCGCAAGCCTCGTTGCCATTGTAAAGAGATTTGCAAAACAGGTACAATGTTCTTCTACTATTCTTATAACTTATATCCTTCCCGTGCCGTTAAACGTCACATAGGGCTCGCAAGGTAGTTCGCCAAATTTTCACTCATCTTCTGCTATTGTATATTGCTATTTTAAAGAGACTGCAAGAAGCACAAGAAAACTTTCCATACACCTTTGAACAACAGCAACAATGATTTAAACGTCGACGGAACGGCCAATGACGTGAATGATGGAAGCAGTATTGCTCAGTTGAATAGGTACAGGAATGTGCCAGCTACGGTACGGCTTGAATTTATCAATTATTGATGTGAATGTAAGCAATTGTTAGTTAGTCCACGGCCATGTTGATTTTTTTTACGACACCATTTATTTTCTTCTATCACACTGTCACAAGCTATCAGGTGGAACACAACAGGCCAAAGAAAAAGAGGCAGACCGCGTGAAACTCTGAAGAGGACATTGTTAAGAGAGACCAAATTAACAGGCATAAAATCCCTCAATGAGGTTGAAAGACTCGCCGAAAACAGGAAAATTTGGCGAACTACTTGTGTGCCTCATACTGTGCCAGAAATGTTCAGTTCTCGTAGGCTGGTGGTAGGTTTTACAGCACAGTATATCAAGAAGAAGACGTCAACCTAAAATAGCCACCCTATCTTTGAGACTCTCTCTCTCTCCCTTTGTTGTAAAATTGTGTCCCGAAGTCTCTCTCTCTCTCTCTCTCTCTGTTGTAAAATTGTGTCCCGACAGTCTAAGACTGACGCTGCGTTCTTCAAGGAACTTGAGAAAGTTCAAAGAAGAAAACCTTCCTGGTTGGTACGCATGCAATAACCTGGGTATTTTAACACGATCGTCTCCGAGTGTTTGCACATGGCCGTCATACATATATGAGATGCTGCAAAGCAAACAAACCTCGATGTCAGTTTCATTCCTAATGTTAAGCAGAGAACACATTTTTTTTCCTCGCCTCCACTGGACTACCTGATACGAATCTCTTGCAGCTTTATTTGTCTCGTATTTGAATGTTGCTTTGTCAGGACCGAGGACATTTTCTGAACTTTTGAGTTTCAGTGTTAAGCAGAGCCTAGGAGAAAGACGCAAAATTATGAGCGCTACGTGACCCAAAGAGAAAATATAGTGAGAATACTAAAATTAATTACACGACGGATAAACTGCTGGAAGTAATGTGTGTGTGTGTGTGTGTGTGTGTGTGTGTGTGTGTGTGCGTGAGAGAGAGAGCGCGGGAGAGAGCGACGGAATCCCCCCTCCCCACCAAAAGACAAGGAAAGAGAATATTAGAAACACGAACACAATAAACATTGGCCACAAAATTACAACCTGATAACCACTGAAATAATGAAATAATTTTTTTTTCGTATGTAACTTGTTCATACATATGTAAAGGACATATTTTCGATTTATACTTTCATGGGTGAACGAATTCGAACTAGAAATTATTGGCGATAAATGAAGTAGGTTGATGGGAGAAACGTCATGAATACAAGTTTGACAGAGGACGTTTAAAATTTTTATTTTTTAAAAGATAAAGACTTGCGTAAACTGATAAGGCAGACTTTGAAGAAGTCGCTCATCTGCATTAGTTCATACTAAGAGCTTGTATGTTATAAAGTACTCAAAAACTACGTGTGGAGCTCTCTAACGAGGAAACATTAAAAAGTGGACTTTCCCTACACTTCCTTCTCTTGATACAACTGACGTCTTTACGGACAATATTTACTCAAGCAAGAATTTCGTCTTACATTACTGTATTACTTAACTGATCTAGACTTATGTCTTTACGTCCGTCAGAGATTACTGTAATCTTTTATAATGACGATGTTCAGGGAAACATTTTGGGTAAGTACATCTTGAAATTAAAACTATTCCAGATATTCCGGTATGTTCATATAACCACAGCCAAGGACTACATTTAAATATTTCTCGATGAATGGCATTTGGTGACTAAGCCAGTCTGTTGAATTACTATATCTGTATTTTCTCAACATTCACATATTAGTATTGTTGATTCAGGTCCATCTCGAAAAAAATTATTGTTTGGCGATTGTATTCATTGATTCATTTTCTTGTTACTTAACATAAATAAGGACATGAAAAAAATCCAACAAATAAAAGTTATTTTAGGAAAAAAAATTAAGTCAGTTAAAAATACTATCAAGAAGTATTACTGTTGAGATATTAAAATATGTAAAGAAAGTAAAATGTTGGTTTTAAACTATACCCAATTTGACAGCAAGTAAATAATACACAGTAGTTTGAGGCCAAATTAACAGGCATAAAATCCTTTTATGAAGTTGAAAGACTCGCCAAAGACAGGAAAAATTGGCGAACTACTTTGTGAGCCCTATGTGACGTTTAATGGCACGGGAAGGATATAAGAATAAGAAGAAGTTTGTGCGGAACTCTTTCCTTTCTTCTCAACTCCTTCAAAGCATAAGGCATGGCAGATGTAAAATGCTTCTCTCTCTCTCTGAACCTTAAGTGCCCAAGGCACAAGAGGCTTCCTCAAGGGTTTTTGACAAACACTTTTTCCGTTGCCTTTTTTTTCCACTCTTGCCCGGGTCTCTATTGTTCCTCTCCATGTCTCCTTTGGCCTACCCTCACTTCTGTCCTCCTGTGGTGTCCGTCTTAGTGCTATTTTTTGGCAGTGAGTCGTCAGTCATCTGGAGCACTTGTCCCAACCATAGCCAGCGTCTTTCCTCGGTAATTGCTATCAGTGTCTTCATCTGCATTTCTGCCAACAAGATGTTATTTCTTACAGTATTTGGCCAAAATATTCTTCTAATTCTCCATAAACATTTAGTCTGGAAAGCATTTAGCTTGTTTTCTTTAGGTAAAATCCTTCATTCACTAGTTATTGTCCAGTGGCTTTAATTTGATGATTCTTTTCTTCACTTTCTATTTTATACTTTCTGTGGATTTTTAAAATATATTTTCCTGTCTTGTGGTACACTGTCCAGTTTATTGTTAAATTAATTACCTTTTTTCTTCTGCTCATAATAGAAATTTTATTTAGTGCTTAGAACCAGTTTCATAGTCTGAGAACAAAGCCGACCAGTCTTGGTGAGACCAGTATTTCCTGATTTAGCTTTCTTTGAACTGATTTCAGCTTAAGATTTTATTTAACAAATGGTCACAAGCAACCTCAGCACTTGGTATTCTACATAATGCATGTTAGGTTCTAGATATCTTATTTCTAGTACTGTAGTTAGTAGGTTCTTTGTTTGCTCTTTATATTCTTATGACCATGTCTCTTTGTGTTCAAGTTTGAAGTTGTCTTTCAACTGACTGTTCTCACTACACAAGTCCAGGTAATTTTCTCAAGTGTTGTTGCTGCTATACCTGTCCTTCACATCAAGCTTTTACAGCTTTCATCATTCACATTGTTTTTTATGATTAGGGTTTAATATTTTGGATGTCATATTAGTTTTATCTTAAAATAAGTTATATAATTCTTTAACTTCACTTCTTATCTGATCCATTAATTTTTCTTGTCACTTATAATACTATTGTAAACTTTGAGCAAAGCCTAGTTCTTATTATTCCAAGGCTCATTGGTACCATTTCTGCCACTCTGTTTCATTCGTCTATTGCCCACCATTAATGCTACACCTCATAAATGTTGGTCAACATTTTTTATCCACTATATAAGAATTTATTTTTATAGAGCCAGTCCAGTTTTATTCAGATACTGTAACAGTCCTATTTTAGAATTTCTTGCTGAGTTTTTCCTTTGACAAAATTTCATCTCACATTTTTTTCCCCACTGTTCTGAATGATTTTCAGAAAGCTGTCAGAATCATGACCAAGGATTTTGAATTCCCTTGGGCTGTGCCCAGAATATCCTTGAAATCACATTGTCAGTGATTTTCCTGTACTCATGCCTGATCCACTAAGCCCATTAGTTCTTTTTGTTTTGCCTATTTTTTTAGCTTTTTTTCTTTTTTTGGTAGCCTGGCCTGATGTTTCTTTTTTATTCCTCATTTCACCAGAAGGAGGCCGAAAATATTTACTTTCTCCGTAGATTAAAGTTCAGGTCCAAACATCACATAGTGTACTGATTTAATCCAGATGAATAACTTCTTTGTTTAGTTTTTTTAAAAAGCAACATGAAATATGCATAAAAAAGAATATTTATTATTTTTTATTGTTGGTAATAAAATAAGCATCACTTATACTGAGAATTGTAACTCTGTATTTACAAAAATGATTAAATTGCATTTAATTTGTGATGTTAACTCCAAGAATACAACCACCTTGCAAAGTGAAGTATCCAATAATTTAAAACTTCAAGAATGCAACCATCTAGCAAAGTGAAATATCCAGTAATTTAAATCTTCAAGAATGCAACTGCCTAGTAAAGTGAAATATCCAATATTTTAATAATTCAAGAATGTAACCACCTAGCAGATGAAGTATCCAATAATTTACTACCTGATAACATTGCAGTGAAAAGTTATGTTTAAAAAATGAAACTATGCACTCTCAGTTGTTTTTTCATTTTTCTGTATAGATGACTCATACAGTAAATAGTCTGTATGTTTACTGAATCATGTATAGCTACAGATGATTATATTTAGATGAACTTCTTAATCCATAATATTTATCATATGAAATTTCATAAGCATTTTTGAAAGAATGAAAAAAAAACTTATCTTCAGAGTGTCTTTTTTGAATACTTTAGCCAGTGTAAATTTGTTAGTTTAACTGTTAAATTAGTTGTTTTTTTTTTCTCTTCTTCTTTTCTAAATTGTCACTTTTAGTTGATATTTTAAGTCATTAAAAGTTGGTTTATAATAGCTCATCAGATCATAGTGTATCATAACTGCTGATTTATATCAATGACACAAGTAATAACTATATTTTTTAGTATTCTAGTTAAGAAAAGGGATTTTTTTTTTCTTTAAATGGTGGGCTTACATTTACAGAATGGTCCAAAAACAAATGTGCAGGTATGAGTCTAAATATGGTTAGCATGCAATTCTGTTTTGCGTTTTTGCAACTAATTGGCATGGGTAGTCTTTTTTTTTTTTCTTTTTCCTTCATTCAGTTTCACAGTAATGCTCCTCTCCTGGCATGGTAATAATATCACCACCCATCCTCAGTAAATCAGTAAACACATTGTTGTACTCACTTGAATAATCTAGAGCTTCAAGTTTCTAAAGTTTCGAGTTTTTATTTCTAAAGTAATGTAAGCATTAATTTTGCCTTGTAGTTTGCACATTTGATGATTACTTAATTTAATGTTATTTTCTTTAAAAAAAAAAAAAAAAGAAAAAATGCAGTAACAAGGACAGTGTGAAACAATGGGTATGAACTCTGCTTATAAGCTGGTTCCATATACCACACAGCAGTAGATTATGGCACCCATGTATGGCACGTTTGCCATATCTGTGCTGCAGGTGCTTTTTTTACTAATTATTTATTTTTTATTTGTTGATTTTATAAACATATATGGAAATGTACATTTGTCTTCATTAATAGCATGAGTTCGAAAATGTACAGTTTATATTCATTCCTAGAGTGAATATGATAGTGTATCAGATATTTTCATTAATAGTTTCAGTATGAAATTGTACCGTTTATCTTTGTTAGTAGCTTGAATATGGAATGGGCTTAATATAGAATTTGGTTCCTTTATTTGTGCTATATTTCACCATGTACTAATAGTATTTATGTCTTATTTGCTGGCACTCTTGTAATTATGTGCATTTTCCCTTCATTTAACAGTATTTTATTATAAAAAATGTTATCTTTCATTTATGCTTTTTAAAAATAAAATGTTAGTGGTTTGATATGGTAAGGGTAGTTAAAGGAAAAAAAAAACATTTGTGCATGAATACTGCAGGCATGATTTGATAAGTTTTTTTTTTTTTTTGACAGTATATCAGCATTTGATACATTTAACATCACTGCTATATCTAGACCAACAAGCAGCAGTAAGAATAAATGGTGAAGCAACAACTTGGTTTGACATAAAACAAGGGGTCTGTCAGGGGTACATATTGTCACCTTACTTATTTAACTTGTATACTGAAAATATAATGAGGAATGTTAGAGAAAATGTAGACAAAGAATATTATGATACCATAACAATTGGAGATTATGAAATACCAGAGATTAGATATGCTGATGACACAGTATTACTGTCCACAACACAAAAAAGGAATGGAAAAGCTAATTATGTCAGTCCGTAAGATAGTGAAGAAAACTGTCTTAATGTGAAGAAAACTAAATTGATGACAACTGAAAAAACAAACAAGGCAGCAGAAATATGAATCAGTGATGGAAGAAGTGGAGAGTTTTGAATATCTTGGATCACTGCTAACTAATAATGGAGATGCAATGAGGGAAATTAAAAGGAGGACGTCTATCGCTCTTCAGAAAGTAAAAAAACTAAAGAATCTGTGGATAGGAACAGACAGAACTACAAAAATGAGATTTTAAGGGCATGCATCTTTCCCATCGCAACATATGCCTGTGAGACCTGGACACTTAACAAAACGGCTGAGAAACACATAAATGCCTTTGAATGTAAATGCTAAAGAAGAGTTCTTCAAATATCATGGACATAAAAAAGAACAAATATATCCATACTACAAGAACTTAATATTAAAGAAGGCTGACTAGTAAAGAATATTAAACAGAGAAAACTTAAATATTTTGGACACGTTAAACGTCATGATAATCTAGAAAAAACTGTCTTGGAAGGGTACATAATGGGAAAAAGAAAGAGAGGAAGACCAAGGCGAGGATGGCTGCAAGACATCGTTGATGATCTGCAAATGGACGCAGCAGCAGCAGGCCATCTTGCTCACAACCGAGAGGTCTACAGGAGAGCTGTTAGGGAGGCAAAGTTCCACAAGGGACATGCAAATGAATGAATGAATGAATGAATATCAGCATGTTTTTAGCAGGTATACTCACCTTTATATGGACAACTGGTCTATATATTTCTTACTGGTTTTGTGTTACTTTGTGGTAATGGTTTTATAGATGAGATATGAGAGAATTGAGCAATGGTATCATTATTGTTTTAAGTTACAGTAGTTGAGTTTTGTACCTGAAAGTTAAAACATGGGGAGTGGGAGTGATACAGTTAACTTCTCATGATGAAAGCCATCCGTGCATACATGGCTTACCAGTAGCAACTGAAAAGTAGATATCCAGTATTTGTGTCAAGGGTTACAAATAACAGTGCCATTATTGGGCACCTCATAAGTTTAAAAAAATCTGAGCTGCAGTTTGATTTAATCTCTTATAACCCATGCCACAGCGTATTACCATGGGCCTAAATTTAATTGATAATTGGGATAATCTCTCTCTCTCTCTGAACCTTAAGTGCCCAGGGCACATGGGGCTTCCACAAGGGTTTTCCACAAATGCCTGTCCTTCGCCTTTTTTTTCTGCTCTTGCCCAGGTGAGCCCTCTATTGCTCAACATCCTTTAGAGGGCTCACCTCGTGTGGTACCCGGGGTCTGCAAAGAATAGGACCACTGTACCCTACCACGCATGATCGTAAAAGGCGACTAAGGAGGGTTCAGCATAGGGCCAGCAACCCTATCTGGTAAAAAAAAACTATCAGACTGCTACAGAAACGGAATTGGGATAATAGGAGCATATAATTAACAACTTGAAATGTAGGAGTCGACAGATGAGCATATAATTAATAATTTGAGATATAAGAGTCGGCAGATGAGCTTATAATTAATAATCAAAATACAGGAGTCATCAGATGATAATTAGTCTTTGAAAGTCAAAGGCTGTGGAAAAAAGGAAGGGTTCAGAGTCACTGGAAATTAAGCCTATTTTTCTAGAAGATCGAGTCTGAGTGTTGCAAATGTTAGAAAAGTTATATTTCAGATGGAAAATGACAAGATATATTGAGATGTGTCAACCAAAAAAAAAAATGCTGCAGGACGGTGGTAGAGTGATAGATATTAAGCCATAGTATATAGACGTGTGAGATTATGTGATCGCATTACTTGATTAATCGTTACAAAATCGTGAAACTGTATTCAAATGTAAGAAGTTAATTACATCATGGAGGTATGCATGAGACAGACTGTCCAGGTTTTTAATTGATACAGACGTCCTTGGTGCTGCTACTGCCACTGAGTTGTCTGTATTTCATCTGACTCTCTTGAAATCCTCATGGCCGTGGTACTAGTCCATGTATAACTCAAGCTCTCGGGCTTGAATCGTTTTATACACTGATTTCTTACGCCGTGTGTTATACAGCCAAACACTGCGGTCTTTGCTCCGTGTTACACGAACTTGTAAGTCACTGTATATGTATTTGCAGGTCAGAGTTCTTCTCAGTAGATAACATACGTCAAATTCTTTCTTGGTCTGCTTTTCTTGTTGTTACTTTTAAGTGTGTTTTTTGTTTGTTTAATTTGCTTCACCTCAACTCGCGGCAAGAGTTAAGAATTCTTAGATCCTCAGTTGTAACAAATGGCAGATGCTCTCCTGAAATGAATCCAGGACTACGAAAAGCAAATGCAGATATTTACAATATGAACAGCTTTCCACATAAAAGACTTTTGCTTAAAGATATGGAAAAGAATGCTACTATAGTGTATTTGAGATTTTGTTTTGTTTTTTTTTTACATTGGAAGGAAAGGTGTTTTGGAGAAGAATCCAGCGTACATTCAGGCTGGCCAGAACATCAAATGGGTAAGTTGCTGTAGAAGCTGCGCGACGTCGCAGTAACATCTGGGCTATAAGGAGATGAGACGGCTACTATTCGGTGGGCATGTTATGCCAAGGTAGCAAATAAGAGAATAAGGGAACTGAAAAAGAGAAATGTCTAAACAAGCTGTTGAAGTGGCATGTGGAAGAGTCAAAAGATCTCACTAGAGGCACCAAGACAGGCACAGAATGAGGAAGTATAATCCTTTACGGATTTTCACAGTGCATATGAATAAAGTGGATAATTAATAATTTCTATATCCTCTTTATCATTTTATCATTGTTTTATCTGTCTCCCCCCTCCCCACCTCTCCTACTTTTTCCCTCAACGCTGAAACTACCATCTCATTCTAGAGCATAGGTGTGTATGTTTTATTTCTTTGATTTATATATGCATGAAATACACACATTTAATCACAGAAAATAAACTACTCATTGCGACACAGATGAATACACTTTGTCCTCTTGAACACAAAGCATTGAGTAGACGTGCAAATATTTAAGAGTACTTGCCGAAATCTTGGATAGAAGAATCATAAGGGCATAACAGTGCATACTTTATACATTGAGAAACTTCTGATCATGTGTCTATAACCTGTGTCGGGCTTTCACAAATGTATATTAGCTGATGTAATAGCTGTATATTAGCAGATGTAATGACTCGACTGATAATAAATTTGTGTCTTGTTGGTTAATAGATAGTTTTTATCCATAGAATATAAGGCGCTTGATTTTTTATCCATAGAATATAGGGCGCTTGGTACTGTAACCAAAATTAGCTATTTAGCATAAGCTGACATTGCAATCTTGTACCCTTTACCCTTTTCCCCTTGTACAGTTTGGTTACCGTGTATATTATGTATAGTATAGATATTTTACTTCCACGACACGCCCATTATGTTGGCACGACCTTTGTAATTCTGTCAATATATGTGATTATTATATACAGTACGTGGGTACTTTTTTTGTTGTGCAAAGAAGACGGCTTGCACAAAATCTGTACGCGAGCAATATATTGTATAGTTACAAATCTGTTAGTTTTTTTTTTCGGAGATTCTTTAAAAATTTATTATGCTCCAGAAATATATGGCGGCTTAAGGCAGGTACAAAAAAAGAAACGCGTGATTCCCACCAAGATGCTAATGGCATCTTGACAGACCGTATAATCAATGGCATCTGATAGGTAAAAATAACCAGAAGATTGAGCGCATGAATGAATGTAGTAGTTGCTACAGTAAACAACTGTACTGACATGTAGGCTGGACAAGTGTCTAGCTCGATGCTGAGAGCTGAGTCAGTAGCGTGGTAGCGTCACTGACTTTGAGCAGCTTTTCTTTAATTTATCCTGGTAGATGTTTAAACTCGCCTCATAGTACCCAAAAAAAAAATTATGGCTGCAACATTGAACTGTGTTTTAGAGTTTCAGAAAAGGCGGTGGGTTAGACTATACCTTTGGGCATCTGTTTGTTGGATGAAAGTTTAGATTCTGGGCATAAAGTATGTGAATCAAGTTAGATATTGTAATGTTTATCATCCAGTGACATCTTAGCAAGGCTGCATTGACTTGCTTTCATAGTATATCTCACCAGGCATGTACCCACTTATCTCTTGATGTCCACCCAGCTGTATTACTGTCGCCCTTTTCGCTGTTCAAGTTTAACCCCTGTGATTTTGAATACACATTAATTATTATACCTTTTTGGGGTCCAATATATTTAACTGTTTGGTTATTTTTTTTTACCTTGTTTCTTTTCTGTTTCAGTTGCTCTTATTATTTTTTTAAAGAAATCATATTTTGTGTTTGTTTGTTGTTTGTTTGTTTTGGTCAGTAACTGTTTCTTTTCTTTTTTTTTATTATATATTTACGTTGTTCATAACAGAACGATTGCTAGTAAATTTAAAAAGAGGTTGATATTGTTGTGCAGTGAGTCGATATTTGTAGGGGACACAGTGGTTCTAAAACTATGGGTTCTAGAAATCTTACGCACTAGCACAAGTTTCTTCAAACCAGGCATAGTGAGACGTATGTGATTTTAACCATTTACCACGTCAGTAAATCATTAGCGACATACTTCTTAAGAGTAACATATTTAGATCAATTTTTGAAACTTGTTTAAACACTCTTTTTGTTCTAATAGTCAAAATAAAAAAAAGGTAACCCATTATATTTCTTTGCTTTGAAGAAGGGGAAATAATTCTCTGTAAGGAGTGTTTATTTTTCTTCTTTACTAAGAAAAGAATTGCCCACGTGACTCAGGTTCGCAGGTGTCACCAAAATTTGCGTAGCATGTTCTATGGCCTTCATTCTATACAGTTTATTTTGTGGCGTTGGTGAGTAGGTTTAACAGTAACGTGGATGGCATTCTACAGTTTGCTTACTTTTCTATGGGGTGTACGTCAGCAAGAGTTTCATATTTGTCTATATTTCACGTCTAGACTTCATGTTAGGGTCAACATATCATATTTGTCTATATTTCACTTCTAGACATCATGTTAGGATCAGCGTATCATATTTGTCTATATTTCACTTCTAGACATCATGTTAGGATCAGCGTATCATATTTGTCTATATTTCACTTCTAGACTTCCATGTTAGGATCAACATTAATCGGTGATCTTTCTGAAACTTCCAACTGCTATTCTTTGTAAAAGACGCCTTGGTGGCGTTGCTACACAGGCGTCGTGCTGGTTAGGAAGTAGGTTACAGTAGTTTGTTTGAGGTTCTGAAGTGAGCCCAAGAAACAAGCTTCTCGGCAGATTCCACTACCGCAGGTCATGTGAAGACAACCTGTTAACCCAGGCTGATGGAGCGTGTCAGCCAGTACCTACTGTAGCTCGACCTTCCTGTGACCATACTGTCAATTTAGCGCAGTCAGCCTTCTCTTTATCTACTACATTCAGGGTAGCATGAGTGCTGGTATTAACATTTGTTTCACGTGGTGGGTTTTATATACTACTGGACAAAAGTTGAGGACCGGTCATTAATTTCAAGAATGTTTATTTTGATTTGCCGTACTAAAACAGTAAATAAATTTATTGTAGAATCTTGATTAAATTGCATTCTCAGACAGTCCTCTATGCAGCCGGGGCATAAACAGCACCAACTATTCATCACAACAAGTGTAAAAATCACGTGCTGCATCGTCCTAGACAAAATGTTAGGACATATTTAAAAGTGTCAGCATGACCCAGCAGGTAATTAAATCGTTCTGATTTGTACTGCACATGCAAAAGGCATCCTTAGTGAACACTTCTCACTTTCCAATAATTTTTATTAAAGCGGTTTAGGGGTATTTTTGTCATTTGAAAAACACCATGCCATCACGAAGGCGTTCTAGCACCTTTGAGCAGCATCGAGTCATAGCCTTAGTTGAAAGCGGTTTATCTGGCCGTAAAGTTGTACGGCGTTCGGCGATGTCCATTCTACCATCCAAAGGCATTTAGAGTGATTTTGCCTAACCGAAGGAATAGAAAACAGACATCGTTCAGGCCGACCTCGTTGCACGAGTAGACAAGATGACAGATACCTGCACCTCTCAACACTTCGCAACCGGACAGTAACGTTTTCCACTCTCAGAAATCAGCTAATGAATACGGCAAGCGTCAGTGTTAGGGGCAGAACACTTCGCAGGCGTTTAAGAGAATCTGGGGTGGCTTCACGATGACCAGCAATAAGAATACCACTTAGTTCAGCTCACCACAGAGCTAGAGTTGCCTGGTGTCGGTATCACATCCGTTGGACGAGGTGCCAGTGGGGGTGAAATTCTTTTCAGGGGACCAGGAGAACGGTTCCATGACGCTACTTCCAAGAGGTGGATCGTTACGGAGGGGGATCAATCATGGTCTGGGGTGGCATCAGCAGGCACGGTAGGACTCCCCTCAATGTCATTCATGGCACCCTAACTGCCCAGCGATACCTGAATGAAATTCTTCAAGCCATGAGTGCAGTGGCAATCCTGCAAGACGATAACACAAGACCACATCGGGGTCGTGTCGTAGATTTTCTTCAACAACAAAGGATCATTAGAATCGATTGGCCAACTCGGTCGCCCGATCTGTCGCCCATTGAGCACATTTGGGATGTCCTAGGCTGACGGGTTTCGACAAATCATCCTCCACCTGTTCATGTCACCCAGCTGACCCTTTTCCTTCAACAAGAGTGGCAGGCCATTCCACCCTGGTTAACTCGACGAGGCAACGGTGCGTCGAATGTCTGGCAGCGAACGGTGGTCACATGCGATACTGACATGTTTGTTGTTTGAAGACCACTCTTGTGAATTTTTGGACGAGGGGTGAGTGATTTCGCCAGCTTGCTCTATGTGTATTCCTGTTCCGATTTGCACATGAAATGATTGAATTTGTTCAGTTTTGGATTCTGTTTTCTTTGGTACTAATGGCTTGTTTGTTAGTCAGTTGATTTTGTTTTTGTAAGAATTGAAAAAACCGGCCCTTAACTTTTGTCCAGTAGTATATAGTTAGTCGAGAGGACCCTGTCGCAGTCTTTCTCGGTGTTCCACTGGAAAGTGGAGGCAGAAACGTCTACTACATATTACTATGAACCAATAGTGAATTGTGTGTAAGATGGCGCTTGTGACTGAAGCTCACTTGATATATGGAGGTGAATGATACTCGGTTATATGGAGATAAAAGCCATAACAGGACTGAATTTGTACAAGAGTTGGCATTATGTTATTCAGAATGTACAAGAGTTGGCATTGTGTTATTCAGAACGGTATGGGGGGGGGGGGGGGGGGAAAGAGGCAGATCATAGAATACTGACCTAAATAACGATACATGTTAATGTTAGTTATTGCAAAGATGTTTATGACCTGCGGATACAGGATGTCCCAACATATAATACCATCATCTAGAATCAATAATACGCGGTTTTTTTTTCGTCACTTCCCGTTTCTGTTAATAGAATAGTTTGATATGAAGGAAAAACATCAGTGGTTGCCCGCCGATTTCTTGGAGTACTCTTGCGTGTCGCAAATTTATGTCAGAGAGATGTGAATTAAACCACGTAAGAAATATATAGACAGAGACTATGGTTATATCTAAGAAACAGAATCCACCAGCATGCAGTATAAAATTAAACGGAACCATTCTAAAGCAGGTGCAGAAATTCAAATACCTTGGAGCAGTAATAACTTCAGATGGGAAATGCAGAACAGAAATTAGAAACAGAATAGGTCAAGCAAAGACTGCATTTCAGAGAATGAGAAACATATTAGCTAACACATCTTTATCAATGAATGTTAGAAAACGAGTCCTAAAATGCTATATTGAACCTATCTTGTTATATGGAAGTGAATTATGGACAATAGGCAAGTCTGCACAAAAGTCATTGGAAGCAGCAGAAATGTGGTTTAGTAGAAGAATGTTGCGAATCCCCTGCACAGCAAAAATAACTAATGAAGAATGTATGAGAAGAGCTGGAGAGACAAAAAACCTTGTCAGAAAGATAAGAGAGAGACAATGTACTTTCATAGGACATGCAATGAGAAGAGGGGTCATTGAAAATATTATAACAACAGGAGAAATAGAAGGAAGAAGATCAAGAGGAAGACCAAGAGAAATGATACTGGACAGTCTGACGGGATGGTGTGAGAGGAGATCACCAACTGAACTGATGGCCTGCATGAAGGATCGGGTACTCTGGAGAAGCATAATAGCCAACGCCAGTCGGCACGGCACCTGATGATGATGATGAAGAAATATGCGCGGTTACGAAAATTTGAAGAAAAAAAAAGACACATTCGATATTGATAAAAATTCGAGTAAGCCTTGTCTGGGCGAAAACTTCTTTTGCAGGGTTTTCATCTGTCACATTTTCATGTTACCAAAAGCCAGCCGAAGCGATTCGTCTCTGAAGTATATCATTGTGCAGGCGATGTTTGTCAAGTCAGTTCTTTTGTACGATGATACTGTCATACAAATAGATATAGTTTTTACTGTTAAACTATGAAAAATTACGTATAGTTTTAACTGTTACACTAAGATACAAATACATATAGTTTTAAACTATGATCCAAACACATATAGTTTTTACTGTTGAACTATGATACATATACATATAGTTTCAACTGTGGTTACTATACAAGTACATATAGTTTTAAATGTTAAACTATGGTATAAATACATATACGAGGAGCGTTCAGAAGGTAAAGCACCACATTTTTTTTCAGCTAATAATGAAGATAAGAGCATGAAATTTCGCAACTTTAAATATGCCATGTGCTGATTGTGTGAACCAAATTGCACCGCAACCGGCCAAAGAATATGGCGACCCTAACCGTTGAAATGGAGCGTGTTAGCAACTTGCGGTATAAGCAGAGAATTGTGATAGACTTTCTCGTTGCAGAGAAGGACACTGTTATGAACATTCACAAGCGTCTATGTTATGTATATGGAAGTTTTGCAGTCGACAGGAGTACAGTCAGTCGCTGGGTTCAGAGAATCAAAGAATCAATAAGTGGAGATACGTAAGGAGTTGCATGATCGGCCGCACTGTGGACGTCCTGCCATAGCCACCAAGGCAGAAATGTTGAAATGCGCTGAGGGCATTATTCTTACTGAGAGTAAGTTGCCTGGTGCAGCTCAACAGTTGGCTTTAAAGCTGTCAGTCAGCGATGACAGTGCAAATGCAGTTATAAAAGATCTAGGATTTTTTAAAGGTTTGCGCAAGAAGCCTCACAAATGACCATCGATTGCAAAGGAAAGCAATTTCTTCTGAATTGTTGGAGCGTGAGGGAGAGAACTTTTTGGCTAAGATCGTAAAAGGTGACGAAACCTGGGCACATCATTTTGAACTTGAGACAAAAAAGATAGTCAATGGAGCGGCATCATCCACAATTACCACGAAGAAAGAAATTCAAGACAACTCCTTCATCTGGAAATGTCGTGATCACTGTCTTTTAGGGCATTGAAGGTGTGATTCTTGTGAATGTTATGCCAAGAAGAGAGACAATCAGTTCGCAAGCTTACATTAAGACATTGAAAAAACTCAATCATCGTTTTCGCAGAGTTCGTCCGCACAGACCTGCTTCTCCTTCACGACAATGCGCGCCCTCACACAAATCTGGCAACACGGGAAGCAGTCACCAAATTGGGTTGGACTGTACTACCCCATCCACCATGTAGTCCCGATTTGGCACCATCTGATTTCAGTCAATTTGTCCACTTAAAGATGCACTCCGAGAGGTAAGATTTGAAGATGACGAATGGGTGATTCATGTAGCGAAGAAATGGCTATAATCAAGAGAAGATCTGGTACAGGCTAGGAATACATGCACTTGTTTCGCGCTGGCGTAAAGCCGTACAAGTTGATGGGGATTATGTTGAATAATACCGATGTTTAATTACATGGCATATCCATGTATATTGTCATGCTTTTTGAATAAACAGCTCCTGAGAAAAACGATGTGGTGCATTAATTTCTGAACGCCCCTCGTATATCCATTTATTAATACAAAACAGAAGCGCAAAGTTAATAAAAGATTATAAATATGGTAATTGTTCGGAATTATATGTACAGTTAACTTTTGTAAATATGTGTTGTAGAGAAATTATAAGTTATATATAACATGCTGCAGTTTGTCAGGCTGTTACAGAGAGTTCTAAACTAGTAATCTATTAAACGTCGCAGTTTGTCAGGCGTGAAGACAGAATGGACAAAATATTGTGCATACGTAAGGCAGTGTTTCAATGAATGAATGAAATTTTTGAAAAAATATTTCCCTGAGGAATTCAGATCAGGATGTGACACAATTCTAGATCAGAACCATCACAAAATTTGTATCACATCTGAACAGCTAATTTTATCTATCTTAGAATCCAGCACTGAAAGACAGTTTGGTTGTAATGTTTGTGTTAGCTTTTAGAGTTCTGTGGAGATAATTTCAATAACAGCTTTATATTCACTAGCAGCGATCAAGAACAGTAGCCAGCTTATGTGACTATCATTAAACTTAAGACATTCAAGTTATTCACATGTGTGCACTGTACGTGCAATTGAAATATCAGTTGTGAAATAATAATCGATGTGATGAAAACTTCGACCACAAGTAAAGATGTTGTGATGAAGCTTCTTTGCAAGTTCCGTGTCCGTTTATCCATCCAGGCTTTTCTGTAACTGGCCCGAGAAGCGTACGCCTCTTTACTAGCAGTGTTCCAGCAGCCACTTTTGATTACTGTTAGACTAACTTACATAACTTATTGCAGGGAAAACAAATGACTTTTCCAGAGCTGTAGTAAAAAATCAATTACATCCAGTCATGGGTATAGGTGTGCAAATAAGTAGGAGGGTGTGGGTTTCTTGTAGATGATCATGATGGTGACCCCGGAACTGTTGTTAAAAGATTGTTTTATTGATAGGATAAAGACAGCATGGTCACGAGTAACATTTCTTGGCAAAGATTTCATCGGTTGGTTAGTTTTAGAGCAAGGTTCCCAAAAGTAGTTGACATTGAACAGAAAAGGGTTGATGGGACTATTCACATGGTCGATAATTTTTTTTTTTTACCTTTATTGATTAAATTGTTTTCACATAATAAATATTTTGGGGGTGGAGGAACAGTCTGTAACTTCATGAGGGGATCAGTGACCTGAAGAGTTTGGAGGCCACTGTGCTAGAATGTTGGAGTCGTTGAGGCCACCAGTCATATTTCACCATTCAGGTAGATCCTTTGAATAATCATAGCCACAGTACAGCAGGCCCTCGATTTTCTTTTTTTTTTAAAGGCAAAAGAGGTAAATGTGTTTTTTTCCAGATTCATTAAAAAAAAAACATTAAATTTCATAATTATTTTACATGCCATAACAGCACGACATGGCTGTGTTATACTGACGTATACTCTTTATTAGATCATGCGAGCACTGTATTGCAGATCAGCTCTGGTAGCAAACACAGGTGTTATGTTCACTAGTTGTATTCAACAGAGCAAAAAACTCGGATTAAGTTCATTAAATGTTGGTTATGTTGAATCCGAGCGGGTTTATTCAGTGTGAGAGCTCCAGTAGCCCATCGCCCCCCCCCCCCCCCCCACCCCACACCCCCACACACACAGAGAGAGAGAGAGGCCAAGAAGATACCAAATAAGAAATGACACCGTCAGCGCAAAGGTTAGAGTAGCACCAGTGTTACTCTTCATCCAGAAACAGCAAGTCAAATGGTTTGGCTACATTACACGGCTACAGCCAGATAGTATACCACAGAGAACATTCACACTAAGATTTGTAGGTACTTGACTACTAGAGGAGGAGGTCGCCCACGCAGGAGATGGAGGGAAGAAATTACAGAAGCCTTAAATATCCCATTATATGAAAGAAATTGCCGAGCCCTGTCAGGACGTCTGTTTGTCCCCTCAGCACTGACAGGTATGTGAAGAAGAAGACAAGACAGAAGCTACTGCATGAATACATTCGCTGAATTCTAAGTAATAAAAAATCAGAATTCAGAGCAATTAAAGTATTTAATCCAGACTTCATGATAGGAAACTTCGCAAACGATTTTGCATTAAGATTTCACTGATCCACTGCATGTAGCTAAAAAGTGATAAGAACCTAGATTTTTCTTTGACCTCGGGAATGCTTTTAGGTTATGAAAAGGTTATTATGGCACGACGTAAACTTTGGCCTGGAAAACTCCATATACGGCGTTGTAGAAGAGACTAGTGTCATCTTGAGGTGCACCCTGAATGCCATATCTTGTCACGTTTGGCAGGACATTTCTTGCCTAATTATAGAATCCGTTGAAGAGTTATGGCGAGTGTTGCCGCGTGCTGAAGAAGTTTATAGAACTAAATCATAAAGTTGTCATTTAATCACCAGTTGCTCAAATATCGGCGCGCTTACAGTTATTGGCGCACAGAGTTCTTCGAGTGGTACGGGAAGGTCATCAAGGGATACAGATAAAAACTGAGGAATGAGATATTCTGACATTTTAAAAAAATGTTATTTATATACGAAATTTGAATCTAGAAAGTGCTTCCTTGCTAGCGGAGTATCCCTTGCGGTCAGGTACCAAGACTAATTTGATGTAAAGATGGACCCGCAGGAGCTGGAGAGTTGGTCATAACGTTGCACCATTTCCAGTCATGAAGTTCATTGTTTTGCTGTTTCCTGATCAACAGGGCAGATGTCATTGATATACTCTTATAATTCCGGAAAAAAAGGTCGTCAGTCTCTTAGGAATGGTCCATTCATCCCAAGACTGGGTCTTTTTTTTTTTTCTTTTTCTTTTTTAACTATAACATCAGTTGTTAAGAGTTTATTGCTCGTGCCAGAAATAGACCCACCACCATTATCTGCACTAGCAAAATTAATGTTAATAAATTACTGTGACAACACTTCTCAGTCAGGTGTTTATTTGTTGCTATATCTTTTTCATTGTCTAAGAAAGTTTTTTTTTAGATGTCAAGTGTTCAGTGTCGTTAATTTGGAGGTTTCTTCATTTATTATCTGGATTTACTGCCTTTTGTAAACTAAACTATGTTATTTACATTTATCCATTTGTTGGATGAAGTACCCAGATAAAAAAAAACCACACATTCAGAAGTACTTTGGATTCATGTCTAGTTTGGAACGCAGAAAAAAAAATTAGTGCGGTTAGTTTATGCGCCACACTTATATTTAATGTTGGTTATAAAAATGGTACCCGCATGATCAGAATGAATGAATGAATAATCTTTATTTTTCAAGGGTAAAGAATTGGGCACGCAGGCCCGTCTTACATTCTGCCATTCATCACTCCATCTTTCATTCTTCCCACACACTTGATTTAGTACAAATATACAAATTAAATTAGGAAAAAAACATATCAAAAGAGTGTAAGATTTAACTACTACATTCAAAGTAAAAGAGAAGTAGTAATTAACCTAATAAAATAGCACTCACGCACACATACATACGCAGACATATACATAAACAAAAATAGATTGTAAATACAGATCTTCTAACATATGTTTTTTAACAGATATTAAAATAATTTCTAACAATATCTAACAAGTTGCTTTTCTAACTATGTCATTTTAGTACCTGATGGTTGGCGAGTCACGTGTTGAGAGAGTGCTGGTTATTTTATGGAGGCATATAATTACAAGCAAGTAAATAATGAAACAGGTTTGAGTTAAAAGACAGTAAGAAGTTAGAACCTCTTAGTTTATACTGTTAGAGTTGCGACCCTCATATACTGTTAGAGTTACGACCATGATACACTGTTAGTCGCCGCCATGATATACTGTTAGTTACGACCATGATACACTGTTAGTCGCTGCCATGATATACTGTTAGTTACGACCATGATAGAGTCGCCGCCATGATGTGCTATTGTCTCAAGAAGATTGCCTGATAAACTTGCTCTTCTGTCTAACCGCGTGTGCGACCCAGCTGTTGCGGAATACCCACAGAACAACTACCATACACCTACTAGGACAACTATTTAAGGGAATCCCGTTTAAAATGCTCTCGGTTTAACTAACATGTTTAAATATATCATTCTGAAATGCAATTGCATCAGTTTTTCTTTATAACAACCTCGAAGATGTTTACTGCGTCAAAATTTCATGTATCATATTCAGAAATATCTTTACAAGATTCACTTTATTTGAATTGCCGACTTTAATGATAGAAGTTCCAAAGGTGTGTTATTTCCTGGAAGTTAGCTGAAATTTTTGTTCTAGAAAGTCAGATCCTCCCATTTGACGTTTAATTACAGCACTATAAAATTCCAAATGTAAAACATTCTATGGTTAGTACAAGTTGTTCCATGCTTATCCATTCGTTAGTTCTTTTGCATATGGCACTCAAGCTGTGTTTTAATAGTATACGAAAATTCTTTTTATAACTTAAGTGTACAGTTCTTATTTCTAAAGTGCAGCTGAAGTGTGGTGAGACATAGTTCACATGCTATCCCATTCCGTGAGCTCAAGGCAATAGCTTTGCTCCCAGCTTGTAGAGCGCCGTCGAACTAACGTGGAAAGTAAACTACCTCTGTCCTGTGTGAACGTTAGCTCGCTAAGCTTGCTGGTTGGTAGTTGACATGCTATTGAGTATCTCCCCCAGGTCTTAGGCCAGACCACTGGAGTCTTTAAAACTTAGGATACCAGAAAACTAGAAAGACAGCAGCAGTAGAAATCTTGTAATAAAACGTTAACCTCTTCATCGAGCCAAAGATATTTCGACTTTTCGCTGCTGAGCGTGAGGTGCAGCGCCCTCTTGAAAAGATAACACCATCTTGTTTATTTTCTTTAGTTCTCTCCTCCGTCCACTCGCTCCTATTTTTAAATGCTTGCTTGTCTGTCTTGCACGCTACTGTAATTCCGTTGAAAGGAAACACATGCGTCATCAGTTTACTCAAAGTCGGACTTGCACGTCAGGTTCCTTTCGCAGCGTTCCCCCCCCCCCCCCCAAATCTCTCTCTCTCTCTCTCCTCTTGTGACTGTTTACCCCACTTTTCCAAGCACCTGCCCCAGTTTTGCTTTGCACATACCGTGTAAATACAGAATAGGGTTTGTTTAACAAAAAAATGTTATCCTTTCTTAGGCACTTCTGCCGTGTTTGGCAACTGCGTTTAGTTCATTCTAAAACTTCCGCTTCTATTTGTTGTGGGCAGGTTAAGAATTTCACAGCAGCCGTCGTACAATTTAATTAACATGTCGGTATTTTATGGTGTCTTGGTTGTCCACGTCTTGTCTTCTCGCTTTGAATCTGTGATGGTAAAGACAAAAGGTAAAATTCTCATTTACATGCCACGGGGTATGTTGGGGATAGGGAGTTAGTCCCGTATTTCCAAGACCATCGGCACATGAAAGTATGATGTGGGCAGTATCATCCCTGGCCGCATTTGTCTTCCTAGATTTCTCTGGTACCCATTTTTAGAGGCAGGGTGGACACCGGGGTCTTTTGTTGTTGTTGTTGTTTGTTTTTGTGTGTGCCAGAAAACAAAATCCCGTTGCTGGGACAGATGATTTATATACTAAAAAGGGGGGTGGGGGTGAGGAGATGCGAAGACACTGTCCGCTTTGGAAGAAGATGATGAGTGACTCATAGCTGACATTCTGGCGTCAGGGCTGGCGACCCATAGTTGACCAAGACCCCGCATCACCTCTCTATTGGTACCCTAGTAACAGGCGTAGCGTGAGTAAAGCGGCAGGGTTCGACATAGTCCCTATGGTGGTGGAGTCTGATAAAGAAGTACTGCAAACCCCCTGCTTATTAGCTCCACTCAGGGACTGAAAACAAGCTGTCATAGCCCACTTTCAATCCGACACGATGCTGTCTTTCAGCAACTTCTTCTTTTTCGCCCTTAAAAAAATTTTGGTTGCGTTCTGCTGCAGTTAATGTGCATTTAACCCAGCACATCGGACTTCGGCTTGACACGTTTTTAGAACTGGATTCAATCCTTGTGTTTCCTTGGGCACCACTGGGAGGTAGAATAGGGTCTTGGCCGGCTAAGGTTTGCTAACCTTGGCGCAAGCAGTCATCTATGGATCACTGACCTCCTTCTCTGGCCGCTAATTCATTCATCTTGAGTAATGTATCTTTGTCCCCAACATCGGCTGCAAAGAGCATCACTCTGGCAGTTCCAGGGAAATAAAGGAAGAAAATTGACGAAGCGTTGTAATGTAACTTTTAAATGGTGGGAGATATTTGTCTATAACGGTGAACTGATGTAGGTGATGTCGCTGTGGAGATTTTGTGGCGTAGATGTGGCATTCTGGATGAGGAGTGAGCTGTAGAAACGTGCTCCTAGCAGGTACCACCACCACAGTAGGGAACACTTCGTTTGCTAGCGTGTTGGCTGGACGTCAGTTCTACAACAGCGTGTTTACAGATAACATTGTGTGGAAATGGGATACACTCAGTGTTCCATTTTATTGGCTAGCGCTGCTGATAATGTTAGGGCCAGTTAATGCAGCCATCTCCCATGTGATTTTATGCAGTGAGACTAGATTACCAGAAAGTAATCTTCAGCGACCGTTTGCCTGGCTTTGTAGGTTTATTAGGAAAGCAGGTTGTGATATGTCGCGGGTGTTGATTGATTATTGGGCGTCGTGTTATAGATGCTAGCGGATTTCAGGAACGTCGTGATTTGTGGTAGATTCAAAAGTGTCGTTTGTTATGTATTCTTGGCTGCCAGCTGGAGTTTTATTTTGTTGACGGCTATGATTCACATTATGACGACAGCATTTATTGATTACCAAATTTTGCTATACACTCCTAAAATAATCCTTACAGTTTTTTATTATAGAAGGGGAAAATGGTATTTATTTCTCGAAGGCTGTGTCAGTTTTTGTATTTTAGAATTTTAGATCCTTTTTTTTTTGCAATTTAGTTCCACGCTTACTGATTGGTTAGTCTTCTGTCTGTGTGTGGTGTGTGTGTAGAGAGTATGGCACAGAAGCTTTGTTTTAGCGCACTCACTTACTCACTCACTCACTCATCACACACCATACAGTTTCTTTTTCTGATTTGGAATGTGCCACCTTGTTTGTGTACCTGGATAAGGTGATATAGAGGACATTTATTATTAAAACACTGGCACAGGAAATTTTTTTCCTTTGTTCTCTTTTGTGCATTGATTTCAGTTTCATGGACGGTAAGCTCGTACTGAAGCTTAACGCCCATACCATTTCTGTCTGGAAGGGTGTGATTGTAGGTCATGTTGTTGATACGATTCTCACACGTAGGTTATATTGTACTTCCAGTTATCTTCTCCACACTTGACATGTGTCAGTTACAAGTTTTAGTTTTTTTTTTTTTTTAACAGATAGTTTCACGATGGCTTGTTTTTCGTATGAATATTATTAGATCGACTGTTCAGAGATCAACTGTCAGAAATTGCTCCTACTAAGAAAGTGATTTATTTGTAAATGGTGGAAGAGACTAGCGATGAATGAGAAAAAAGGATGTGATGTAATGACACGTGGGCCCGCTGGCCCAGCGTGAAACCTTCGTTTAGTCTCCCCCTCTGTTGACATGGGTCTTATTCTCTTTGGACTGTACTATAGATTCTGGATATTAAGTAGGGAAGTTTGCATTACTGTTACTTCATCACCGATTGATGTATGAATTCATTATGCACGCCATGAAAAAAGCCTCAACAGAGTTGAGACAAAAATATAACAAGACAGCATAATATTGATTGTTACAGGTTTTCATAAATGCAGTCATGGATATATATATATATATATATATTCACTTCAAGTGCCATGCCGCGTGGCGTAGGCGATCATTTCTCTCCACAATTCCCTTTCTTTAGACTTGATTATGAGATCCGCCGGTGACTTTCTTCCTAGCCATACCGACAGCCCATCCAGTAACTTCACTCTTTGTCTTCCTCTGTCTCTTCTTCCTTCAGTTTTTTTCAGTTGCCACAGTGTGTTTCAATTTTCCTGTTCTCAGGAAATGTCCTATAAATTTCGCTTGTCTGCCTCTGATCGTTGCTATAATTTGCTTTTAAACTCCAGCCCCTCTTAAGACTTCTTCATTGGTTTTCTTGGCTGTCCATGGTACCTTCAACATCCTTCTTATAAACCACATCTCCATGGCGTCCATTTCTCGCTGTACTCTCTTATTCATAGACCATGCTTCACACCCATATCGTTATAATCGTTCCTAAGTACTTGAATCTATCAACTTGTTTCAGATTTGTGCCATCGATGGTAATGCTACATTTTGGTGGTATTCTTTTCTTTGAGATGACCATCATCTCAGCCTTATTTTTATTCAGGCTGAGACCTTTATTTTTATTTTCACGAACCACGACGTCCAGAAGAGCCTGTAGCTCCCCTTCACTTTTAGCAATCAGGACTGTGTCGAACTGCATATCTTAAGTTGTTACGGTTGTACCCGCCAACTGATATTCTTGGCATGTTCTCCGTATTTCTCATAATGTTTTCATTGTACAAGGAGAAGAGGTCAGGAGATAAAACATCCTTGTCTCACTCCCAATTTTATGTATTTGGTTCTCAACTCTCATTGCTGCTGATTGCTGCCAGTATATGTTTTTGATAAGTTTCAGATCTTTCCCATCTATGTTGATGTCTTCCAGCATTCTTATAATTTCTGTGTGTCTCTCTTTATCAAATTTATATATATATATATATATATAATATATATATCTTATCTTATATCTTATATCCTTCCCGTGCCGTTAGACGTCACATAGGGCTCGCAAAGTAGTTCGCCAATATTTCCTGTCTTCGGCGAGTCTTTCAACCTCAACAAAGGATTTTATGCCTGTTAACTTGGCCTCTCGTAATAATGTTCTCTTCAGAGTTTCACGCGGTCTGCCCCTTTTTCTTCGGGCTGTTATGTGCCACTTGATAGCTTGTTTTGGGATTCTCTGCTCATTTCTTCTCATCAAGTGGCCAACATATGTCCATCTCCTTTTCCTGATCACCCGTGAGACTGGTTGTTGTTCAGTCATCTGTCTTATCTCTGCATTGTTCTTGAATTCATTCCACTTGATGCCGAGTATTTTCCTTAGGCATTTGTTTTCAAAAGAGTCTAATTTCTTTTCTATTTCTTTAGTTGTTTTCCAGCTTTCGCATGCATAAATGAGGGTGGATATTACATTTGAATTGAATAGTCTTAACTTGGTTTTTGTGCTTATAACTTTTGAATTCCATATGTTCTCAAGATTCCTGAAGATTGATGCTGCGTTTGCAATTCTGATCCTAACTTCCTGTCTAGTGTCACCACCCTGGTCCATGTAGCTGCCAAGGTATGCAAATTGATTGACTTCTTCAATATATATATATATATATTATACATACACACATATACACAAAGACACACGTTGGTGTCAAGCCTTGCTACGAGTAATACCGAACCTTAAATAATATACATTTTTAAAAACATTTATGATACAGTTTAATTTATACATTATGAACATTAAGACACCTCTTTGGCTTGGAATCACTACTTTTGCGCTTTGGGGGCCATACTAAACCAAATACTGTAAATCAGTGGTTCCCAGTTGGTGGTCCGCGGACCCTTGGGGGATCCGCAAAACCTGCCGTATGGGTCCGTGACCAAAAAACTCAAGGTACTTTTTTTTGTAATTATTCGGAGATTACTTTCCTGCACCAGATTCTGAAAACTCATGGATAAGAAATCCTTTTGCATGTAGTGATGCTGTGCAGGTAACAAGCCTGTCCGTGTGAGAGCAAGATAAAGTTGTTGACATATCGTGTGATGGTTCACTGAAAACAATTTTAAAAGAATACAGACAGTTTTGGGTGAAAGTTTTTTTTTTCTGATTATAGGAAGGCTTTAAATAAAGCTGTGAAACATATCATTCCCTTTTGTTCCACACACCTTTGGGAAGAAATGTTTTCGACGTATTGTTACATGAAGAACAAGCACAGGAATCGACTTGATGTTGATCCATATTTGAGATTAAAAATAGGAAATATTGAACTAGATTTGGAAGCAATTGTTCAGACTAAAAAGATACATGATTTCTCTCATCATATTTAAATTGGTTAGCTGTTACACATTTCATATTCTGTTAATTTGCCAGAACAAGTAGGAATGTTAATTGCTGTACAGTGGTATAGTATTGCGTTTACTCAGTAAAGGCTACATACATTTTCTAAAAAAAAATAATTCTTTTGCCTTAAAGCACATAGCTACCATACAGATATGAAACTTTTCCAAAATATGGGGTTCGCGGCTTGGATTTTGAAACAGCAGGGAGTCCGCGGACATTTGTTACTTGCGAACCACTGCTGTAAATTATCAAAACACTGCGCAGTAGTTACAGCGATCAAAGATATTGTTGACACCGCACAACAGCGTGATCAAGAGACTGGGAAAGGCGGGCAGGCGAGAATTTTATGACTCCAAGTTGATGGATTTCTAATTTTGGATTTTTTTTTTTTTCATTTATTATTTACTATTTTCAGACCGCGAGGTGGGGGTATTACTGCCGCATTATATATTTAATCATATCATATATTTATAATCATATCATATATTTAAATTATATACCGGTTATTTTGTAATGAGCTTACCTGGTGGTAATGAGTTGATATGCCGTCTAATCATGTAAGTTTAAGGCGACGCCTTTTACTATTTCTGCGCCTTCATTAAATATACAGTGGTAAATAGTTTTTCGAGTTGTTTTTCTTTTTGTACCTGATGAGCGGTGCATGTTAGTAGAAAGATTTACTTCCTTCAGACAGATCAGAATCGCCATCACAAAGGCCATGAAGTGGATCGTGGTCTAGCACCCGCTCGACTGTTTGTATAGGGAACTATATGGGGAACACCCAGGCCAGTGAGGGAGGGGGGGCATATGGGTCAGTTGACAAGGACATACAGTTTATGCCTATACATATATTACGTGCAGTGATTTACACACAAATAAATGCTTGACGAGTAGTTTGAAATGGGGCCTTACATCTCCCATCTGGCTCAGACCTATTACCAGCACGGTTTGGTCATGCCGTAACAGTCGTAAGTGAAGTGTAATTAGGTGTTCCTTGCCCTGCACATATTTTTCTTAGTCAAAGGCATCAGGATAGTCATCCGTGTTATCTGACGTTTACGTTCTCCTACGTACAAGTTTCGGATAACCTGGTATAGATAACTTATTTGGAATAGCTAAGACTTTTCTGACAATTCTCGCCTTCAGAGAAGTTGCATTGATAATTGTTTTTAAGCGCAGAAAATTTAACTTATAGTCACATATGTCCACTCCAGTATCAGTATTCTTTATTGGCCGAGAGAGAATTACAGTTCGTATATTTATAGAGATAAAACTGAAGTATATAAAATTTGCATCAATTTTTTTTTGTTTGGGGGAGGGGGCGAATTTACAAGAGGAAGAACCGTTTCAGTCATTGAATTATCGAATGTGTTAATAGAGTTGGCAGCAGCGAGGCATGCACAGTGCAGAGAGATTCGTGGCCGATTTGATAATGTTGCCCTCTCGTGGCTGGATGTTTGTATTTCAGTCATTCTCTTACTACTTTTTTTTTCTCCTTCTCCCACGTTTGAAGTGCTTTGTCCAGGCTGATCATGCACGCTTGCTGTAGCAATTTGAGTAGATGGAAGAAATATTTCTGGCTCTTTGTAAAGTGAGTAGGTTGTCTCTGGTCACCAGCAGAATATACGACTATAATATCTGTGAATATACGAGAGTTTTCAGATCATATATGTGAATATATGAGTTTTCAGATCGTATCTGTGAATGTTCGAGAGTTTTAAATCGAGATAGGAATTGATGAAACAAAGCTATACATTCATGGAACAGATAGAGATGAAAATGTTTGGAAATGTTAAAAGCAGATCTCATTAATTTTCAGATCTCATTAATTTATCTTTATGTGTTTCCCATCATTAAGTCTTTGAAAGAGAAGGTATTGATAACAACAAATAATGCCATCCGTCACCCATATGTACTGTCCGGGAACCAAGTCCCTCTTGTGTGGGTATTCACGTGAGGACATACATAGTGAGTCATGGAGAATTTAGCTTTCATATTTGGTGTAATTAGCATTCCTGTTGGATGTGTTGAGCACTGAAAACTTCTTGTTCCGACTGTTGTGGGAATAAGTTGTTTGTTCGAATGCCCTCAGGCAGTAGTAATAGTATGTGACAGTGATAGATGACTGCCTCGGCTTTCCTCTTTCCTGGGGTGGCACAAGAAGATGAGACGATAAACTCCAGCCTTGTTTGTTCATCGGGCTGTAGTGCCACAGTCTGTTTCCACAAAGTAGTGTGCGAACATGAAGTGGAGTTCTCGAGGACTCTGATTAGAAGACACGGAAGTGAACATAATCATCAGACTCTTCGTACCAGGAAGAAAATTGCTGGCTGATTGTCGTCTTTACATTATATTCTGCATTTGAAGGTTTTGCCAGTGTTTTTTTAATCAGCATTTGAAGTTTTTGCCAGCGGTTTTTTTTATCAGCATTTGTGATATATGATAGATGGTAGCGATTTTAACATAAATGTTTGCGTTCTGATATGAACGTCTAATAATTGTTTATCTGCACGTGTAAACGATGACCTTATTTTGTGTGCAGTAGCTAACAGCATTCCTGCATGTTTGAAACTACTTTGTACGTGCATGGCGTTTGATTGTAGTCTTTTTTTCCCTTCATTTGATTTTAATAGCCTGCGCATTTGTTCAGGGAACGTTCCGCATACCTCTGTTTTCAACAGTATCATTTTATTCAAGATGCACATTTAAATTTATATGTATTAAATGTGTACAAGTGAATTCGTTTTCTTTCGGTAGGGATTACCTTAAGGAGAGAAACCAGCAGAGCCTTTGGTTATATTCGAACGTGAGATACTCATTTTTCTAAGCTCGGATATCGTGGCTTTGATTCTCTTGGATATTCATCCTTTCCTTCATTAGTCTAAGGACACGTGAATTTTGCAAGCTTTGATTATCGATGTGTGATATGAAACATTACAGGAGAGCTGTGTGCGTGAAGTAAGGCAGTCCTAATGCTGGTATAGAGACAAAAATGTCAACGCGATGAGCCACTCTACATGCGACCGCTGCCACAAGCGTGAGAAATGTCATTCCAGCATCAGACGACTATCGGACATGCTCCCTCAGCCGGTCCAGGGCGCAATTAACAGCTTTACCCTTCCAGTGCCAGCTAGCGTCATTGCCAAGGTGCTGCTACCACTTGGTCGTCGTCGTTGTCGTCCTCATCGTCGTTGTTTTCCCACCTTCTGCACATGGGGCCATTGTGTTCAGTGATTCTCACAGCTATTTTCTGATTGTATATGTCTGCATTTTGTTTTCTTAAACATGTAACAAAAGTCGTTGTCTTTGTTTCTTTAAGTCTGCTGTTTATATTTTAATTCCCCCTGTTCATTTTTACTCTTTGTATTAATCAGTTTGAAGATAATGTTATGTTTTGTATATATAGTCTGTCTCAGCGAGTTTCGCGGATGTGAAAACTAAACATGCATGAGAGACCTCTCCTATATCCTCTCTGTCTATTGTGCTAACATGTCGTTCCAGAAAGTATTATTATTATTATGTCAGTTGAGTTTTTTTTGTGTGTTCGGAATATTGTGAAACGGTTGTGTAAGTTTTTTTTTTTTCAGATCGCAAGTCAGGTGTTTCCATGGTGATTGTGTCGATGTATCGGACAAATCGCTCGGTACAGAGTAGTGCGTGAGGAGATTTTTTTTTAATGTGCAACTTTCCTTGTGCCATGACCTTTGACCTCAGCTTGGCACATAAGAGGGCAAGACCTTACAAACAAAATTAATATTTGACAAGGATGTGCTCTATACTAGTGTACAACAAATAGCGTTAATTACTACTTTATTCATTGTTGCTTTACCGTGCTTTGAAGCGAGTCACATTACTGTAGTATTTTATATTGTAAAAGGTTGGTGGCTACCGAACGTGACGACGCAAGAAGTTAGCCACATTCAACCTGAGATCACGACCTGTCCCGTGAACGTGCAACATTATTTACAGATAAACACACGAATAAACATGTATTTAGGCAGCCCACGGAAATCTGCATTTACTCCTCCCCCCGTAGCCAACAGGTTCAGTTTCTTTTAGAACTTTTCCCCATTGCTTAAATAAAATAGAGCGCTGTTGGATTGCGTGATTTGACAACTGTGTCAAGTCTTGTTTTGTGACAAATAACACTTGAGACATTGCTATTTTACTGGGAAAGGGACTAGAAATATCTCATTTGATCCATTTTCTCATATGTTCCAAAAGCTAGATTTTTTTCTGCCCCATATTTTGGTCATATTAAACGTCATGAGAATTTAGAGAAGACAGTCTTGGAATGATACATAATGGGAAAAAGAAAGACAGGAAGACCAAAGTGAAGATGGCTGCAAGACATCGTTGATAATCTGCAAATGGATGCATCAGCAGCAGGACATCTTGCTTACAACCGAGAGGCCTATAGGAGAGCTGTTAGGGAGGCAAAGTTCCGCAAGGAACATGCAAATGACTGACTGACTGCCCCATTGTTCTTGGTAAAACAAATTCAGGAATTTGACACGTACTTGTCAGTGTCCCCGTTCTCTCTCAGTTCCTCTCATTGCTTTCTTACACTGCCCTGGTGAAAACTTTTCTAATTTCTAATTAATAACTATCATTATGACTTTCTTTTCTGGATAACAAACTTCGTTATCATTTACTCTTAAGCTGAATCATTATCCACGTGCAGGTCTTTTCTGCTCATTTTCCGTAGAAGCATCTTTTATGTCCCTCACAGACGATTGACACCAATATCATGCAGCTTTTTGATGTCTCACCAGACGACTCCGTCAGTCTTTAGGTCAGAAGGGTCCACATGTGGAATGCCATTTTCTCTCAGATTCTGAATACTATATCCAGGACTTGAGTAGCGGGTGCGGTAACTAGTGGGTTAAAAGTGTGCGCGGGACAGATTCGTCACTGGACGCTCATAATAAGATCAAATCTACGGAAACTGGTGTGTCGGCAAGAAAAGCATCAGTGAACGGTGGACAGAACATTTCCTATCTTGGGGAGAAAACACGGATTCAAATAGAAGAAAAGAGGTTTACATTTGTACAAAGAGGGAACTAAAGCCAAGACAGTGTGTTGGTTTTTGTTTGTTTGTTTGTTGTCACGTATAATCATATATTCGAGCTTTGCAGCAACTTCTGTGTTTAGTTGGTACACTTAACAGAATTCTTTGAATTCTTCCGAGAAGCAACAACTCGATTCTGTCTGAGATTTAACAAGGGCAGTATTAGTAACTCTGACGTCAGTGACATTGACATTAATATCTCTAACATCAGTAACATCAGTCGGTTCATCATCATTGGTATTAACATCAGTGCTTCAACATCAGTAGCGCCAGTAGGACTATCATCATTGGTATTAACATCAGTGCTTCAACATCAGTAGCGCCAGTAGGACTATCATCATTGGTATTAATATCTGTATATCAGCATCAGTAGCTCAAACATCAACAACATAAGTAGGTCTATCGTTATGGGCATTAACATCAATATTGACGTCAGTTGCTCTAACATCAATAGTATCAGCATCAGTAGATCTTTCAAACATCATCAGCATCAGTAGGTCTTTCAAACATCATCAGCATCAGTAGGTCTTTCATCATTGGTATTAACACTAGGGGCACCATCATCTGTAGTTTTAATATCAGTAGCTTTGACATCAGTGGCATTGTCATCAGCAAAACTGACATCAGTAGCGCTAATGACATCAGTAGATCTAGCATCACTAGCACATGCAATAAACATGAAAATAATGCAGGAAACTGTTGTAGAGAGCAAAACAACAACAACAACAACAACAACAACAACTCCTCAGATCATCACAGAAGTACCTCCCCCACAGGCAGATGTTACGGCCCTTTAAACTTCTGGTCCTTCAGTGGGGAGGTACCCCTCTGGGTCATGAGTTCCAGAGGTCTGTGATAGCTGGTTTATAACCATTTAAGGAGCTGAAGATTCTACAAATGTAAATAAATAATGCTGCTTCAGTGTTTTACTGGTAGAGTAAGTGGCTGTTGGGATGGAAGAAAATGACTTACGAGGGTATGTAAAAGTTGTAGTGGTCTAACTGAAATAAGTTAGGCAAGTTATTTGATCACAGAGAAGTGTTGTGACTAAAAGTGGCAGAGACTGATGTAAGTGATGCAGAAGTTTTTATCAGTTGTATAGAAGTGATGTATCTGAATAAAGCAAGATCTGTGGGAAAGTTATTGTATGCATTGTTAGTCCTGGACTGCACAGTGATAAATTTTACAGTTAAAAGCTTCAACCTTGCTTAGTAACTTTGAAGACTGGTTTTACCTCTTGAACAGTTTCCTCTTTCTACCTTTATTCTATTCTCTTATTTTTACCAATTTTTTTTCCTCCAATTTTTTTCCTTAGCAGATTACAGTATGAGTAGCAGAGTGTCATATGAATAGCAGGTTACAATATGAATAGCAGGTTACAGTGTATATATGTATAATTGTGCATTTTAATATATTTGCAGGATAAATGCAATGATCAACCATTTTTTGCTGGATATCTTTATGATTTTGTAGATGAATTTTGTGTATTGTCATTTTGGGGGCAGTATTTGTATTTGTCTTTTGTTTTTATTTTGTTGATTGTTAACTTTTCTAATCTGTTTATTACATGTATTGAACAAATTAGATAAGATTTTACAGAATTTTACAGACAACTCTGTTACTGAAGAATGATAGTATTGCTTTTTTTTCTGTGTTAACTTACAGTGGGCCCAGATAGTCCCATATTCACATGACTAAGTTTTATGAGATTCTTTTTTAGTCCTTCATGTATAGACACTGATCATTTGTACAGTGTAGTCTGATGTGTCTTGTTCCACAGGCAAGTTTGAGAAGCATTTGTTTTTACCCCAGTACTAATATGTCAGGCACAAATTTTTTATATCTGAATTACTGAAGGACATCTTTTAAAGGTTTTTTTTCCAGTTGCATTATTTGCCTTTTTTCTTGCAGGGTTATGAAGGATTTGAGGAGTTGCGGAAGTTCATCAAGCAAGGGAATGAATTCACCAAGGAAGTGTCCATTATTTTACAAGAGCGGTGAGTGTTTGACATCGAGGATAAATACAGAGTAATGATAGAGCTCATTTAGTGCTATCTTTTCCAGAATCTGTTTTGATTTTTTAGTTGTTTTTTTTTTTTTTTGGAAGAAAAGGTTCAGTGGCCAGTAATCCTACTCAGTTTGTCGCTGTGAAGGTCCATTCAGATTTCTCTCCATTGTAATCTGAAATCTCAAACAGAAGATTAATTTTGCAGTTCTCTTCATGTGTAGGGATTGCTTCCCTTCAGCTCCCACAAAGATACTTTTATGATTGCAGTATTCACTTGGGTGCAGTCTTACTCTTTTATCTTTCTGTGAACATGACATGAGACAAGCCTGACAGAGGACACTGAGCAAAGAAACTGATTATCTTGTTAATGTGTAACATTTTTTAAAGTAATTTTTGTTTGTTTTGTTTGTTTGTTTGGTTTTTTTTTTGCATTTAAAACAGTATTTTTGATGGCTGCTTCTACTGTTTAATACTAATTTTTTTTATATATGGGTGAACAAGGATAGTAAAAAAAAAGTGAGATGTATCCTCAGAGATTATTATTAAATGAAGACTAAATTTTCCTTATCTATGGGACAGGTGCCTATACTAAACATGTTTGTAATATCACTGTCAGGGACTTTTTTTTCTGAATTTATCATCCAAGACCCCAAATGAATGAAGTCTTTGGCATAAAGTAATATTTGAAAAATTTTCTACCAGATAAGGTACCAGACCTCTTGTCTCAGATCTGTGGTTTATGCCAGTAACATCCCAGATTGTTTATAAGTAGTGACATTAACACTCTGTTTTATCTTGAAGTGTTTTGTAAGAGGTGAAGTTAATAGTCAAGCTTTGTCTTTTCAGATCTGAAGCAGAAACTGTCTACGCCAAAAGTTTGAGCAAAATTGCAACCAAGCTTCTGAAGGCATGTGCGGGTGGCACAGGGTCTGTACTAGAAATAGTGCATGTTATGTGTAGGCATCTGGGGATATTAAAGAAAGTCTACAGTTAAAGAAAATAAAATGTGGTGAAGGAACTGAGAGAGATAACGGTTGGTTGTAAGGTGTATTTTGCAAGAGAGCTATAGATCGAGGCTGGGATAAAAAATGGCACTGTGAACTTGCAAATGAAGGTTGACATAAAGTACTTGTAAATGAAAATTTATGAAAAGAATTTGGTGAATTTATAAATGAAAATTTGTAATTTAAAAGAATGGGCATAATGAACTTATAAGTGAAAATTCATAAAAGGAATTTTTAAATGAACTTTGTAAATGAAAATTTATAAAAGAAAGTTTGTAATGAACTTTGTAAATGCAGGTTTACATAAATAATAGTGAAGAAAAAGCACTGAAATTGAATTTAATGAACAGACAAAAATCAGACACAAGAATTATATATGAAGGTGCTTGAAAATTATGCTTTAGCAAGCATGGAGAAAGACAATTTGATAACTGGCTAGTAAGAAAGTAACAAATAATAGGAATATATTAGCTTCAGATGAAAATGGAGACCAGTAATTGGAAGAAAGACCTAAAGACACTGTATATAGGAAACTGCTTTTATTTTCTGTATATGAGGTTAAATGTGTTGCTTGTTAAAAATGATTAGAGGTAAATCTTTTTGAATTTATGAGTTTTCTTTTTTCCAGAATGCAGTTATCAGTGATCCTATAAATTAAAACATAAGAATTTTTAAAACTGCATCTGAGTTCCATTATTCCTGAATTCCTGTTAGTTAATCGCTTTCCCTTTTATAAAGAAAAATTATTTATCACATTGTTTTTTTTCTTCTGCAGCACTCTGTTAGAAGGATGGAAGGCTGTTGGAACAGCAATGGAGCAGGAAGCAGAGTTGCACAAGTAAGATATTTATTGAGACTAGCATCATATATTGGGTAGAGTTTATACGTGGCTTGATGATCTTGTGTGGGAAAAAAGATTCCCCTACTTCTAACATTCTGAAAGTCTTTCTGTTGCTTATAGGATTTTACTCAACCTCTACATGCCAGGTTTAGACCCTTCATTTTTAGTTCTAGATCTTCCAGAAAAGAAATCAAGAACCCCAAAATATTTCGTAAATAACATTAGAATTTATGTAGTGTATAAATAAAAAAAACCCCCAAAAAACTAGAGCTGCAAAGCTTAGAGAAGATTGGGTGATATTATGTGCTCTGTAACTGCAAAGTAGGTATTAGTGAATGAAATGCTGTCTTACATTCATCAGTTTCTTTTGTAGATCTTGGCTGTTGCAAAAGTAAAAGATGTGTATGATATATATATATTTTCTGTGTTTTATAATGTTCATCATGTAAACTTTGTGTCTATTTTTCTTGTAGAAATCTGGCTGCAGGCTTGATGGAAGACATCAGCAAACCATTGAAAAGTTTTGTAGAGACACAGACAAAGGCCAGAAAGCCAGTATGTTTTCCTTGGTGTATTTTAAAATCTTTGTACTTTCACTTACTTTGTTGAAAGGAGCTCAGCCTTTTGTAATTAACTGTTTTAATAACTATTATAGCCTTGAAATCATCACCATGTGCCATGCCCATAGGCATTTGGCAATCTCCATAAATCTTGGTCCATTTTCAGTCAGCTTAATTGGAGACTTTTTTAATTATGCTGTTGTGTTAGTCCATGATTTTTTTTTTTTTTATCTCTTGGTCTTCCGCTGCCTCAACTTTTATTTTTCCTGTTATGATGTTTTCAAGCCCTCCCCTTCTCATTATATGTCCAGTGAATGAAGACTGTCATTTTCTTTCTACATTTGGTTTTGTTAGACATTCCTTATTTGTCATCTTGGCTGTCCATGGTACTCTTAACTTTCTTCTAAGAAACCACCTCTTTGTTGCCTCTAGTGATCTTTGCATCAATCTATTGATTGTCCATGACTTGCTTCCATGGAGTAGATTATGCCCGGTGTTGCATTTTATAACTCTGTTTCTGACATTCAGTTATGATAGCCTAGTATAACTGATAAACTTTTTTCAGATATTCAGTTATGATAGCTTAGTATAACTGGTAAATTATTTTTTTTTTATCTTAAAAATGCTAATTTTTGTTGTTGTTTTAATATCACATGTTAGTATTTCAAAAGTTGGCATTCAGTGCAAAAAGTCTTTCATGACTAAAATTAAGTTTCAGTAACATGCAAGTTTTATGAAACAAGATAAAAGTTGATAACATTTTGAAGAGCTGAGAAAAAAAACTGTTAAAAATTGTTATTTTTTAAAAAATAAGGTGGAAAAGGATTGGCTTTATGGTTAAATTGATCCCAGCAAAGATAGTCCCACAGCAAATGCCGTAGGGGATGAAGCATTAGAGATCTCATTATGCTGGACCATCAGCGTGTGAGGTAGGGTGGCTAGTTCCTTTCCTTGGCAGATTTTCTCTGGTACCCATTTTACGAGGCTGGGTTGACCTCGAGGCCGTATTGGTTGGGAAAAAAAAAAAATCCCCTCTCAGCTGGGGATTCAGACCCTCCACCATTCAATTGCTAGACAAGTGCTCTAACCACTACACTAGCCAGTCCCTGATCCCAGCAACATTGTAGTGGACTAACAACCATGCAGTGGACACCCAAGGAAAGGAAAGGGAACCTAATCAAAGACAGCCTGGAGAAGAATAGAAGAAGCAGAGATAACATGAAACAGCAGCTGGGACACCACACAAAGGCTGGGTGCAGACAGTTAGAAGGAAAAGAACTTGTTGCTGCTATGTCATGCTGGTTGGTGATTGCTTGGTTGATCACCAATCAAGGACATTGATGAATGGATTGATGTTCTTTTTTGCTGTTATAATCTGTTGCTAGTTTTTATAAACATATTGCATATCCCTTTTTTTTTTCATGACTACAGCTGGAAGCAGTTGTTGACAAGTCATATAAGAACCTCACAGACAGACGAGCAGAGGAATTCAAGGTATTTAGTATTTCATGACTTTTCAGTGAAAGATTTAAATCTGCAGGTTCATGCTGGGTAGAAAACAGATCTGTCAAATATAAAACTGTTATGAAAACAATCTGCAATACTGGAAGTTTAGCGAGAGTGTAGGTTAATTCTTTGTGTAAGGGGGGGGTTTTACCTCAGATGACCAAGAGGGTCTCATGGGGATATTTTTCATAAAGTGGAATGGGATGGTTGTCACATTTAGAAGGATCACAAAGTCATAGTCTGATTCGCAGTATGATACATTATGCATTAGCTTAAACAGGAAAAGTTGTACATTGTTTTTCTAATAAAATTGTTGGTAATTTGTTAGTATATAACAGAAAAAAAAGAGTTAAGAATTGAGAAGAAAAAATGGAAAATTATGATAAAAAAGTTTCTCATTTACCCCCTCATTGTACTGAGTCCGATATATCCAAAATGAATAAAATGTTACACAAACACCATTTCCTCACAAAAAATATACACCAATTATTTATTTACAGTTAATTTACAATCTACAGTACACTTTTAACATGAAAACACCAGTGGGCGGCGGTATATAAGCTTATAAAAACATTTTAAAACTTTTAATTTTTGTAAAACAAAATGGCTTTCAATAACATGCGGCACCACGTGTGGACACTTGTAAAATGCCGGAAGGAGTGACGCAACCAGTTTGGCCAGATTTTAAACATAGTTTGATTTAAAAATTCACAATTAGAGACCAACGCACTACCATCACAGTATGTGTTTCCCAGGCTCCTGACGAGGATAGAATAATTCGCGGCGTGTCTGGTAGGATGAAAAGAGTTAAATTCTGAACTAAGAGAGGAAAAAATGTAATCAGAATTGGTTTTTCAGATATCTTTTAACAGTTGTGGTAAGCTAGTTTCACAGAGGATTCTTACCACTATAGTAAAATCCCGTTATAACAGATCCTGTTTATATCTGAGCCTCGGTAACAATTTACCAGGTCTGTAGATCCAAGCCATGGTTAAATTTGTGCATATATATTTTTTTTTCTGGACTTTTGAGATAACGGTTCAGTTTGTCAACTCTCTTGATGTCCGTTATAATGAGATTTTACTGCATCATAAATATTTTTTTAAATGTTGGATGAAGTATTTGTGATTTTATTTTGACAAACTGTTGGTTAATGTGGCATATACAATTTGGGAGCTTCTTTATCATTGCTTGGTTGTTCATAGTTTGTGCATCATTTAATTGAGACATATCCTGTTACATCCAAAGTCAGTTTATTTTTTGGCTACAACAAAAATAATACTTGAAAATAGCATATAATTTTGAGTCATCATGATACGACAGCTCATTTTTATACACTTGGTCCAGAATTAACAGTCGCTTTTTGCTGAAAATAAAACCATGTCACACTGTTTCTTTGAAATGTTTATAAATAGTTATTGTAAATATTTAGTTGGATTTTTTTCAGTGGCTTGTTTTCCAACAAATATATATGGAAAATATATGACAGAAGTGATAGTCTGTAACCCTACCACATCATTATTTTTATAAATGAGTTTTATGGAATCTGAGTTATGCAGTGAAACTGTACAATGATGTGAAGTATTGTGTGATTTGTTTATATCAAATGAACATGAATTGTGTTTTTCTTGTGATTTTTTTTTCCAGTGTAAAAAACATTCTTATTCATGCTGCCGAGACTATGAGAAAGCGGAATCTTCTGTCAGTGATGCAAAATCTGGGAAGGGAAAAGATGTGGGAAAAGTAAGAGCAACAACAATTTTTCTAGGATTTAATGTTACATACCTTGTTCATACAAAGTTTAACAAAATTGGTGAAAAATGAATGTTTTATATATCGTTTTTATAAAGTTGAGTAAAATAGTGGACATTGTGAATATTTAAATCTTGGATTATATATATTTGGAAAAATTGTTGAAATGCTGAAAATTCTATTATTTGGTGTATACAAAATTTTTACAACATTAATAAGACACTTAATGATAGATTTTTAGAATACTGCGAGGAAAATTGATGCTGGTAGATGTCTCCATAGTTGCATATTATTGCCAGGTGGAGAAGAAGAGCAAGCAGTTTCTGGCTCATCTGAAGAAGGCAGACAAGGAATATACAGAGACGTGTTATAAGGCAGAATCAGCAAGACAGGAGTGGGACATTACTGTAGCCAGAGTAAGGCTCTTTGTATCACATAGGAGTTTTACACCAGATCTTGTCCTCTTGTTCTCATTTCTTCCTTTGTTCTTCTTTCTGCTTGTCTTGGTCCTTTTCTTTTAATGTATGCTAAGATTGCAATATTTGTTGTTGGTGGAAAGTTGTGACCATAGCTGTTGGATATTTATTTGTGCATTTAAATCAGTTTTTGATTTTAAAAAATTTGAGCATTCAGAGTTAAGTCTTGAGACTGGCCGAGTCAGTGGTGACATGGTCAGTCTTTTAGACAAAAGACAGTGGACTTGGTCACTGACATCTGCAACCCTTCTCAGACTGGCACCCTTCAGTGAGAAAAAAAAATGTAGCTTAAAAGATGGGGAATATCTTCCTGCATAGTAAGGCATGCTAGATTTCAGTTCACACAGAACATCAGTGAACAAAATGAAAAATATGATGTCATGCATAACAAAGTTCTATAAAATGTGGTATTTTAGCTAGCAACATCACACAGGATTGTGCAGTGATGTAGAGATTATTGTTTTCATTTACTCTGTGGTTGTATTTTATTGTATAAAAGGTAAAAAAAAAAGGTAATGGTAAAGGTAATCCTGTCATGCCTTAGAGGCACATAAGGATATGGTGTTAGTGCCCATATTTTCCTTAGCACACTAGAGAATGATATGGTCAGTATCACGCCTGGCTGCCTTTCCTTCCCCAACTCCAGAAGAAGTTAGGTACCCATTTTTACAGAGTTTGGTCAGTATTTTCTACAAATTCTGTATTATATATAAGCAAATGAATCTGTGAAAGTATAATCTTATTGCACAGTCTTTTACCCTTTTTTGTTCCTATCATATACTTTTTTTTTCAGTTTAATCTTTCCACTGTTGTTTTTAACTGCAAGTGTTTTTTCTTTCTTTGGTTGTTTTATTATATTTCTTGCTTTGTGGTAACAGTTCATGAGACTAGTATGAATGAGCCAGACAGCTGAAATGGAAAGGTTTTTTTTTTTTTTTTTTAAATGTTCTTCTTTCTGTGGTCATCCATCTTGTTCCTGACTCTTTTTAATTTGATCTTATTGTGACCATGTTTCACCCATTCTGTTGTGTGGTTCTACTTCAGGCCAGCATGTCTATGCAAGAGTTAGAGGAAGAAAGACTAAAAACTATGCAAGACTATCTGAACAAATACAACAGCCATATTTCTGTTCTTTCACCAAAGCTTACTCAGGTAACAGTACTGTTTGAATGTTGTAATGCTGAGCTTATGTAAAGTACCTGGCATTTGATTACAGTAATTGAAAGCTTCTGGCAAGAAACCTCCTATTTGCGGTAAATTCTAGCTTACATAAGATATCAGCTGTTTCTGTTTGACTGCAGAACTTCTAGCCAATTTACGAGAAGTGCTGTTTAACTGCAGTAATTGCAAACTTATGTAAGATACATGCTGTAAAATTGTTGTAACTTATAAAATTTTTTTTGTAACCTGGCAAAATATAGAGATTCAAAAGATCTTTGTGATCCTAACAGTGAGTGGTAATCTTGTTATGTTGAAGCATGTTATCTTAGCATGCAGTCATTCTTTCAGCATGAAGACAGTGATGATCAAATGGCAAGTTCACTTGCAGACTTCACTCTTAGCTGTGCAGTTTTATTAATAGGAAACAATGAGGCTTTTTTTGCATAAAGTAATAGAGCACTCTCTCTCTCTCTCTCTGAACCTTAAGTGCCCAGGGCACATGGGGCTTCCGCAAGGGTTTTCCACAAATGCCTGTCCTTCGCCTTTTTTTCTGCTCTTGCCCAGGTGAGCCCTCTATTGCTCAACATCCTTTCTGTTGTTCTTCTCCATGTCTCTTTTGGTCTACCCTTACTTCTGTTCCCCTGTGGTGTCCATCTTAGTGCTGTTTTTGGTAGTGAGTTGTCAGTCATTCGGAGCACATGTCCCAACCATCGCCAGCGTCTTTCCTCAATAATTGTTGTCAGTGGTTTCATCTGCATTTCTGCTAATAAGATGTTATTTCTTATGGTGTTTGGCCAGAATATTTTTCTAATTCTTCGTAAACATTTAGTCTGGAAAGAATTCATAATAGAGCACAATGCTGGATAATTCTCTCTCTCAGGTCCATGCCAGTCAGGTGTTTGTCATCATTTACTACAACCATCTATCCTTTGTCCCTTCTGTAAGATGTGTGTTGGACCATGCTGTGTGCAGATCTCTTAGTCTGTCATGTGTCATGTTTCTTTGTCTTCTTCTGTCCCTTTGTCCCCCCAGTTTTCCTGTCACTAGGTGTTCCAGTCTGCCTCTTCTCAAAACGTGTCCTACAAATCTGGACTGGTGCATTCTGAGCCTCACTTAGAACCTCTTCATTTGTTTTCTTGGCTGTCCTTGGTATTCTCATCATTCTTCTTAAGAACCACATCTGCACTGCTTCTAGTCAATCTTGAGACAGAGCACTTTAGACACGAAAGAAATTTCTCTTGTGTGTGAAGTGCTTTGTCTACGATTTTTTTGAAGTCTAACCATGCAGCATTGTGCTTTAGACTTCACTCTTAGTGCTGTTGCCAGGTGTATCTCTAATACTACATAGAAACCAGAGATGAAAATGAGATGATGAAATATAATGCCAATATAAAATAAAATAAACTGTAGTTTAAAATAAAATGTCCTGTATTGCTAGATAAATAGAGAAGGTGGTTCAAAATGTCCTTTATTGTTTCTTTCATTTGACTAATTAGTACTAAACTATTTATTGTGCTTTTGTTTCACTTTGTGTGAACATCATATTTGAGGGAGTGAAGTATGCAAGTAGCATCAGGTACAGTGAACCATCCCTCTTATAAGCAGGTTTTGCCATACTTCACTCTGACCAGTGGAATATAGAAGTGAATGTACTCAGTATATGGTGGAAAAAAAAAGCCACCAGATCTCAATTATCCCATTAGATACAGTGCCTTTGTTACAAGATCTTCATCACAGTAGTTGAAGCTTCAAGTTCAGTGTCCTGAATAGTAGCTACAATATTTAAAATAATGAGCAGTTACAAAATGTATTGTGATATTTGCCAACAGGAACTCTTAATTACAAAATATGTTCACATCTTCATGGTTTCATTTTGAATGTTTAGTATTCTGATCGTCTCAATGAAGCTGTTATAAGTGTGGACTTGCAGCAAGATCTTCGAACAGTTGCACAGCAGAAGGGTGTAAAGGGTCCTCGCCAGCCTGAGCAGACCTTGGTAGATAGTTATGTAAGTAAAAACTTGGAATGAGCATTGAGTTTTTGAAGAGTCTGCCTCTTAATTATATGAGAACTGCTTTAGAGTTCTAAGACAGTTTAAGAAAAGACAGGACTTAGGGCTGCATTAAAGTTCATATTTGAAACCGAATTAATCATCTGAGAACAGTTGAATAATAACAAGAATTTTAAGGAATGAAAGCAGAAAAACTACTGGAATTTTTGATGAAAAGAAAACGTGGACAACAGTAATGGATAAAAATTATGTTAAAGATGTTGAAAAAAAAACAAACTTACGTCAGCTCATAATGAGAGCATTACCTTATCGTTTGCCATAACGAGAGGTGCAGTTTGTAAGTGGTACGTAATTAACCTGCAGAATATTAACTGTTTGCGTAGAACATTTAAAAAACATAATTATGTAATAGCTTATTAACAGTGTATTTTTCTTACTGAAATAATGGGTTACTTCATTTAAGCATCTCACTAGGCTAGCCAACACTGACTGAAACAAAGGATCACATGGATATTAATTAAAGAACTGGGATAGGCACCAAGGAATGAGACTGTAGAATTTGCCCAGAAATGAGTTCTTTCATGTTTTTTTTTTTTTTAATGTGAAATTCAGGCTGAAGATGCTCAAGTATCAATGGATAGTGAGAGAAGGAAAGATGTGCTAAAGAACTATCTCATATACATACATCAATACATCGAAAAAGAAAGAAAAGGGAAGGAAGGTAACTAAGTTTTTATATCTTAATCATTGGTCTCCCTTGCTTCCTGCACTGGCTTGGAAACTTAACTTGATATTCTCAGAGATCTGTGACAATAATTTTTTTTTTCTTTAAAAAGAGCATTAATTAAATGCATGAGGCATTCTTTTGAATAAGCTGCATTATATCTTTTATATATTTCCTTATTACATGAGGCATTCTTTTAAAGAAGCTGCATTGTATCATTTATATATTTCCTTATTACATTCTAGTGTGGCTAGACTAGAATGTATTGAATAGTAACAAAGGTCTGTATTCTGCAGGTGTTGAGAAACTGGTCGAGGTTTACAAAAACAGGCCCAGCTTTGCAGATGCAGACACTCAAGAGGAGACAAGACAGAAGTTACAGCAGGTCAGAGTGGAATCCCTTACTATGTTGCACATAAAGAAAAAAAACTGTGCTTAGAGAAATTATGTGTATTAATTTTTTTCCTCATTTGATAAAATTATCTTCTTATCTTATATCCTTCCCGTGCCGTTAAATGTCACATAGGGCTCGCAAGGTAGCTTGCCAATTTTTGGATAAAATTTTTATAAAATTAATGTTTATTAAATGATAATTGAATTCTGAATGTTTTTGTTTTTTTGATCCAACTTCATGTAGATGACCGAATGAGCTATAAGTGGTTCTACATTTTGAGAATTTTTATATCTCAGCAGTTGTTAATGATGCGTTTGTTTTATAAATTTTACTTTCTGTTGAATGAATTTGCTCTCCGTGATATTTATTTTAATTTTTTTTTCACTTTTATTTAGCTTGAAATATTTATATATTTCTCTGGCATGACTTTTGGTGATTTGTTTTTATTCTCTGTTATGTAGCATACATAAGCATACAAAACTATGCCTCAGGTGTTTTGCTGACATTATATGTTATCAGGCAAATTAAGTTAATGTTGGTATGTCACCAGGCAACACTAATGCTCAACTTCCTGGAAGCTAGTCATTTTAAGATCAACAACAATCTTTGCAAACTGGAGGGGAAGTCCCAGCAGCCTAGTGTGTTTTTACAGTACATAGAGACTGTCAGAGACAAGCAGGTACAGTCATAATTTTGATGAAAGACCTTGATAATGTGCATTTTCTTCCATAAGATCATTTTGTGTGAGGCATTTAAGTCTTTCATGTGGTGGAGGGAAAGATAAGGAGAGACTGGCCAAGACAACCTGATGGAGAACTGTAGAAGCAGAAATGAGTAGCATGTAGTACAGATGGGGCAACATACAAAGGGTGGCTGTGGATTGTGAGAAGTGGAAAGAATTTGTTGTACCCCTGCAAGTTGCTGGAAAGTATACTGAGTGATGATTGCTTAGTTGATCACTGACTAAGAACATGGATGGATGGATGTACAGATTGATTGAGTGATTGATTGAATTATATCTTGTTACTTCTGTCAGCCATGTGTACTGATGTGTGAAAAAATTTTGAATACTACTATTATTGTTCAGCATTTGTAATTTTAAACTATCACGAAAAATAAACACAGGCATCACACACAGTTTGTGTGAGAATCATAGGAAATGTATTTATATTGATACTTCTTGTGTGAGATTTTTTTTTTCATTTGTGGTTGTATTTGAGTAAAATTTGGCATGTTTGCTTGCCTGTATAAGGTGGTGGTTGTAAAAAGTGATGTACAACTTGCTGATGTGAACTTGTTCACATTGTTGTACTTCTGAAAACTGCTACTAAAGGAGAAATTATTAAAAATCATATGCTGCTCCTTTGGCATAGATGGTTCCATATCATGCATCATTGTTTTAAGTCTATATGAAAGTTTTTGTGAAAAATCCATTTATCATAAACATAGTAGTCACTGTGTTTTGGTTTTAAATTTTTGGTAGGAATTTTATACTGTACCTTTGAACTGAATCTCAAGAACTAGAAAATATCAGATTAAAAAAAAATTTTTTTTTGGTTTTGTTTTAATGTGCACTATATTAAATGGCTTTCTAAATGTTTCTTGTTTTGCTTAAAAATGTGTGTGTGCGTGCGTGTGTGTGGGTGTGTGTATGTCTCAGTCAGTCAGTCAGTCATGAGTTTTTATGTAATGTAATATGTTATATATATGATGAAATTGTTCTATGTTGATAGCAGGTACATGAGGAAATCTATCTCATCAACCATTTTTTATGAACTATTTGTGTCTTGTTATTGTTGTATAAAGAATTGTTAAACCTTGAAACTGACTTACCAGCCCCACAACTAAATGTCAATCTAGATGAAATTGAATTGCATGAAATTGAAACAGCAGTGAATTTAATGGCTAACAACAAAGCTGCAGGTGAAGATGAAATAACAGCCGAGATGCTAAAAGCTATCAATAGTGACAACATGAGACAACTACAGAGAATGTTTAACAAGATTTGGAAAGAAGAAAAGGTCCCTTCTAATTGGAAGAAGGGAATCATTGTGAAAATACCAAAAAAGGGCAACCTTAGTGACTGTAACAACTGGAGAGGAGTAACCTTAATATCAGTTGTGTCAAAAGTATTTTGCAAGGTCATTTTGAATAGACTCAAAGATATAGTAGATACTGCAATGAGAGAAGAACAAGCAGGATTTCGAAAAGGGAGAAGCTGTCTCGACCAGATCTTTACTCTCAGAATAATACTTGAAGAACATATTGAAAAGCAGAAACCATTAATACTGAATTTCATAGATTTTAAGAAGGCATTTGATAGCATACACAGAGATTCATTATGGAGAATTTTATGTCTATATGGAATACCATCTAAAATTGTCAACATCATTAAGGACTTATACAATGGATATGGTTGTGCAGTCAAGACAGAAGAAGGGATGAGTGAATGGTTCCAGATTGAAACAGGCGTGAAACAAGGATGTATACTGTCTCCTTTACTTTTTGGGATTACAATAGACTTCATAATGAAAAAATGCTGCACAGGTAACACAGGTATTGACTGGGTACATGGGACCCAACTAGAAGATCTTGATTTTGCTGATGACATAACTCTTATCAGTAATAATGTGAATTCCATGCAAGAAAAACAGATAGCCTATCTTCACTGGCTAGCAAAATAGGACTTGAAATTAACAAGGACAAAACAAAATAATGAAAATTCCCATCAATCAAAATGGAAAAATACACATAGAAGGGACAGATATTGAAGAAGTCAATCAATTTGCATACCTTGGCAGCTACATAGACCAGGATGGTGACACTAGAAAGGAAGTTAGGATCAGAATTGCAAAAGCAGCATCAATCTTCAAGAATCTTGAGAACATATGGAATTCAAAAGTTATAAGCACAAAAACCAAGTTAAGACTATTCAATTCAAATGTAATATCCACCCTCATTTATGCATGCGAAAGCTGGAAAACAACTAAAGAAATAGAAAAGAAATTAGACTCTTTTGAAAACAAATGCCTAAGGAAAATACTCGGCATCAAGTGGAATGAATTCAAGAACAATGCAGAGATAAGACAGATGACTGAACAACAACCAGTCTCACGGGTGATCAGGAAAAGGAGATGGACATATGTTGGCCACTTGATGAGAAGAAATGAGCAGAGAATCCCAAAACAAGCTATCAAGTGGAACACAACAGGCCGAAGAAAAAGGGGCAGACCGCGTGAAACTCTGAAGAGAACATTATTAAGAGAGGCCAAGTTAACAGGCATAAAATCCTTTGATGAGGTTGAAAGACTCGCCGAAGACAGGAAAAATTGGCGAACTACTTTGCGAGCCCTATGTGACGTCTAACGGCACGGGAAGGATATAAGATATAAGATATTGTTGTATATGTATATTGAAGGTATTCCATTTATTACAGATAGTAATGGTCACCTTGTTTTTAACCCATATTCTAGGGCCTCCTTGTTAGCACTTTAAGGTTGCCTTTAAACCTGGCACTAGAAGGTTGTAATGATTATTTGCCAAGCCATCCACCAAATGATTATTATCAAGAGGTCACATCACCAGAGGATGAATTCAGTAAGTTCTTTGTGTGTGTATCTAAATTGGCATATCGAGTATCTTGGAGAACTCGTTGAAGTGACTAGGATGATATGCTGGACTGGTTTTGTGCTCTCTGTTTCTGAGGTGTTTCAAATAGCTAGCTGTACTGATTTAATGTAGACCCAAAAAATGAATGAATTTTTGTTATGCATTAACTCTTCCCATGCCTTTTGTCGCTTGGACGATGGTTACGGTTCTCACATGGTGCCTTTAGTTGCCCTAGCGACGTTTGGTTTGTTTCATTAAAAACCCTGTGTAACGTTTAGATTGTAAACATTTAGTGCACATGCCCTGTGACCTTTTTCAATATGGCCGAAGAGTGCAAGGGAGAAAATTTAAGTTTTCTGTGAGAAATTTCAATTTTTGGTGATGTAGATAGAGGTAGGTAGGTAGGGGTATGGACATGCCCTGTGACCAGACCACTGTTCTTAAATGTATCCAAAGTAGATCTAGACATATTAGACGACTGGAGAAGTAGTTAGAAGGTTATTTCAGACATTATTCTACCGATAATGCAACAGTGAATCACAATACGACATCAAGAGGTAGATTTACACATCTCATATGGTACATATTGTACCTCTAGACCTTTCCGATGGTAAGTTGGACACAGTCATTGTCTAAAAACATCACATTACTTCTTTTTTCCTAAAAAAACTCTGCATTTATGAAATCTTCATACATTTAGTTATATTTTGAAACATAATAAGTACATGGAAGTAGTGTGTTTCATTCAGTTTTACAACTATACCCCTATACATATCAAGATCTGTGCTTTTGATCTGATACCAAACTGAACATCCGCGTTTCTTCCTGAAGCACGGAAAGAGTTAAATAATAAGTTACTTGCAAAATATATTTTCAGTTTTTCTCAGTTACCATGGTGTGAGCAGAGGGTTACACACTGAACTTGTTTATATAAAATTGTTCTATTGGTGTTACATAAATTTGTGTGTAGTTTTTCATTCATTTTGCTTATTTTGTTATATTCTTCTTCGTACACATAACATTTCATTAGTTATAATGTGTGGTACCTTGATTTTTGTGATGCGCCTTCTGGCTGGGTACCTCCAACTTCAGCTCTTTTCCTTACTAGGGCAGACTGTGGTCTTGCTTGGATGACCATGCAGACAGTGGTGTAGGCTGGCCTGGCCAAAACTTTGTTTTTCCAGCCTCTGGTGAACTTAAGTCCCTTCTCCACATCAGACCCAGTGTGCAACACTGGCTAGCCAGACGGCTTTGAGATAGCTCCACAGAAACACTCTGACTTTGGGATGAGAAATCTGATGAATGCTTCAACGATATCCATTCCCCACCACCTGTAGTCTGCTGGCTGTTTTGTTTACCTCATTCAGACAGCCACTGTTGTAGAGACCCATAGGCTTGTCACATCCTGGATTCATTAGTTTCACATTAGATTTTTCTCATCCCAGTCGGCATTCTCCATGTCCCCATCTGTCCACCATCCTGTCATTAGGTTTTACAAAAATAATTACAATTGATTGCTACAGGTTTCTAGACTACAGAAGTAGATCAGAGTTTTTAAGCAATCAGATCTATGTTCCCTATCTCACAAAGACGTTAAGATAACTGTGTTCTTAACACAGTTGTTCACAGGGGAGCTTATTGTGTTATAATGTGCCTTGTTTAAGTTAAGACTGCGTCATCTTTCTTATATTTCTTTCTCCTTTATCATTCCATAGGTTAAAACTTTGAGTCTAGATTTTAATTTACTTTTCTGTAGTTGATGATGAGTTCCCATCCCCTGCTGTGATTGGTCAGTGCAAAGCTCTTTATGACTACCAGGCAAGTCAGACAGATGAGCTCTCAATTAAAACAGGTCAGTTTAAGATGTGAAATATTCCTGTTGTAATCTTTTTTTTTTTTTGGCCTGACCTGCACTGTAAATGTTTCACAAATAAAATCTGGTAATAATAAGATTCAGATTTTATGTTGAAGAAAAGTATTTGGAGAATTAAGTCCCTTTTAAGTACTTTTCTTTCTTTTTCATTATTTTTGCTGATTTTGTTAAAATTGTTATTTGTAATTTAGATATGTTTTTCTGGGAAACTGGTTCTCAGTTTTGGAATCATACTTCTGGCTTACTGTTATTTTGCAAGGATAAATGTGCCAACAGTAATGTAATACTTTTAGCATTTAATAATCTTAACCAGATGAAACTTGATGAAATTACATTGCATGAAATTGAAACAGCAGTGAATCTAATGGCTAACAGCAAAGCTGCAGGTGAAGATGAGATAACACTCAAAATTTTAAAAGCTATCAATAGTAACAACATGAAACAACTACAGAGAATGTTTAATAAGATTTGGAAAGAACAAAATGTCCCTTCTAAATGGAAAAAAAGAGGCAACCTTAGTGACTAGAACAATTGGAGAGGAGTAACCGTAATATCAGTTGTGTCAAAAGTATTTTGCAAGGTCATTTTGAATAGACTTAAAGATATAGTGGATACTGCAATGAGAGAAGAACAAGCAGGATTTCGAAAAGGGAGAAACTGTCTCGACCAGATCTTTACTCTAAGAATGATACTTGAAGAACATATTGAAAAGCAGAAACCATTAATACTGAACTTCATAGACTTTAAAAAAGCATTTGATAGCATACACAGAGATTCATTGTGGAGAATTTTAAGATGGAATACCATCTAAAATTGTCAACATCATTAAGGACCTCTACAATGGATATGTTTGTGCAGTTAAAACAGAAGAAGGGATGAACAAATGGTTCCAGATTGAAACAAGGATGTATGCTGTCTCCTTTGCTTTTTTGGAATTGCAATAGACTTCATAGTGAAGAAATGCTGCACAGATAATACAGCTATTGATGGGATACATGGGACCCAGCTAGAAGATCTTGATTTTGCTGATGACATAACTCTTATCAGTAACAATGTGAATTCCATACAAGAAAAAACATAGCCTGTCTTCACTGGCTAGCAAATAAGACTTGAAATTAACAAGGACAAAACAAAAATAATGAAACTTCCCATTAATCAAAATGGAAACACACACATAGAAGGGACAGATGTTGAAGAAGTCAATCAGTTTGCATACCGGGCAGTTACATAGACCAGGATGGTGACACCAGAGAGGAAGTTAGAATTAGAATTGCAAAAACAGCATCGATCTTCAAGAATCTTGAGAACATATGGTATTCAAAAGTTATGAGCACAAAAACCAAGTTAAGAATATTCAATTCAAATGTAATATCCATCCTTATTTATGCATGCGAAAGCTGGAAAACAACTAAAGAAATAGACAAGAAATTAGACACTTTTGAAAACAAATGCCTAAGGAAAATACTCGGCATCAAATGGAACGAATTCAAGAACAATGCAGAGATAAGACAGATGACTGAACAACAATCTGTCTCATGGGTGATCAGGAAAAGGTCACGTGATGAGAAGAAACAGTCGGAGAATCCCAAAACAAACTATCAAGTGGAACACAACAGGACAAAGAAAAAGAGGCAGACCACATGAAACTCTGAAGAGGACATTGTTAAGAGAGGCCAAATTAACAGGCATAAAATCCCTTGATGAGGTTGAAAGACTCGCCGAAGACAGGAAAAATTGGCGAACTACCTTATGAGCTCTATATGATGTTTAACAGCACGGGAAGGATATAAGATATAAGAATCTTAACCAGTGACCGCATTAACCAGCAATCACTGGTAAATTGCCAATTAAAAATGAGAAAAACCGGAACTTTGGGGGTTGTCGCTTATTGTTAACAGTTTATGTTATCAAAAAAACCTGCTAAAAAAGCAGCCATTGAAATGTATTGAAGGACAATCAGGCCAGTGGACTGATGATGCTTAATTTTCATGAAGGGGAATCCAGCCTCTTATGACTTTGGTTCAGCATGTGAACATTTTGTAAAGATCTTGCTGCTAATAAGATATTTTTTTAAAAAAAAACTTCACCTGAACATTTACTTTCTGCTGATGTTTGTAAAGTAGGTTTAATTCTACATTAAAAAAAAAAGTGTTTAAAGTACATGAATGTTGTACTGAGAAAACTGGTATTTGGGAAAGTTATTTCATGCAAGATGAAAGACGGGTATAATTTTACTGGTTTCAAGAAAACCTAACACAATCACCAATCTTAACAGGTTTTTTTTTAACCCTTGAGTTGATTGTTATAAAATGTAAACCCATTTTTGTTTTGTTTTTTCAGGAGATATCATCAAAGTGTATGAGAAACTGGGAGATGGATGGTGGGAAGGTGAGCTTAATGGTGTCAGGGGCATCTTTCCTTCCACTTATGTTCAAGAGTGCTGACCTCCCCCCACCCAGAATAATCTGGGCAAGGCTGTTGTAGGTGTTGCCACACTGTGATCCTGCCTGTGGTTTGGTGGGTTTCACATGTGCATTGTTTTCATATAGAAAATTGTTGTTTCATTTGGCCATAAAATTTAACTTGTTTGGTTGTTCTCTTCTTGCTGCATGGATAAGAATTGGAGTGCTGAGGCTGAGAGTGTAGTGATTTGCTGTCCGCTCAGTAAATGACTGAAACTTGATGTTGATGAATAAAATTGTGAATAAGTTCAAATTTTAGTGATATTTTGTTTTCAACAAAGAAATCAGCATGTGGGCATTGAAAATGGAAAGTTAATATTAATTCCTGCAATTTTAACAGATGTACATTAACTACAATCTTGATGACAAGCGGGTGGGCATTATTGGAAAGGAACTAATTAGTGCAATACAACTTTTATGTGCAGTAAAGAGACTGAATGAAGGAGTAAAGTGAACAAATTTATTCAGACAGTTAGATGACAGTTTTGCATTTTATTTTTTTTTTCACAGTAAAGTGACTGCATACAGGTTTTTGTGTTTTTTGACTGCAGTTATCTTAGATTGAGTCCGTAGACCAATTTTTTGCTTGAATATCCAGCGTTATCAGAAAACAGTAACAGTTGTTTAACAGAAACCTGGTATGTTTCACCTTGTGGAGGCAGTTTGCCAAAACAGTTGATCAATGACCCATTTTAATAGTGAGCCGAATAAGGGAGCTCAAGATCTGGGATAAAATACCTTGCCTTAAGAAGACAGCTAAGCTGCAGCGTTACTCTGTTGTTCTGTTTGCAGATAATAAAGTAATTATATACACCAAGAAGTAATCATTTTAAAAATATTCTAGCAATTAAATGGTGATATATGGAAATAAAAACAAAATAGACACAGCAAAAAGATGACTAGGCATTGTGTCCATGCAGGATTTATACAATTGGTAGAAGTCATAACGAAGTGACAGACACTGCCCGTTACAAAGGGCTGTGACCAGGATTGAAGTGGTAGCATACAATTTATGGTACATGTATTGATACCTGGGGCTTTGTGAATGTGTTTTGAGATGCCGTGCTTTTTATTTGTTAGATCAGTTTCCATGTTCGTTTCACAGAACCAAGTTCAGACTATAATCTGCATTACACTACATGCTGGTAAAATCCTCAAAACTAGCTAATTTTGTTGTTGTTACAATTTTGTCTTCTTTTACTGTCTGCTGTTTAATAATATATATTTACCTTTTTAAACTTTTGGTGAAAATAGAGAAGAAACATAGTGATTAATGTCGTTAATGTTGTTTGAATATGCTGATATGTACTGTTAACTAATTTTGTCTTAGGAAAAAAAAACATGGTTGGTGGCATTGAGAAATTCTAGATTAGAGACAGAAAGATAGAAAGAGCAGCATTTATAAACTAACTAAATAAAGAGGACATTGTTTGAAAACATTTCAGATATGAAAGAGTGCCAGCAGTTTTTATTGGCCTTACCCTCTGTGATGCTATTAAATAATGAGCTTGAATTAATTTATGAAAGTAAAGTAATAATAACAATACAGTGATAAAATTATACAGTTTGAAAGAAGAAGGAAAGGAGCTTAGTTATAATTCACATATTTTGTGTGGGCTGGCAAGTAGATATGAGTTACTTCCCCATGTTTCACTGAGGTTTATTACTTCATTAGGTAAACTCTTAGTTTCAGTTAGTTCCCCTGACAGTGAATTGTGAGGTATTGCCCACACAATTTTTGTTTTTGTTTTTATTATTATACCCAACACTTTTATTAGTTTAATTATTATTGCTGTTATTTCAGATTTGTGTGAGCTAGAGCTTCATATCTTATTGATTAGATATATTACTTTAGAAAACATACACAGATAGTGAAAAGATGTTAGTTTCACAGTGACACAACATTGTATCTGACATGAGTTTTTGAATGGGACATTTTAATTTCATTTTTCTTCCGTTTTGCTTTTGGTCACTCTAATTATTTGTAAACATACACATATATTGACATTACAGAGTACATTCATGATGTTGACCACATCAGACTTTCATGTAGCGAAGGTTGTGGGAAAAATGGGCCTAAAACTATCCCCATTAGTGGCATGGAAATGGGGATTTTTAACCTTTTCTTACAGAGTACATTACCACTTTGCAGTCTGCTCAGATTGAACTTTGTATAATGGTTTACCAGGGTATCAAGTAGTTTAGAAGCATTTAGCATGAAACTGTCTAGTATTCTCAGCTCCCAAGTGCTTACAGTGCAGACTTTTCTTACTTTTTTTTTCCCCCTTAATATGTTTTTTTAAATCCTTTTATTTTCCTCCTACCTGGTTTTACCAAGCTTTTGTGAGTCCACATTTATCCTCATTATAAATGGAATAGCTGACACCGACTATCATATTTGTTTCATTATTTTTTAAGAATCTTTTTTTTTTGTATGAAGCACAGACTTTAGCTTTTGTGAGTCCAAATTTAGCTTATGAAGCACAGACTTTAGCGGGTTTTCATAGTCTTCCTGATCTGGGCTTTTTTGCTTCAGCATAGCTCGGCTCTTGTGAGTTTTGAGACTACGGCTTTGCTTTTGTATCTGATGAGGTTTTTTGTTTGTTTGTTTTTTTTTAAAAGTTAAATATGGTGTATATTATTTATAATGTAAGAATTGTTTCCTGAAGATTCTTTGATCATGAAACTGCAAGAAAAAATCCAATTTTTTGTTTGTTTGTTGGTATTTTCCAGTTTTAGCATTTGATATTAATTATTATTGTGTAGCATTGTTAATGTGAAGTTTTTTTGTTTCTTTTTTTTTTCTGTTAAGACTGTAAAATGTTATGGTAAAATTATGGTTCTTGTTATTCTTTGTCCTAATTCTTTATTCTGTAGTGAAATTATGGCATGCATAACTGATTTTGAGAAGAAAAGAAGCTTTGGAGACATGTTGATTGCTCTGTTTTACATGTAAGTAAATGACATTTACTGATCAGAACTTTTTTTTCTCTTTTTCAGTGATTTTGTAAGGTGAACTTTTTTTTTAATACTGAACTTTGTGTATCAGATTGTAATTTTACAAATAATATATGAAGATGTTCATGTGAAGCATAATGTATTGTATGATTTATGAGAATTTCATGTTATTTTAATGTTGTGTTATTTCTATTGGGTCGATTATATTCAGAACCAGATTATTTGCTTGCTTAAATACACCACAAGTAAACCTGTATTCAGAAATCAGAATTTGGCATCATCACATTCAGGACAGTCCCATACATGCTTTGCCACATACCCCTACATAAGCTGAAATGTTCCTGTCAAATGTTGGTTGTTGATTATACATTTTCTCCCAGGAAGTTCAGATTTTCTGCCAGCAACCTTCCTCCATCCTAATATCATCAGTCTCAGTATGTGCACATTGTCCATCCACCTCCTCTCATCCTCCTGTAGCTTATCCAAAATGGCCATTGCAGTGTTCTTCTTGTCCATTCTCAGCATGCCTTGTATTTCAGTATGTCCAGTCAATCTATCGGCCAACTATTTCCATTCATGTTGTCCTCATGCCTTGGACGGAAAATTCATGTTAATTCTTTCACATGTGATTGTCTGAACAGGTTCATCCATTCTCTTCAAAGAAAATTCTTCTCACTCTTTCATAGCATGCTCTGTGAGTCCATTACACCACCACCATAACACACATCCTGATTCACCAGCCACCCAGTTGCCACTGATGCCGCCTCAGTCTCCATGTGCATACTGGATGTAGTGACCGCAAAGACACCTGATCTCTTTTCTACAATTCTTCCATTTTGATAGGTAGCAAAGCTCCATCCACTTTTGCTTACCATATGTGTAGTGATACAGCTAAACCAAATAACATAGTCTTGTGTCAGGTGGTCATATTTTTTTAATAATGTGCTATTTTTTGCCTTATTTATTATCAGAAAAAATTTCATTGTTATATGCAAGTACCAAAGAAATTGTCATAAGGAGCAAATGTAAGGCAGAAGAATACTGAACACTTGAAGATGTGTGCAAACCAGATGTGAAGCTGATGTGAACAGATTTAACACACTGGAAGAGTTGTACTACTGATTGTTCCCAGGGGAAATAGAAAAGATGAGGGGAGACAACTAGATCAGGCAGAGAGAAGGGCATCAGAAGAGTAAAAACCTGGCAAACACAACCATGAAAGATTGGCCCTCTTTCAAGGACATGCCACTCATGATGAAACGTGACTGAGGGAATCTACTAACAACCACCAGGTGATAGATCCTATCAGAGCATAGGTCATTGGTTGTAGCTATCCGGTGCATGCTGTCAGAGCACAGGTCAGTCAGTGTAGGTCTCCACTGCATCCAATCAGGGCACAGGTCAGTCAGTGTAGGTCTTCAGTGCATCCTGTCAGGGCACAGGTTAGTCAGTGTAGGTCTTCAGCACAGGTCTCCAGCACAATCTGTCCAAGACACATCTCTCTGTCTGTGAAGATGAATTTTATTTTCATTATGTCAGCTTGTGTGTTTTACATGTATCTGTTATGTTTGTTTCTTTTGTACACTTCTTCCTGGCTGAGTTAGTTGCCTTGTGCAGCAAGTTATTGGTGACATGTAATTCTCACAGTTCATGAAAATGTGAGGTATATATTGATCTTCAAAAATGGTGCTCTCATGGCTTTTTAAAAATTGTTTTCAAACAAAAAGTCAAAAACAATTATTCTCTCCCCCCCCCCCCCCCAAACTATCCTCTTATTTGACTTTTAAAAGAAAGAATCTCATTTGCCTTCACATAAATGAGGTACCAGGACAAAGAATTTTGATCTGCTTCTTAAATCATTTTTTTTGTTGTTGCTATTGTTGTTATCTTGTCTAATTTGTACACTGTATGCTGAATAGAGACAGACAATGTTTAATGATAGTTGTAACATTTATTAGAGTTTCTGCAATATGTATTATACTGTGCATGTTTTTATGATGAAATCTGTTTTTTATAGTGTTAAATACAGGGAGTTTTTTAATGAACTTTTTCAATCTTGATGTTAACATTTGTTGATATTTGTGGTCACCTCCAGATATCAAACTTTGCACATGTTGTTATATAAGAATAAAATGTCTAACATTTACTATTCTCAGTCAGCTTTATTGATAAAATTATAAATAGTATAAATCTTCTGGGTTGTGGTCCAGTCATAGCTTCTGTTAATGGGGCCTAGTGTGCTGTTGCTTCTAGTATCTTATTTATTGTCAGGTATGTTTGGAGCACAGTTCTGGCTCATTTACAGGTAAAGTTTAGGCCAGTAGTTTTATAACGTTTTATTTTGTTTCACAGACACGCTTCTTTGTTCTGTTTTTTAAAAAATCTATGTTGTGTAGCATTTGCATGCTGTAGAGGTGAGAAGTGTTAGTTTCTAGACCACTGCAGCATTTGAAGTAGGGGTGCCAGCACCTGTCCTTGCTGCCTTTGTTTGAAGCTCCAAGCAACCCACTTTTTGAGGCTGGTTAGTCCAAACAAAATTTCTGCTCAAGTGCAAGATGAAACTGAAGACCTTCTGATTAGCAAGCAAGCACACTAAGTACCACACCATCACACTGCAGCACATTGTTCTATATGTTGTTCTTGTATAAACATCACCTGTTAGTTTCATGTGGCTGCTGGCTTTTGTAAGATGGCCAGACCATGATACTGGGTGCATCACTCTTGTGTTTTTCTTTGTGATAAGAGTCCACCAGTTTCTTTAAGATGTTGAAGGCAGTGTACAGAAACTGGCTTGATTCATCATGGAGGAGGATCTGATGAATTCATTCACCTTTAATTTTTGCAGTTTTTTTCTCCCTTGACTACCTTTAGTTTAGTTGTCTGCTGTGCTTCACCCTTTGGTTGCCTTCATTCTCTGTATTTTCTGCAGGCCATAATTTCAGTAGAAGGTGAAAACTGAAATCAGTCTTGAATATATTTTACTGAAATATTAACAGCCCCTCTACAAGCATCCGTGTTTGGTCACTAAATTAACATTGTGAATACGGGGCATGTTCTGAATAGAAACATTTATCCCAGGGTCTCTGAGTGATTGAGTACTCCACGGTCTCTGAGTGATTGAGTACTCCACGGTCTCTGAGTGATTGAGTACTCCATGGTCTCTGAGTGATTGAGTACTCCATGGTCTCTGAGTGATTGAGTACTCCGCGGTCTCTGAGTGATTGAGTACTCCATGGTCTCTGAGTGATTGAGTACTCCATGGTCTCTGAGTGATTGAGTACTCCATGGTCTCTGAGTGATTGAGTACTCCATGGTCTCTGAGTGATTGAGTACTCCATGGTCTCTGAGTGATTGAGCACTCCACGGTCTCTGAGTGATTGAGCACTCCACGGTCTCTGAGTGATTGAGTACTCCACGGTCTCTGAGTGATTGAGCACTCCATGGTCTCTGAGTGATTGAGCACTCCACGGTCTCTGAGTGATTGAGCACTCCATGGTCTCTGAGTGATTGAATACTCCACGGTCTCTGAGTGATTGAGTACTCCACGGTCTCTGAGTGATTGAGTACTCCATGGTCTCTGAGTGATTGAGTACTCCATGGTCTCTGAGTGATTGAGCACTCCACGGTCTCTGAGTGATTGAGCACTCCACGGTCTCTGAGTGATTGAGCACTCCATGGTCTCTGAGTGATTGAGTACTCCATGGTCTCTGAGTGATTGAGCACTCCACGGTCTCTGAGTGATTGAGTACTCCATGGTCTCTGAGTGATTGAGCACTCCACGGTCTCTGAATGATTGAGCACTCCATGGTCTCTGAGTGATTGAGTACTCCATGGTTTCTGAGTGATTGAGTACTTCATTGGTCTCTGAGTGATTGAGCACTCCACGGTCTCTGATTGATTGAGTACTCCATGGTCTCTGAGTGATTGAGTACTCCATGGTCTCTGAGTGATTGAGTACTCCATGGTCTCTGAGTGATTGAGCACTCCACGGTCTCTGAGTGATTGAGCACTCCACGGTCTCTGAGTGATTGAGTACTCCACGGTCTCTGAGTGATTGAGCACTCCATGGTCTCTGAGTGATTGAGCACTCCACGGTCTCTGAGTGATTGAGCACTCCATGGTCTCTGAGTGATTGAATACTCCACGGTCTCTGAGTGATTGAGTACTCCACGGTCTCTGAGTGATTGAGTACTCCATGGTCTCTGAGTGATTGAGTACTCCATGGTCTCTGAGTGATTGAGCACTCCACGGTCTCTGAGTGATTGAGCACTCCACGGTCTCTGAATGATTGAGCACTCCATGGTCTCTGAGTGATTGAGTACTCCATGGTTTCTGAGTGATTGAGTACTTCACGGTCTCTGAGTGATTGAGCACTCCATGGTCTCTGAGTGATTGAATACTCCACGGTCTCTGAGTGATTGAGTACTCCACGGTCTCTGAGTGATTGAGTACTCCATGGTCTCTGAGTGATTGAGTACTCCATGGTCTCTGAGTGATTGAGCACTCCACGGTCTCTGAGTGATTGAGCACTCCACGGTCTCTGAGTGATTGAGCACTCCATGGTCTCTGAGTGATTGAGTACTCCATGGTCTCTGAGTGATTGAGCACTCCACGGTCTCTGAGTGATTGAGTACTCCATGGTCTCTGAGTGATTGAGCACTCCACGGTCTCTGAATGATTGAGCACTCCATGGTCTCTGAGTGATTGAGTACTCCATGGTTTCTGAGTGATTGAGTACTTCATTGGTCTCTGAGTGATTGAGCACTCCACGGTCTCTGATTGATTGAGTACTCCATGGTCTCTGAGTGATTGAGTACTCCATGGTCTCTGAGTGATTGAGTACTCCATGGTCTCTGAGTGATTGAGCACTCCACGGTCTCTGAGTGATTGAGCACTCCACGGTCTCTGAGTGATTGAGTACTCCACGGTCTCTGAGTGATTGAGCACTCCATGGTCTCTGAGTGATTGAGCACTCCACGGTCTCTGAGTGATTGAGCACTCCATGGTCTCTGAGTGATTGAATACTCCACGGTCTCTGAGTGATTGAGTACTCCACGGTCTCTGAGTGATTGAGTACTCCATGGTCTCTGAGTGATTGAGTACTCCATGGTCTCTGAGTGATTGAGCACTCCACGGTCTCTGAGTGATTGAGCACTCCACGGTCTCTGAATGATTGAGCACTCCATGGTCTCTGAGTGATTGAGTACTCCATGGTTTCTGAGTGATTGAGTACTTCATTGGTCTCTGAGTGATTGAGCACTCCACGGTCTCTGATTGATTGAGTACTCCATGGTTTCTGAGTGATTGAGTACTTCATTGGTCTCTGAGTGATTGAGCACTCCACGGTCTCTGATTGATTGAGTACTCCATGGTTTCTGAGTGATTGAGCACTCCACAGTCTCTAAGTGATTGAGGAAGTGAGTATTCAACAGTTAGTGCATCAGTACTCATATATATATGAAGTGATGTTTATACTCATAACAGTGTAATATCTCTGTAAAGTTTACTAGTAATTTTGATACAACTGTGTTATTTAAGCCTTCTTTTTTGCCATTCCAGTAAAACTGAGATACAAATTTACTGATATACAAGGGATTAAATTGTGTAATTGCCCAAAAATTTCTACATTAAGTCAATGGGGTATTGCCCATATGGTATTTGTCTTTACATTTATAAACCAGGGATTTTGGAGACATTTTTTAATACATAGGAAAATTGTGAAATTCTAGTAGGTGACAAAGGGGTTTTAAAGAAGAAATGTACTGCTGTTATAAAATCCACACAAAACAAGTAAATAAAACTAGAAAAAAAGCGATTGTTTATGGTGTAGCAAAAGCTGAAATACTCCACTTACCCTCTCTCACTGTTAGAGTGTCTGTTCCTCAAGTTCAGTGAGAGATTCTTCTACATTTTGCACCCATTTTCTTTTGCATAAATTGTTCCTACTAGGATATTGGTATTCATAACATTTTATATCATTTTCACATGGTATCAGCATGAACAAACAAAATATAAGTCTATAAACACTTTATATCATTTTCACATGGCATCAGCATGAACAAACAAAATATAAGTCTGTAAACACTTTATATCATTTTCACATTGTATCGCATGAACATATTTAAGTCTGTAAACACTTTATATCATTTACACATTGTATCAGCATGAACATATTTAAGTCTGTAAACACTTTATTTCATTTTCACGTGGTATCACCAGATATATTTCATACCCATAATATTGACATCACTGTCATTATTATCACCATAAAAATATTTATATCTGTAACACTTTATATCGTGTTCATACATGTTTCCATTGTAATTTTAATACTTTTGGTCACAACCATATTCTATGTGGAATTAAATGTACCAATCAAATGTTTCTCTGCTTTTGCACTGTGTAATAGTAAGTGAAAAAAATAATATCACTGAAGTTTTACTTTCTTTTCTTGAATTATTCTGTTTCTTGCTTCTTCTTTTTTTCTCTTGTCTCATGTCTACATGTAAACTCAACATGTAAACTATTGAACTTTTAACATATTCTGAATACACTGATCAGTGAGATTTGTTTTTTTCTGAAACAAAAGCAGAATTTATATTTTACTGTTTTGTCGATGATGCTTTTTTTTTTTTTTGGTGATTAAATGTTGTGATTTTCTTGGTTGTGTTTTCATTGGTCACTATGCTGGTTGTGTGAAATGGTCAAAGTTTTGTTCATGTGAATTGATCGCAGAATGTTTGTGAGAGGAGGACACTGATTTTGGACAGATTTCTCTGAATCTTTCTGCACTTGCTTAGTTTGTGTTGCCAGTTTCATACAGTCCATCATGCCCTATACTTAAAGTAAGTTTCTGGGGGGTTAGTAGAATCTATATTTTGTTTATAACTTTCTGTAAATATTATGTTTAGTATTTCTTACAAGAAAGTTACATTTTATGTTGTGTAATATAAGGTTTTGTTTCTTTCCTTCATGTTTTTTCTTGTTCATTTTGTCTAGCTTGATGAAGTTTAGTACACATGGAGAATTTTTGGAATGTGAATCTTTTGTTTTTCCAAATGTATAAACTTGGTACTCCAAATGTATAAGCCTGGTTGGCTGAGTGATTAGGCACTGAGTCTACTAAGCCAGTGGTACCAGGTTCAAGTCCCAGCAGTGTGGATTTTTTTTCTCTGGTACCACCGCACCAGAAGGCCCTGGGTACCTGAGAAATGTGGGAAGGTGAATGCAGCCAGGGGTGATACTGACCACATCACACTGTCATGTGCAGAAGGTCGTGGAAATACAGACTTAACAGCATATCCCCAAATGGCCTTAATGGCACAAAAATGGGGATTTTACCTTTTACATCTACTTTATAAGCCTTGAGTATTATATAGAGTGGAGCGTAGAGAAAAACTTGCTTTAATATTATTTTGTGATGCACCGCACAGGTCAGGGATTTTCTTGTTTTAAGCTTTTGTATGTGAATCACTGTACATATGTTAACATGAGTGTTAGAAGTGTATACATATAGAGGCTTTTGTTGTGAATAAGATTGACAAGTTCATCAGAACTTGTGTCACCCAGGGTCACTTTCAGTGTTTGTTCATATAAATAATTATATCTGTAACACTTTATATCGTGTTCATACATGTTTCCATTGTAATTTTAATACTTTTGGTCACAACCATATTCTATGTGGAATTAAATGTACCAATCAAATGTTTCTCTGCTTTTGCACTGTGTAATAGTAAGTGAAAAAAATAATATCACTGAAGTTTTACTTTCTTTTCTTGAATTATTCTGTTTCTTGCTTCTTCTTTTTTTCTCTTGTCTCATGTCTACATGTAAACTCAACATGTAAACTATTGAACTTTTAACATATTCTGAATACACTGATCAGTGAGATTTGTTTTTTTCTGAAACAAAAGCAGAATTTATATTTTACTGTTTTGTCGATGATGCTTTTTTTTTTTTTGGTGATTAAATGTTGTGATTTTCTTGGTTGTGTTTTCATTGGTCACTATGCTGGTTGTGTGAAATGGTCAAAGTTTTGTTCATGTGAATTGATCGCAGAATGTTTGTGAGAGGAGGACACTGATTTTGGACAGATTTCTCTGAATCTTTCTGCACTTGCTTAGTTTGTGTTGCCAGTTTCATACAGTCCATCATGCCCTATACTTAAAGTAAGTTTCTGGGGGGTTAGTAGAATCTATATTTTGTTTATAACTTTCTGTAAATATTATGTTTAGTATTTCTTACAAGAAAGTTACATTTTATGTTGTGTAATATAAGGTTTTGTTTCTTTCCTTCATGTTTTTTCTTGTTCATTTTGTCTAGCTTGATGAAGTTTAGTACACATGGAGAATTTTTGGAATGTGAATCTTTTGTTTTTCCAAATGTATAAACTTGGTACTCCAAATGTATAAGCCTGGTTGGCTGAGTGATTAGGCACTGAGTCTACTAAGCCAGTGGTACCAGGTTCAAGTCCCAGCAGTGTGGATTTTTTTTCTCTGGTACCACCGCACCAGAAGGCCCTGGGTACCTGAGAAATGTGGGAAGGTGAATGCAGCCAGGGGTGATACTGACCACATCACACTGTCATGTGCAGAAGGTCGTGGAAATACAGACTTAACAGCATATCCCCAAATGGCCTTAATGGCACAAAAATGGGGATTTTACCTTTTACATCTACTTTATAAGCCTTGAGTATTATATAGAGTGGAGCGTAGAGAAAAACTTGCTTTAATATTATTTTGTGATGCACCGCACAGGTCAGGGATTTTCTTGTTTTAAGCTTTTGTATGTGAATCACTGTACATATGTTAACATGAGTGTTAGAAGTGTATACATATAGAGGCTTTTGTTGTGAATAAGATTGACAAGTTCATCAGAACTTGTGTCACCCAGGGTCACTTTCAGTGTTTGTTCATATAAATAATTATATGGCAGTAACAGAGTATAGTAGTGTTTGTGTGTGTTATCTTTTTGGAAACAGACCTTGCTTATCTTTGTAAATACCATAGCTCTGGCACAGCTGTGGTTCATATTGGGTCCCTGCATTTGTGGTATTCTCTGTTGTGCAGTTCTTGGCCAGTTTAGTGTACATTGTTAACAGAACACCTGAAGGATATGCTTTGTGAGGAAGGTTAATCTGGTGTCATTGTCTTAGGTTTTTATATTAAGTTTGTGTTTTTCTTGACCTGAAGATAGAGGATAATCAGAGTTTTGTTTTGTTGATGACCTTAAATGAAATGGTGACAAGAACAAGTAAAGAGAAAGATTATTCATTTGAAGATGTGATCTAATTGATCAGTCAGCTTAAAGAATGGATGTCAGCAGTTGCTGAAGAAGAGATCAGAGCACTTGTGGATGTGTCTGAAGTGTACGGATGATGGTCCTTCCTAATGAACTATCTGAGATGTTATCAGAGGGCTGAATGTGTTGAAGTAGTTGAAGTGTCATAGTTGTGGGCTTACAGCTAACATCTTGAGAGACTCTTGCTGCCATATATATGGGCTTACAGCTACCATCTTCAGATACTCTTGGTGTCATATATGTGGGGTTACAGCTAACATCTTGAGATACTCTTGGTGTCATATATGTGGGGTTACAGCTAACATCTTGAGATACTATTGCTGTCAGATATCTCAACTGGAAGCCCAACCTGAGTCATGAACTCTGAAAGGTTGAAGAGGGACTCCTACATCAGCTAGAGAGAAAAGTGCACAAGTGAATTAACCAGTGTGTGATAAAATACATTTTACTCCATGAACAAATAAAAGAACTCTATAAGAGGGTGAAGAGATGTACACACAGGCATGCCTCACATTCTGTCCTTCCTCTCTCAGATTTCACTCTGCCACAAACATAAGTTTGATACAGGTATCATAGACACATAATGAATATTTGAAATTTCAGAACTGTTAACATCCTCTTTAGTGTTTCTATAGTCAAGTAAAAGAGGTCTCTTGCTATTTGTGAGCTTTCTGGTTCATCAAGGTATGTTTCCATTATTCAGTTTAAATGTTTTGGCCTTTATTGCAATATTTGTAACTATTGACATTACACATTACTGTTGCAAATGGCTTTCTTTATTCTAGTCTAGATTATGATGCAGCTGAAAACCATGTTTAGAGACATTGAGCTTCCTGCCTGTCAATGATCTCAGCTTACAATGATCACTTTGTGCCAGAGTTTGTGTGGAAACGTTTCTTGGAGTTTCATAGTTGTGGGCTTACAGCTAACATCTTGAGATACTCTTGCTGTCATATATGTGGGCTTACAGCTAACATCTTGAGATACTCTTGGTGTCATATATGTGGGGTTACAGCTAACATCTTGAGATACTCTTGCTGTCATATATGTGGGGTTACAGCTAACATCTTGAGATACTATTGCTGTCAGATATCTCAACTGGAAGCCCAACCTGAGTCATGAACTCTGAAAGGTTGAAGAGGGACTCCTACATCAGCTAGAGAGAAAAGTGCACAAGTGAATTAACCAGTGTGTGATAAAATACATTTTACTCCATGAACAAATAAAAGAACTCTATAAGAGGGTGAAGAGATGTACACACAGGCATGCCTCACATTCTGTCCTTCCTCTCTCAGATTTCACTCTGCCACAAACATAAGTTTGATACAGGTATAATAGACACATAATGAATATTTGAAATTTCAGAACTGTTAACATCCTCTTTAGTGTTTCTATAGTCAAGTAAAAGAGGTCTCTTGCTATTTGTGAGCTTTCTGGTTCATCAAGGTATGTTTCCATTATTCAGTTTAAATGTTTTGGCCTTTATTGCAATATTTGTAACTATTGACATTACACATTACTGTTGCAAATGGCTTTCTTTATTCTAGTCTAGATTATGATGCAGCTGAAAACCATGTTTAGAGACATTGAGCTTCCTGCCTGTCAATGATCTCAGCTTACAATGATCACTTTGTGCCAGAGTTTGTGTGGAAACGTTTCTTGGAGTTTCAGTTTTGTGGGGAGGAGTCCTTGATCTAGAGTATAAGCAAGAGACTGTTCTTGGAAAAAGTTTTGTTGAGAATTCTGAGTCTCACATGGTTTACTTTTATGTCAAGTGATGATGATGATGATGATGATGACAGTTTATTTCCCTAAAGGGTTGATTCTTTTCCAGCTGCTGCATGACATACTTCTCTATGAGGAATCACATCAGCCCTTGCCTCATTTTCTTAGATTGTTTTAATGTAGTGTGTTTCAGTCCAGTGATTTTCTAGGATCATTGAGAATATGAGCCAGATTTAGTCTTCCAGTGATGATGTAGTGACTCATGGTTACTTTAATGCATTCATTTGCTGTTTGATAGAGAGTAATCTGAATTTTCTTTCTTTCTAAAGTGAAGAGTTCTTTCATATTTCATCCAGATATGATTTGCCAAAAATACTTGCTCCTTTTCAGGATAAAAGCTTTACAGAAAAGGAGCAGAAGTTACACAAGAGTTCATTTTTTTTTTTTTCTTATTTGATTGTTTATTCTCAGTGTATTGTGTCTGTATTTATCTCATTGTTTGTGGTTTGTTGTTGTTTTTTCTTATTTTGCGAATGTAATGATGTAATTAGGATGATACTACACGGTTAACTGTTTTGTTAATGTGTTAAACAAGCATCATTTATTTACAGAAAAACTCTTGTTGTCATATATGTGGGCTTACAACTAACATCTTGAGATACTATTGCTGTCAGATATCTCAACTGGAAGCCCAACCTGAGTCATGAACTCTGAAAGGTTGAAGAGGGACTCCTACATCAGCTAGAGAGAAAAGTGCACAAGTGAATTAACCAGTGTGTGATAAAATACATTTTACTCCATGAACAAATAAAAGAACTCTATAAGAGGGTGAAGAGATGTACACCCAGGCATGCCTCACATTCTGTCCTTCCTCTCTCAGATTTCACTCTGCCACAAACATAAGTTTGATACAGGTATAATAGACACATAATGAATATTTGAAATTTCAGAACTGTTAACATCCTCTTTAGTGTTTCTATAGTCAAGTAAAAGAGGTCTCTTGCTATTTGTGAGCTTTCTGGTTCATCAAGGTATGTTTCCATTATTTAGTTTAAATGTTTTGGCCTTTATTGCAATATTTGTAACTATTGACATTACACATTACTGTTGCAAATGGCTTTCTTTATTCTAGTCTAGATTATGATGCAGCTGAAAACCATGTTTAGAGACATTGAGCTTCCTGCCTGTCAATGATCTCAGCTTACAATGATCACTTTGTGCCAGAGTTTGTGTGGAAACGTTTCTTGGAGTTTCAGTTTTGTGGGGAGGAGTCCTTGATCTAGAGTATAAGCAAGAGACTGTTCTTGGAAAAAGTTTTGTTGAGAATTCTGAGTCTCACATGGTTTACTTTTATGTCAAGTGATGATGATGATGATGATGATGACAGTTTATTTCCCTAAAGGGTTGATTCTTTTCCAGCTGCTGCATGACATACTTCTCTATGAGGAATCACATCAGCCCTTGCCTCATTTTCTTAGATTGTTTTAATGTAGTGTGTTTCAGTCCAGTGATTTTCTAGGATCATTGAGAATATGAGCCAGATTTAGTCTTCCAGTGATGATGTAGTGACTCATGGTTACTTTAATGCATTCATTTGCTGTTTGATAGAGAGTAATCTGAATTTTCTTTCTTTCTAAAGTAAAGAGTTCTTTCATATTTCATCCAGGTATGATTTGCCAAAAATACTTGCTCCTTTTCAGGATAAAGGCTTTACAGAAAAGGAGCAGAAGTTACACAAGAGTACTTAGTTCATTTTTTTTTTTTTTTTCTTATTTGATTGTTTGTTCTCAGTGTATTGTGTCTGTATTTATCTCATTGTTTGTGGTTTGTTGTTGTTTTTTTCTTATTTTGCGAATGTAATGATGTAATTAGGATGATACTACACGGTTAACTGTTTTGTTAATGTGTTAAACAAGCATCATTTATTTACAGAAAAACTCTTGTTGTGTATACAAATGTGTTTTTACTTTAGTGAATAAACCAGTGATATGTTGAAGTCGGAGAATTTGTGTCTGTGTGTGTATTTTTAATTGTGAATTAACTTGCCAAACTCGGAGATTACAACAGGTTTATGTGGGCAGGTTAAAAGTGCAGTCTGCATCTTGCTAGAGGAGGCCATAACAGCTGGAGAGAAGGACTGAAAGGCAGTGGACATCTGAGAATAAGGTGAATAGATGTTGGGGTGGGGGAGAATCAAACACGACAGTGTGACTAATAACACATCCCTCTCATAGGACCAGAGAAAAATCCTTGCAAATAGCGATACTTTTGAGCAGAAAGAAAGAAAGAAATGAAAATACTGTAAAACAGAAATAACTGGAGAAAGTGTGTGTGTGTGTGTGGAGGGACTTTTTTTTCAGTTGTTAAGGATAAAGTGGTGTTTCTGCTTGAGTACTCCAGAATGTGGCATCTTTCACGAAGAGTACAGACATTATCAGGCTGAAACTGTCCCAAAGACTGCAGCAAATTTCTGTTATATGCAAATATCTCAAAAAACGTCAGAAAATTCCAACCATATGCAAATATCTCAAAGACTTCAGAAAATTCCATCCATATGCAGTTATATCAAAGACTTCAGAAAATTCCAACCATATGCAAATATCTCAAAGACTTCAGAAAATTCCATCCATATGCAATTATATCAAAGACTTCAGAAAATTCCAACCATATGCAAATATCTCAAAGACCCCAGCAGCGAGTTAATCATGTTAGTAGGAGCACCAAGAGAAAGACTAGACAGGGTCTTGGCAAACTAGGTTCGTCTGATCCTCATTGCTAACACTTGATTAAAGTTTACTCCTCACACTGGATGTATAGCCAACACATGATTAAAATTTACTCCTCACACTGGATATATAGCCAACACTTGATTAAAGTTTACTCCTCACACTGGATATATAGCCAACACTTGATTGAAGTTTACTCCTCACACTGGATGTATAGCCAACACTTGATTAAAGTTTACTCCTCACACTGGATATATAGCCAACACTTGATTGAAGTTTACTCCTCACACTGGATGTATAGCCAACACTTGAACCCACACATAACGAGTATTTACCAACGTGCAAGCATATATGTGACCTTTTTTCCGAAAAGTCGTTTCGAGGGGTAAAATAAAAAAAAATGTGGCAGGGAAAAAAAAAAAACTCAAAAAGGGTAAATAATAGCAGTAATAAAACTCTGAAAAGCAATTACAACACCGATGTCAGATAGATACAGCGAAGTGTATGTCCTAACCAAATGTGACTGATACTGAATAGCAGCTCACAAAAACTCTAAAACAAATAAGGAACATCAGCGAAATTCGCTCGAGCAAATCCTTGGAGATCACAGACCCGCTTGTTTACTGAACTCGTTCATTGGCTGAACACTCTGTCAACAGCCCCGTAAGATTTAACATAAAATCACAAGAACACAGAAATAACATTTACACGGCCAAAATATAAGAAAGAAATTAGCTTACAGAAAACTAGAAAACTCATCAGCCGCCATTGTGCAAAGATTACTCAAACAGACGCGCAATGTGGGCCTCTTTATGGCTTAAATGTATTGAAATGCTTTGTGTGCGCGCGCTTTAACTAGCCCGCGAACGAAAACGCAGGACACACACAAAGCAGACGGCTACTAGAAAGCTCCTAGTGCTGTAATAACTTAGGGAACATTGAGTGACGATGAAAAATATATTTTACGCGGTTAAGCCAGCGAAAGTAATAGTTTGTCATCTCTAGATTTTGACTCAAGAGCCATCTTTAGGAGCGGATAAACAGTTGTTCAACGCTCGTTTATGCGCGGGTTGCATGATGGGAATTTCATGTGACTATACACAAACACTGGGAAGTGGGAAATGCTCGTTTAACAGCACTCAAACTTCGGATGCTTCTCTTGACAAACGCCTCGGGAAAACGAACCTTTGTACGACCGCGTTACTTCACTTGTACGTGTTGGCCATCTCTCCGCTGGGTGTCCTCCAGATTTCGGTATTGCATTTTCAGCACAGAGAAAAGTAATGTAACAAGCCACGGAAGGTCCACGTTGGTAACTTTTTTGATTAGACACAGGCGCGCGCGCGCAGTACTCATTGTAGGTAGAGAAGAAAACTATGATTTGTCAGAACTGGCAGATCTTTTTCTCTTTTTTTCAAAATGCAGATTTGGTTTTCCTCGCTCTGATAAATTAGGTGTATTTTAAATAATGTGGAAGAAAAGACATGAACTAACTAGAGGTAAAGCAAGACATGAACTAACTAACGAGAAAATACAACATGAATTAACTAACGAGAAAATACAACATGAACTAACTAAAGAGAAAACAAGATATGAACTAACTAGAGAGAAAACAAGACATGAACTAACTAGAGAGGAAACAAGACATGAACTAATTAAAGAAATATCAACAAAGTAATGAATGTTTTTAAAAAATCAAGCTTGCATTATATACTCTTTATGACAGTTCATTTTATCATAAACGCGCGTATTCTGTTGTTATTTTTTGTCTCTTTCGCTATGTTGTCAGTTTGGTCGTGTATTTACAGTTATCGCGTTCAAGTCAGTCATTTTCCATGTCCCTTGCGGAACTTTGCCTCCCTAACAGCACTCCTGTAGGCCTCTCAGTTGTAAGCAAGATGCCCTGCTGTTGATGCATCCATTTGCAGATCATCAACGATGTTTTGCAACCATCTTCGCCTCTTTCATTTTCCCATTATGTACCCTTTCAAGACGGTTTTCTCTTAGATTATCATGACGTTTAATGTGTCTAAAATAACCTTAAAGCGTTACTTACACGAAATCATGTCGCAACTAAAAATTTCAATTTAAGAAAAGTAGAGTTAACTTTATTCAGTAACGAAGTTTTTGATAATCGCGTGGTCTTTTTTTCCTAAATAAATCTAATCCTACTTTTAGAAAAAAATAATTTCCTGTATTTTATTTTTTTTTAAATATAAGAAAGAAATTAGCTTACAGAAAACTAGAAAACTCGTCAGCCGCCATTGTGCAAAGATTACTCAAACAGACGCGCAATGTGGGCCTCTTTATGGCTTAAATGTATTGAAATGCTTTGTGTGCGCGCGCTTTAACTAGCCCGCGAACGAAAACGCAGGACACACACAAAGCAGACGGCTACTAGAAAGCTCCTAGTGCTGTAATAACTTAGGGAACATTGAGTGACGATGAAAAATATATTTTACGCGGTTAAGCCAGCGAAAGTAATAGTTTGTCATCTCTAGATTTTGACTCAAGAGCCATCTTTAGGAGCGGATAAACAGTTGTTCAACGCTCGTTTATGCGCGGGTTGCATGATGGGAATTTCATGTGACTATACACAAACACTGGGAAGTGGGAAATGCTCGTTTAACAGCACTCAAACTTCGGATGCTTCTCTTGACAAACGCCTCGGGAAAACGAACCTTTGTACGACCGCGTTACTTCACTTGTACGTGTTGGCCATCTCTCCGCTGGGTGTCCTCCAGATTTCGGTATTGCATTTTCAGCACAGAGAAAAGTAATGTAACAAGTCACGGAAGGTCCACGTTGGTAACTTTTTTGATTAGACACAGGCGCGCGCGCGCGGTACTCATTGTAGGTAGAGAAGAAAACTATGATTTGTCAGAACTGGCAGATCTTTTTCTCTTTTTTTGAAAATGCAGATTTGGTTTTCCTCGCTCTGATAAATTAGTTGTATTTTAAATAATGTGGAAGAAAAGACATGAACTAACTAGAGGTAAAGCAAGACATGAACTAACTAACGAGAAAATACAACATGAACTAACTAACGAGAAAATACAACATGAACTAACTAAAGAGAAAACAAGATATGAACTAACTAGAGAGAAAACAAGACATGAACTAACTAGAGAGGAAACAAGACATGAACTAATTAAAGAAATATCAACAAAGGAATGAATGTTTTTAAAAAATCAAGCTTGCATTATATACTCTTTATGACAGTTCATTTTATCATAAACGCGCGTATTCTGTTGTTATTTTTTGTCTCTTTCGCTATGTTGTCAGTTTGGTCGTGTATTTACAGTTATCGCGTTCAAGTCAGTCATTTTCCATGTCCCTTGCGGAACTTTGCCTCCCTAACAGCACTCCTGTAGGCCTCTCAGTTGTAAGCAAGATGCCCTGCTGTTGATGCATCCATTTGCAGATCATCAACGATGTTTTGCAACCATCTTCGCCTCTTTCATTTTCCCATTATGTACCCTTTCAAGACGGTTTTCTCTTAGATTATCATGACGTTTAATGTGTTTAAAATAACGTTCAAGCGTTACTTACACGAAATCATGTCGCAACTAAAAATTTCAATTTAAAAAAAGTAGAGTTAACTTTATTCAGTAACGAAGTTTTTGATAATCGCGTGGTCTTTTTTTCCTAAATAAATCTAATCCTACTTTTAGAAAAAAATAATTTCCTGTATTTTATTTTTTTTTAAATATAAAAAGAACATAGATAGTCCAGAGAGATACAGGCTGGCGTACAGAGAGAAGAGACAGAACGAGGCGGAAATGAATAGCGATCGAGAGACAGACAGACACACAGAGACTCACAGAAACAGAGAGAGAAATATTTATAATCTGTATAAGCTGGGGGAGGAAAAAAGGAGACAGACAGACAGACAGACAGAGACACACACAGAGACAGACAGAGAAATAGTTATAGTTTCTATATAAGCTGGGGGAGGAAAAGAGAGAGAGAGAGAGAATACTGAGAGAGATTGTTGAGGGAGAGAGAGAATGTTGAGAGAGAGAGAGAAATATTTATAGCTTCCATATAAGCTGGGGCAGGAAAAAATTAGAGAGAGAGAGAGAGAGAGAGAATGTTGAGAGATAAATGCTACCTACCCTCGGAAACTGAACAGCTTCCTTGGCGCCGAGCATCCACAGGATCTGTCTATTGACCTCAACGTCCAGGGTAAACCCGAGTCTTCTCAGCTTCTTTTCCTGGACTCTCGAGCTCAGAGACGGAAAGGTAGAGCAATAGGAAACCAACCACAACATAGCCAAGGATGAAATCAGTGACTTGTCACCACGTAGACACACTGATGCTTCATCACTCGAGTTTTATGCGGCGAATGGAGAAACTTGTGATAACGGGCGATCTTCTCTTGTAGTCACCTCTCAGATTTAGATCTTGCCGAGACATTTTGCACAAAAAAAAGAAGAAAAAAGTCGTTATGAACCATTTCTTTCACAATCACAAGATCCCTCTTTCTCTCTAAAATCCCACGATTTCTTTTTCTCCTCTAAAATTGCAAGATCCTTCTTCCTCTTTAAAGTCGCAAGTTCCTTCTTCCTCTCTAAATCGCAAGATAATTCTTTCTCTCTACATTGCAAGATCCTTCTTGCTCTCCAAATTGCAAGATCTTTCTTTCTCTCTAAATCGCAAGATCCCACTTTCTCTCTAAATCACAAGATCCTTCTTCCTTTCTAAATCGCAAGGTCACTCTTTCTCTTTAAATCGGAAGATCCCTCTTTCTCTCTAAAATCACAAGGTCCCTCTTTCTCTCTAAATCACAAGATCCTTCTTTCTTTCTAAAATCGGCTATTTCTCTATAAAATTGCAAGATCCTTCTTTCTCTCTAAATTGCAAAATCCATCTTCCTCTCTAAATTCCAAGATCCCTCTTTCTCTCTAAATCGCAAGATCCCTCTTTCTCTCTAAAATCATAAGATCCCTCTTCTCTCTAAATCACAAGATCTTGCTTATTATTAAAAGTAGATAAAATCTCACACACCGGGGAGAAATCTCAAAGATCCTGCCCGTGTTATCAGTTGAGAAAAACATTCCATGTAACTTGGGCTGTGGTGATATTTTTACTGAGTATGCAGGAGCTAAATCAAAAGAAGCACATTTCATGTGATTGAAGTTGCAATGAAAGGGAGATTATTCTCAAATTTACATAATTAAGACAGCGATGTTTTAAACAATAGACTGCAATACATTATTTAAAAAAAAATAGATACAAAGTGTAGAAAACATTATGCGTGTTATAGATATCAAGTTTAGAAAACATTATTTTTTATTGATATAAAGTTTAGAAAACAATATGTTTGTTATAGATATCAAGTTTAGAAAACATTATATTTTTATTGATATTAAGTTTAGAAAACATTGTTTTTTTTATTGATATAAGGTTTAGAAAAAGTAAACAAGATAAGTGCGCAAATGAATACGTATAACGCTTTTACGTAGAATTTGTCCATTTTTTTTTCCTGTAATCTGCTTTGTCCTGGTCCCTGCAACCTCTCCCCCCCCCCCCCCACCCCTCAAAAAAATCCCTTCAGGTGGTCCTATGATGTAAAGACCTATTAACAGAGACAACATACTAATAAATATTTGAAAACAAAGAGACAGTCATACAGGCAAACATGCAAATAAATACAGAAACGTAGAATTAAACAGAGAAAGTGAGACAGATAAGACAGAGAGAGAGAGAGAGACATGCTGATAGGCACAGAGACAGGCATACACACATAGAAAAAAGAACAGATAAAACAAAAGCAAGAAAAAAAAAGCACCGACAACGCGGACAGAGCAAACATTACATCTAGACATAGATACAGGCAGTCAGACAAAGATGGGCAGACAAATAATCTTTGGAGACAGACAAACGGAATTAACAAGAAAAACAGACGGGAGACAAAACTGTCCAGTCAAGGGCAAGAAGGTACGACGACGGAAATCAAGATAATACTTGGAAGTAACGTGAAGTGACGTTTGAGTTATGTATATGTGGGTGCGTGTATGAGCATATGTGAAACTAGAAAAAAAGAAGAGAAGGCAGCGCGTAAGTGTTGCTACCACTTCAAAACAAGCTTCGCTCTTTCTGGCAAATTATGAGTTATTCTTTGGGCGGACTGGAATGTGGTTTAAATGACGGGTTAAATTAGGAAAAAGAACAGCCTTCTGCCTGGAACTGATAACAAACCAGAAAGTAATTTGCTTTGTCGTTAAAGAGCCACTGGTGGTACTGGCCAAGCGGTTATTTTACACCTTCAAGGGTAACGCTTCCTTTGTAGCTGTTGTTGTTTCTTGTAATGTACAATTACAGCAGAACAGAGAAATCCTGTCATATCTGCTTCAAGCATCGTTTCCGCCACCCACGATTTCCTGGCTTATGATCGATTCGCAGTAGCTTCCCCTGTGTATTCGCGCTAAAATCACAAGATCCTTCTTCCTTTCTAAATCGCAAGGTCACTCTTTCTCTTTAAATCGGAAGATCCCTCTTTCTCTCTAAAATCACAAGGTCCCTCTTTCTCTCTAAATCACAAGATCCTTCTTTCTTTCTAAAATCGGCTATTTCTCTATAAAATTGCAAGATCCTTCTTTCTCTCTAAATTGCAAAATCCATCTTCCTCTCTAAATTCCAAGATCCCTCTTTCTCTCTAAATCGCAAGATCCCTCTTTCTCTCTAAATAGCAAGATTCCCCCTTCCTGTTTAAATCTAAAGATCCATCTTTCTCTTTAAATCACAAGCTCTTCCTCTCTAATTAGCAAGATCCTTCTTTCTCTTTAAAATCGTCTATTTCTCTCTAAAATCGCAAGATCTGACTTTTTCCTCTAAAATCGCCTTTTTATCTCTAAAATCGCATATTTCTGTCAGAAATCGCATATTTCTCTCTAAAATCGCCTTTTTCTCTCTAAAATTGCAAGATCTCTCTTTCTCTCTAAATCACAAGATCCCTCTTGCTCTTTAAATTGCAAGATCCTTCTTCCTTTCTAAATCGCAAGATCCTTCTTCCTCTCTAAAATCATAAGATCCCTCTTTCTCTCTAAAATCACAAGATCTTGCTTATTATTAAAAGTAGATAAAATCTCACACACCGGGGAGAAATCTGAAAGATCCTGCCCGTGTTATCAGTTGAGAAAAACATTCCATGTAACTTGGGCTGTGGTGATATTTTTACTGAGTATGCAGGAGCTAAATCAAAAGAAGCACATTTCATGTGATTGAAGTTGCAATGAAAGGGAGATTATTCTCAAATTTACATAATTAAGACAGCGATGTTTTAAACAATAGACTGCAATACATTATTTTAAAAAAAATAGATACAAAGTTTAGAAAACATTATGCGTGTTATAGATATCAAGTTTAGAAAACATTATTTTTTATTGATATAAAGTTTAGAAAACAATATGTTTGTTATAGATATCAAGTTTAGAAAACATTATATTTTTATTGATATTAAGTTTAGAAAACATTGTTTTTTTATTGATATAAGGTTTAGAAAAAGTAAACAAGATAAGTGCGCAAATGAATACGTATAACGCTTTTACGTAGAATTTGTCCATTTTTTTCCCCTGTAATCTGCTTTGTCCTGGTCCCTGCAACCTCTCCCCCCCCCCCCCCACCCCTCAAAAAAATCCCTTCAGGTGATCCTATGATGTAAAGACCTATTAACATAGACAACATAAATATTTGAAAACAAAGAGACAGTCATACAGGCAAACACGCAAATAAATACAGAAACGTAGAATTAAACAGAGAAAGTGAGACAGACAGAGAGAGAGAGAGAGATGCTGATAGGCACAGAGACAGGCATACACACATAGAAAAAAAGGACAGATAAAACAAAAGCAAAAAAAAAAAAAAAGCACCGACAACGCGGACAGAGCAAACATTACATCTAGACATAGATACAGGCAGTCAGACAAAGATGGGCAGACAAATAATCTTTGGAGACAGACAAACGGAATTAACAAGAAAAACAGACGGGAGACAAAACTGTCCAGTCAAGGGCAAGAAGGTATGACGACGGAAATCAAGATAATACTTGGAAGTAACGTGAAGTGACGTTTGAGTTATGTATATGTGGGTGCGTGTATGAGCATATGTGAAACTAGAAAAAAAGAAGGGAAGGCAGCGCGTAAGTGTTGCTACCACTTCAAAACAAGCTTCGCTCTTTCTGGCAAATTATGAGTTATTCTTTGGGCGGACTGGAATGTGGTTTAAATGACGGGTTAAATTAGGAAAAAGAACAGCCTTCTGCCTGGAACTGATAACAAACCAGAAAGTAATTTGCTTTGTCGTTAAAGAGCCACTGGTGGTATTGGCCAAGCGGTTATTTTACACCTTCAAGGGTAACGCTTCTTTTGTAGCTGTTGTTGTTTCTTGTAATGTACAATTACAGCAGAACAGAGAAATCCTGTCATATCTGCTTCAAGCATCGTTTCCGCCACCCACGATTTCCTGGCTTATGATCGATTCGCAGTAGCTTCCCCTGTGTATTCGCGCCAACTTCTCTCCTGTTTGTCTGCCCAGAATCTTTTTTTTCTTTTCTTATCGTGTGTCGCAGGAAAGAAGAAGAAGAAGAGGAAGAAAAACAAACACACATTTGTGTTTTCCTTCAGAGTTAAATTTTGAGTTAATAAAGATAAAAATTGTAGAATTTTGTTCCTAGGTTTTACACATTTTTGTTTTTAATTTTTGGCTCTGTCCAAGTGCATTCGCTTGGAGACTGAGAAAGTCTCTGCCCGTTGTAATATATATATCAGTTAGCTTGGAGATAGAAACTCTCTGCACATTGTAGTATATATCAGTTAGCTTGGAGATAGAAACTCTCTGCACATTGTAGCATATATCAGTTAGCTTGGAGATAGAAACTCTCTGTCCGTTGTAGTATACATCATTTAGTTTGGAGATGGAAACTCTCTGCACATTGTAGTATATATCAGTTAGCTTGGACATAGAAACTCTCTGTCCGTTGTAGTATATATCAGTTAGCTTGGAGACTGAGAAAGTCTCTATCCGTTGAGTATATATCAGTTAGCTTGGAGACAGAAACTCTCTGCAGGTGTAGTATATATTAGTTAGCTTGGAGACATAAACTCTCTGCAGGCTGTAGTTTATATCAGTGGTTCCTAAACTTTTTACATCCAGGAACCATTTTCCCAACTGCATAAAAGTTACCGACCACAGGCATATATTTTATATCGCAGTGCCATAAACCCTTATTTGTTTTATTCCATAGATACCAAACTAACAGACTACCCGATGATGCGCCCTGGTCTACTTGTGTTCCCACGACCACAGGTTTTGTAACTACTGCTCTACAGTTCCCCCAAACCGGAAAGAAAACAGCGAGCAGTCCATGATAATCTGGTTCTAAATTTGAGATCTAGCACCCACAAAGGAAAGATAACACCGGGTGATACTGCGCCTCGACGTTAATTGACACCTTCATTTTTTGGTAAGAAATTGGAAGTTGAATAAACATCAGCAGGCCACTGAATGCATGGGCGCTCATTCCGAGCGGCTTGTCTCCCTTTTGATACAGAAACCAAGTGGAGCTTTCAATGACCGAAACGTATAAAAACTTGCATGAGGTTTGATAAAAGTTGCGATATAACCCACGTAAGCTAAACGATAAAGAAAAAAAAAACTTTTTAACTTTTACTCTTTGTTGATAGATTCAGCTGTTACTATATAAATCAAGCGAAATGTGAGCCACAATTTCTTTTTTTTTTTTTTTTCAAAATTCTGCTACGGGGGGGAACAACTGGCAACTTCGTTTAAAGATAAAACTAGTATCGTGTTCATCGGAGCAATGAACTATTTACGCCATGAAGTTCCTGTCTAAAAAATTAACAAATGTTTTAATAGCAATCCTTGAAAGTGTTATGGGAAAAAATTCATTTCCTTTTGGGGGAAAAGTATGTTAATGATCTGTCCAGATTACCAATGATGAAAGGCAGATGTGAATATCGATGCGAGATAAAGGATACGGCTTGCTTTTCCGATGAAACAACGCCAAAAGATGTGGTCTGTTTTACTTTCTGGAGCTAAAATTTGAATCCGAGTTCCCAGTCTCGCGTTATTCGGCTGAACTGGCCAGCGCAGTTTTCTGAAACTGCATTTTAATGCGTCAGTAGCCAAGCATTTAGCCTGGGAGGGATGTGGTGTTAATGCCAGTGCTTTCCTTTCACCTGCTGGTACACTACAGGAAGATGTGGTGGATCAGCATCACTCCTTCCCTTCCCTAGGTCCAGAAGAATCTATGTGTCCTGAGTGACAATGGGGATGGGGGGGGGGGAGGGGGCGTCCCCGGCTGGATTTAAACCACAGACATTGATGTAAGAGACGAGAGCACTAACCACTACACCACTTGGAAAGGGCGAGGACAGAATACAATAAAATTTGTAGTCAATTAAGTAAAAATATGAATTTAAGAAATCCACGTTTAAACTTTCATGTTTCAGCAATTACAAACACAAAGACTGAAAACTGCCAACACTGTGCTCTCATTATTAGTAAAGCAATCAGCACAAAACATCTAACTTCTATTTTAAAATAAGCAAAAAACATCCAACTTCTATTTTAAAATAAGCACAAAAATCTAACTTCTATTTTAAAATAAGCACAAAACATCTAACTTCTATTGTAAAATAGCCACAAAACATCTAACTTCTATTTTTTAAAAATTCTGCTACGGGGGGGAACAACTGGCAACTTCGTTTAAAGATAAAACTAGTATCGTGTTCATCGGAGCAATGAACTATTTACGCCATGAAGTTCCTGTCTAAAAAATTAACAAATGTTTTAATAGCAATCCTTGAAAGTGTTATGGGAAAAAATTCATTTCCTTTTGGGGGAAAAGTATGTTAATGATCTGTCCAGATTACCAATGATGAAAGGCAGATGTGAATATCGATGCGAGATAAAGGATACGGCTTGCTTTTCCGATGAAACAACGCCAAAAGATGTGGTCTGTTTTACTTTCTGGAGCTAAAATTTGAATCCGAGTTCCCAGTCTCGCGTTATTCGGCTGAACTGGCCAGCGCAGTTTTCTGAAACTGCATTTTAATGCGTCAGTAGCCAAGCATTTAGCCTGGGAGGGATGTGATGCTAATGCCAGTGCTTTCCTTTCACCTGCTGGTACACTACAGGAAGATGTGGTGGATCAGCATCACTCCTTCCCTTCCCTAAGTCCAGAAGAATCTTATGTGTCCTGAGTGACAATGGGGATGGGGGGGGGGGAGGGGGCGTCCCCGGCTGGATTTAAACCACAGACATTGATGTAAGAGACGAGAGCACTAACCACTACACCACTTGGAAAGGGCGAGGACAGAATACAATAAAATTTGTAGTCAATTAAGTAAAAATATGAATTTAAGAAATCCACGTTTAAACTTTCATGTTTCAGCAATTACAAACACAAAGACTGAAAACTGCCAACACTGTGCTCTCATTATTAGTAAAGCAATCAGCACAAAACATCTAACTTCTATTTTAAAATAAGCAAAACACATCCAACTTCTATTTTAAAATAAGCACAAAAATCTAACTTCTATTTTAAAATAAGCACAAAACATCTAACTTCTATTGTAAAATAGCCACAAAACATCTAACTTCTATTTTTTAAAAATTCAGGGCAAGTAACTTACATGCTCCATATGTCCGGCTGGAAAATGTATATCTGACACCTGTGACAGGGAAAGTTACTCTGAAAAAAAAAGAGCAGTTTCTGACAATGAGTAAAAAACACTGGAATAAATTGTACACATTTCTGTCAGTGCAATAAATAGAAACAGGATATCCAGTCCTATAAATGTGGACCTACTCCAGAAAATGAAATGAGGTGGACAGAAAGTGAAAAGTCTGCAAACTATTCTGTCTGTGGAAGATCGTTATCCCATGGGAGAAAGTTAGAACTGTAGTATTCCTCTTGCTTACTGCAGGCCGGGACCGCTCGACTTTGATTAATATGTCGGAAGTTTGGTAAACCCTGTCCTGTTGTTTACATCAAGGACCAATGCCAAACTTCTATGTCTTAGAATGTGGATTAATGTATCCAGTAGAGTCTGAACGCACAAAGCAGACCTTCTAGAACCTAAAGAAGGCCTAGCGGTCTGGAGAATAGGAGATTCATTACTAAATTATCAGTCATGGTTGAATAACAAATGCTCCCTCCGCCATGCTTACCTGACAAACACAAAGTAGTTATCAAAGTGAGGAAGACATTGCAGTTTTTAGGGTTGAACATCCACCAGCGAAGTGTATTGACTCTAGAATTCTGCCGGTTGTCGTCGCCCACTAGTCTATGATGTTTCTTGTCGGTGCACCAAGGCACTTACCCATGTGCCAAAATTCTCCTTTCAAAGTGAGGATTAGAGTATCTATGGACTTCTGCAAAGATGTGACTCGTAGAAAACATTTTAACATTTACATGCAAAACACAAAACATCTTTTTTAAACAAAAATTAGATCTGAAGGAAATTACCAAGAAATGCTAAAAAACTGTGATAGTTATAGGGAGAGAGAGAGAGAGAGAGAGAGAGAGAGAGAGAGAGAGAGCTTCAGACATATAGTTAAAAGTATGTCATGCTGGAAGCTAAACATTCATTGATCGTTTTATTTGTGCGAGAGAGAAAGAAAGAGTGGGGGAAGGGGGAGAAAGAAAGAGAGACAGAAAAAGACAGATAGACAGACAGACAGAGAGGCAGAACAAAAAGTCGGTAGAGACCCGAAGTAAGTTTATATTGCGTGATGAAGTCCATAAGAGGCAACATAACTTGGAGAGGAAACAAAACTCTTCAGCCATGAGACAAAGAAGGCAGCAAGTTTTGATAGATATTTCTTCAGCTCACAGATTGACAGACATTTCTTCAGCTCACAGATTGACAGACATTTCTTCAGCACACAGACTGTCATATTCTACTAGAGTCTTTGCACAATAAAACTGATACTCAGACAAGAATATGCGTGAGAATGCAAGATCTAAATCTTAATAAATTCACGTGAAAGATTAATGTACTTTTCTCCTTGTTTTAAGTTAATCCAGCATCTTGCAGCTACAAGGGTATGGCTGCTGTGGCATGAAGACACCTGGAAGATATAGTGCTAATGTCCATATTTTCCTACACCGATCGGCATATTAAATGGTGATGTGGCCCCCATCATGCCTGGCCGCCTTTACTTCCCCAGTTCCAGAAGAAGCAGTGGATCTATTTCTACAGCTAGGCAGTCGCATTCGAATCACCAACCTAGTGAGAGATTAGTGCCCTAACCACTTCGCCACTGAAACGCCCAAAGGCTTACGTGCCACGTATCTTGTCTTGTCTTGTGCTACCTCCCTGTAACTGTGAGCTGATGTTCTTTGCAGCCGATGCTGTGGCAGCCGGTTATGACAGCTATTTTTCTGTCCCGGTGTACAGCTAAAAAGCAGAGGGGCGTGCAGTACTTCTTTAGCAGACTCCACCGCCATGGAGACTGTGCCTATCCCTGCCTCGTTAGCCAGGCTATGCCTGTTACTGGGAGTACCAACGAAGAGGCGGGACAGGGTCTTGGTCAGCTATGGTTGGGTAACCCTGACGCTAGCATATCAGCTATGGTTCGCTAACCCTGACGCTAGCATATCAGCTATGGGTCGCTAACCCTGACGCTAGCATATCAGCTATGGGTCGCTGATTGCCTCATGGGACAGCGTCTTCAGCCCTTGCATGACCCGTAAAATAAATGCAGTCAGTTCGAACAAATGAACTTCATAGTAAACTCTCCGTTTTAGTTCTCTTATTATTGCTTTGTCCAGACACGCGAGAACGTGGAAGAGATATAATGAAAAAAAAAAAGATAAAAAATGATGAAAGATGACTGGAGGAAAAAAATGAAATAGATGAAAATTAGTTTCTGGGGATCTCAGAGACCGAAATATTGAATCAGAAAAAGGTCACAAACTTCTGACAGAATTAATGCAGAGAAAGGGTAACTTGTGCTTGTAGCTGTTTGAACTGACAGCGGTATCGTGCTGTCTCCACTCTGTGTATTTACACAGCAATAAAGTATCGTTTCCTTCCTTACGTGTTCATTTTTAAGTTTGTTGAAAACAGCTTCAATTACTTTTCAAGCCAAACAAGATCGCGTAACCTTGATAGCGCCACACCAATTCGTCGGTAAACTTTCGCCGACCGAGAAATTAACTGCTTTCCTTGATAAGATAAAATTTCGAATTTCAAGAGAGCGAGGATTGAAGGTGGAGATTAATAGCGACAGTTGGAAGTTCAGCCACGGCCACGGGCCAAGTACAGACGGGGTAGAGAAAACTGGGGAGGGGAGGGGGGGGGGTTTAAAAGGGAAGAAAAAAGAAAGGAAGACGAACAGGCATGGGAGCCAGAAACAGAAGCTACAACAAGGGTTAATAGTTGTTTAAGGCCTAGGAGAAACAGTCATAGTAGAACATAGCAGAAAAAGGGTTAATAGTTGTTTAAGGCCTAGGAAAAACAGTGATAAAAGAACATAGCAGACCAATGTTTAATAGTTGTTTAAGGCCTAGAAAAACAGTGATAACAGAACATAGCAGCACAATTAAAGATTGCTGATAAACCCACAACACTTTCCAGAAGACACAACCAACAAGAGTGCCATAAACGAACTCCTTTTTTTTTTGGTGATGATCAAGCACTTACAGCCACATCAGAAAAAGACCTACAGCAGAACATAGATAATTTAGCACGAGCATGTAAAAGCCACAACATGAAGATCAGCGCTGAAAAAACAGAAGTCATGACCGTAGCGAGAGAAGAAATCCGAACAAAGATAGTCCCGGACAACCAACCCTTGAAACAAGTGAAACATTCCAAATACTTAAGTAGCATAACATCATCCTAAGGGACAACCAGCCCGTGAAACAAGTGAAACATTTCAAATATTTAAGTAGCATAACCACTTCGCCACTGAAACGCCCAAAGGCTTACGTGCCACGTATCTTGTCTTGTCTTGTGCTATCTCCCTGTAACTGTGAGCTGGTGTTCTTTGCAGCCGATGCTGTGGCAGCCGGTTATGACAGCTATTTTTCTGTCCCGGTGTACAGCTAAAAAAGCAGAGGGGCGTGCAGTACTTCTTTAGCAGACTCCACCGCCATGGAGACTATGCCTATCCCTGCCTCGTTAGCCAGGCTATGCCTGTTACTGGGAGTACCAACGAAGAGGCGGGACAGGGTCTTGGTCAGCTATGGTTGGCTAACCCTGACGCTAGCATATCAGCTATGGTTCGCTAACCCTGACGCTAGCATATCAGCTATGGTTCGCTAACCCTGACGCTAGCATATCATCTATGGGTCGCTAACCCTGACGCTAGCATATCAGCTATGGGTCGCTAACCCTGACGCTAGCATATCAGCTATGGTTCGCTAACCCTGACGCTAGCATATCAGCTATGGTTCGCTAACCCTGACGCTAGCATATCAACTATGGGTCGCTGATTGCCTCATGGGACAGCGTCTTCAGCCCTTGCATGACCCGTAAAATAAATGCAGTCAGTTCGAACAAATGAACTTCATAGTAAACTCTCCGTTTTAGTTCTCCTTATTATTGCTTTGTCCAGACACGTGAGAACGTGGAAGACATATAATGGAAAAAAAAAAGATAAAAAATGATGAAAGATGACTGGAGGAAAAAAATGAAATAGATGAAAATTCGTTTCTGGGGATCTCAGAGACCGAAATATTGAATCAGAAAAAGGTCACAAACTTCTGACAGAATTAATGCAGAGAAAGGGTAACTTGTGCTTGTAGCTGTTTGAACTGACAGCGGTATCGTGCTGTCTCCACTCTGTGTATTTACACAGCAATAAAGTATCGTTTCCTTCCTTACGTGTTCATTTTTAAGTTTGTTGAAAACAGCTTCAATTACTTTTCAAGCCAAACAAGATCGCGTAACCTTGATAGCGCCACACCAATTCGTCGGTAACTTTCGCCGACCGAGAAATTAACTGCTTTCCTTGATAAGATAAAATTTCGAATTTCAAGAGAGCGAGGATTGAAGGTGGAGATTAATAGCGACAGTTGGAAGTTCAACCACGGCCACGGGCCAAGTACAGACGGGGTAGAGAAAACTGGGGAGGGGAGGGGGGGGGGGGAGTTTAAAAGGGAAGAAAAAAGAAAGGAAGACGAACAGGCATGGGAGCCAGAAACAGAAGCTACAACAAGGGTTAATAGTTGTTTAAGGCCTAGGAGAAACAGTCATAGTAGAACATAGCAGAAAAAGGGTTAATAGTTGTTTAAGGCCTAGGAAAAACAGTGATAAAAGAACATAGCAGACCAATGTTTAATAGTTGTTTAAGGCTTAGAAAAACAGTGATAACAGAACATAGCAGCACAATTAAAGATTGCTGATAAACCCACAACACTTTCCAGAAGACACACCCAACAAGAGTGTCATAAACGAACTCCTTTTTGGTGATGATCAAGCACTTACAGCCACATCAGAAAAAGACCTACAGCAGAACATAGATAAATTAGCACGGGCATGTAAAAGCCACAACATGAAGATCAGCGGTGAAAAAACAGAAGTCATGACCGTAGCGAGAGAAGAAATTCGAACAAAGATAGTCCCGGACAACCAGTCCTTGAAACAAGTGAAACATTTCAAATACTTAAGTAGCATAACATCATCCTCAGGGACAACCACCCCGTGAAACAAGTGAAACATTTCAAATACTTAAGTAGCATAACATCAACCTCAGGGACAACCTGCCTATGAAACAAGTGAAACATTTCAAATACTTAAATAGCATAACATCAACCTCAGAGACAACCAGCCCGTGAAACAGGTGAAACATTTCAATACTTAAATAGCATAACATCAACCTCAGGGACAACCAGCCCGTGAGACAAGTGAAACATTTCAAATACTTAAATAGCATAACATCATCCTCAGGGAAAAATGACGCTGACATAAATTGCTTGGCACCTTTCTACTTTAATTATTATAATTGTGAATATTTGCTTGCCACCTTTCTACTTTTCTTATTAAAATTGTGAATTTTTGCTTGCCACCTTTCTACTTTTTGTTATGATAATTGTGAATATTTGTCTGTCACCTTTCTACTTTTTGTTATGATAATTGTGAATATTTGTTGCCACCTTTCCACTTTTCTTATTATAATTGTGAATTTTTGCTTGACACCTTTCTGCTTTTCTTATTATAATTGTGAACTTTGATTGTTACCTTTCTGCTTTTTTTATTATAATTGTGAATCAGCTATGGGTCGCTAACCCTGACGCTAGCATATCAGCTATGGTTCGCTAACCCTGACGCTAGCATATCAGCTATGGTTCGCTAACCCTGACGCTAGCATATCAGCTATGGGTCGCTGATTGCCTCATGGGACAGCGTCTTCAGCCCTTGCATGACCCGTAAAATAAATGCAGTCAGTTCGAACAAATGAACTTCATAGTAAACTCTCCGTTTTAGTTCTCCTTATTATTGCTTTGTCCAGACACGTGAGAAACGTGGAAGACATATAATGGAAAAAAAAAAAGATAAAAAATGATGAAAGATGACTGGAGGAAAAAAATGAAATAGATGAAAATTCGTTTCTGGGGATCTCAGAGACCGAAATATTGAATCAGAAAAAGGTCACAAACTTCTGACAGAATTAATGCAGAGAAAGGGTAACTTGTGCTTGTAGCTGTTTGAACTGACAGCGGTATCGTGCTGTCTCCACTCTGTGTATTTACACAGCAATAAAGTATCGTTTCCTTCCTTACGTGTTCATTTTTAAGTTTGTTGAAAACAGCTTCAATTACTTTTCAAGCCAAACAAGATCGCGTAACCTTGATAGCGCCACACCAATTCGTCGGTAAACTTTCGCCGACCGAGAAATTAACTGCTTTCCTTGATAAGATAAAATTTCGAATTTCAAGAGAGCGAGGATTGAAGGTGGAGATTAATAGCGACAGTTGGAAGTTCAACCACGGCCACGGGCCAAGTACAGACGGGGTAGAGAAAACTGGGGAGGGGAGGGGGGGGGGGGAGTTTAAAAGGGAAGAAAAAAGAAAGGAAGACGAACAGGCATGGGAGCCAGAAACAGAAGCTACAACAAGGGTTAATAGTTGTTTAAGGCCTAGGAGAAACAGTCATAGTAGAACATAGCAGAAAAAGGGTTAATAGTTGTTTAAGGCCTAGGAAAAACAGTGATAAAAGAACATAGCAGACCAATGTTTAATAGTTGTTTAAGGCTTAGAAAAACAGTGATAACAGAACATAGCAGCACAATTAAAGATTGCTGATAAACCCACAACACTTTCCAGAAGACACACCCAACAAGAGTGTCATAAACGAACTCCTTTTTGGTGATGATCAAGCACTTACAGCCACATCAGAAAAAGACCTACAGCAGAACATAGATAAATTAGCACGGGCATGTAAAAGCCACAACATGAAGATCAGCGGTGAAAAAACAGAAGTCATGACCGTAGCGAGAGAAGAAATTCGAACAAAGATAGTCCCGGACAACCAGTCCTTGAAACAAGTGAAACATTTCAAATACTTAAGTAGCATAACATCATCCTCAGGGACAACCACCCCGTGAAACAAGTGAAACATTTCAAATACTTAAGTAGCATAACATCAACCTCAGGGACAACCTGCCTATGAAACAAGTGAAACATTTCAAATACTTAAATAGCATAACATCAACCTCAGAGACAACCAGCCCGTGAAACAGGTGAAACATTTCAATACTTAAATAGCATAACATCAACCTCAGGGACAACCAGCCCGTGAGACAAGTGAAACATTTCAAATACTTAAATAGCATAACATCATCCTCAGGGAAAAATGACGCTGACATAAATTGCTTGGCACCTTTCTACTTTAATTATTATAATTGTGAATATTTGCTTGCCACCTTTCTACTTTTCTTATTAAAATTGTGAATTTTTGCTTGCCACCATTCTACTTTTTGTTATGATAATTGTGAATATTTGTCTGTCACCTTTCTACTTTTTGTTATGATAATTGTGAATATTTGTTGCCACCTTTCCACTTTTCTTATTATAATTGTGAATTTTTGCTTGACACCTTTCTGCTTTTCTTATTATAATTGTGAACTTTTGATTGTTACCTTTCTGCTTTTTTTATTATAATTGTGAATTTTTGATTGCCACCTTTCTGCTTTTCTTATTATAATTATGAATTTTTGATTGCCACCTTTCTTCTTCTTGTTATTATAATTGTGAATATTTGTCTGTCACCTATCTACTTTTTGTTATGATAATTGTGAATATTTGTTGCCACCTTTCTACTCTTCTTATTATAATTGTGAATATTTGTTGCCACCTTTCTACTTTTCTTATTATAATTGTGAATTTTTGCTTGCCACCTTTCTACTTTTTGTTATTATAATTGTGAATATTTGTTGCCACCTTTCTGCTTTTGTTATTATAATTGTGAATATTTTCTTGCCACTTTTCTACTTTTTGTTATTATAATTGTGAATATTTGTCTGCCGCCTTTCTACTTTTTGTTATGATAATTGTAAATATTTGTCGCCACCTTTCTGCTTTTGTTATTATAATTGTGAATATTTGCTTGCCACCTTTCTATGCTATCTAAACACACACGGACACACTCACATATACAAACACCCACGCAGTCACCTTCTATATAAACACAGCCACCTATTCATCAGAGTAAACAGATTTTAAAAAAAAAAAAGAAATGAGGAAGTACAAGGAGGATAGCTTAGAAAAGTTTCCAAGATCTTGGAGATGGCAATCTGGTGAGATATTTTCCGGCAGCTGAAAGATCTGAAACTTATCCTAATTATTTATCTGGAAACGTTATAAAGTTTTATCACATCAGAGTCATCTCGCACTTTCTTAAGGCACTGCCGACTTCATGCATCAGTGAGCTCAGAATATGGCAGATTCGTCAAGTAAACTCCGTTTCATTAAACAGATAATAGGGTTGGGAAATCACGGTGTGGGAAAAAAAAATCCACAAGTAATTGGAAAATCACATGTTGTGTTTACTCCTAGCAACACAATGAACGCTTCATTGGCCAGGTAAACGTTGGCGTGCGGAGATAATATCTGACATTTGGCCTGATGTTGTAGAGATAATTTGGTGGACCCTGCGATTTATTTTGGCCATAAATTTCTAGCTTTGATGCTTATCTCGACAATTTGAACCGGATAGGTGATGAAATCATTTCCAGATCGATTCAAAGATTCCTTTTTTTTATATCAGTGATTACAGTGCAAACCAGGAGCACGTACACACACGCACAAACATAAAAAAACCCCGAAATCTTTTAAATGATATTAAATTTCCTCTAAAGATCTTCAGAACAGACAAATCCCTCTAAATAGCCGGTGTTTTTAAAGTTACAAAATCTAACGGAAAATAGTAGGACACCTAGAGCATTAAGAAAATTGATCTTGATTTAATTTAACTGTCAAACAGAAAAAAGACTGGCCATAAGGATGATGTTTCAGTGAAAATGCTGAATAAATACGGGGTGATTTCCCCCCCCCCCCTCATGTTAACACCATATAGCACTATTCACATTAATTCATATGGTCTCCACTTGATCGCCATCGGTTTATGCACATTTCTGAAACCTATCCCATGTGCTCTGCAGAGAACTGAAGCACATTTCTGGTGGTACTGTTGACATGACATCGCTTCTCTGAGATAGCGAATATCGCCTGGCTTGGTAGCATACACACACACGTTCTGTGACCGCAACCTCCCCACCTCCCGGGCCGAGGATCACATAGGGTAAGATCCGGTGAACAAGTTAGAAGTCCTCATCTGCCAAATCCATCGCCCTGGAAATGTTACGCCAAAGAATCCTGCCGTCCGGACACTTTCAGCTGGATGGCCCTCCACAGAGCTTTGCTGGGAATGTCCGTATCTGTCTTGATAGCGACTGTTGGGAGTCGAACCACAGTCACGGACCAAGTACAGACTGGTCGAAGAAAACTGTGGAGAAAACAAAACACGGTTAGAAGGGAAGAAAATAAGAAGCCAGAAACATTTGTCTATCTGTCTGTCTGTCCGTTCGTCCGTCCGTCCATCTGTCTGTCTGTCAAAAATGACAGAATACTGGTTATCTAATATATAAAACACGACCAAAAAATGATGTGATGCTGTCTTTGTTGACTTTAAAAAAGCATTTAACATGACTGCTCATGAATTCTTAGTTAGAAAGCTTCAGACTTATAAATTACACCCTGACTTGACAAAATTTATTACATCTTTTCTTTCCAACAGACAGCAGGTAGTTTCCCTCAAAAAGTCAAGTTGATCTGTGGTTGGTAATGGTGTTCCACAAGGGTCTATTCTGGTCCTCTCCTTTTAACCATCTACATCAATGATCTTCCACTTCATCTAAAAAATAATCTTGTGACCTCTTTTCTGATAACTGCACAGTTTACAGTAGTGACAATGACTGTATTAACTTGAGTCAGCTCTTCAAATTGAAATAAACAGTCTAATTAACTGGAGCAACAACAACAACAGAATGCACATAAACACCAGCTAAACAAAATCCATGCTCATTACAAGACAGAAATTAACATATTCACCAACATCAACACTACAGCTCTACGCTGGAACTTCACAGATAGAGAATGTTAGTGAACATAAAACTCCAGGTCTCATGATTGACCACCACCTCAGCTGGAATCATCGTGTGGACAATCTAACCAAACTCACTGCACAAAAAATTTACCAATTTACTAAAATTAAACATTTTCTTGACATAGACAACAGAAGAATATACTACATATCACAGATATAAACACACTTGGACTACTGTTCCACAGTCTGGGATGGTTGTTCCATGTCAGTCATCAAAAGACTTTACTCACTTCAAAAATGAGCAGTAAGGCTTATAGATGACAAACATGCAGCATATATTACAAACAAGGACAAACATTTTGATTTTCTACCCCTCAAGAAGAGATTTCTTTTCAACAAGGCCAAGTTAATTCATAAAATTCTATCGCACAATGCTCTACCCTATCTGTGGTCGTTGTTCAAATCCAACCCAAAACACAGTCAAACCAAGGCTTGACATATTTTTTTAAAAAAGCCTCAGCTGCCCACCTTTGGAATGCCCTACCAACTTGTGTAAAACTTACAACTTACATTCGTTCTTATAACTTCAAACTTTGTTAACGTCTGTTTGATATGGACAAAGTAGTTTAAAGTATGGCTTGATTGCTGTAATTTTTAACAGATTTTCTATACATTTTAGTTTTGAATGAATGCAAGTTTATTTCATGCTGTTGCATAAATCAGAGTGTGGAGTTTATGGATAAGAGATAAGTTTATTATTTATGTAATCATTTAATTGTGTCTTCATGATTTTTAATGCTCATTAATAAATGCTGAATGACTGACTGAGTGAAAGCTATATACCGAAGGGCAGAATGTTAGACGAGCCTGCGTGCCCAATTTTTAACCCTTTGAAAATAAAGTATATTCATGTGTTTGTTCGTTCGTTCTGTCTGTCTGTCTGTGTCTAACTATGTCTGTCTGTTTATGCCTGTCTGTCTATCAAAGAGCTTTCACTTTCAGTGTTTCCTGAACTCTGAATCAGTTTAAAAAAAAGGGCTGATTTGGCACCGCCATTGCTGTTGATAAAATATCCCGCAGCGCTATTCAAACAACTTGTAAGACAATGAATAAAACAGTGACGCTGAAGAATATTTAGCGTAGACTTCATTTTCTTATCTAATTTATTACAAAGGAAAGCATGGCTAGTAGAAGTTGTTCTAGCACAAATGTTACTACTTTAACATTGTCGAATCAGGTCACAATGTCAGACGAATCACTTGTTTCCTTATTACTCATACGCGGTTAAAAATATAGTTTTATGGAGCTTGTACCTCTAAAGTGACACAAATTTTGCTGCTTTTTTTCAGTTGACTAGTCTTTGCTCTTAAAAAGCTTTACTGTGTACATTTTGTTTTTTAGATTTATACTGTTTTTTTTTTTTGAAAGGTTGGGGGGGGGGGTCTGTAGCAGAAAATTTTGTCGATCAAGGCTTCAATGTCAGCTTCAGTGTCAGCTTCTAATGTCAGCAGAACATGTTCTCCAAGAGCGTCAACTTCTACAAATCTACCGCAACCAGACATGGCCACACGGGGCGGACCTAAAGCGGAATCTGTGGGGCTGCCGGGAAGACCTGGAGAAGGGTGTGGGACTTCAACCTGGCGACCGGGCTTCTGATTCAGCGTGGCCATGAACTTGAACGCAGAAGAAGAAAAAGAAAACTTTTAACGCATGATAATCTGACAATGGTTGACGAACCTCAGCAAGACTCTGTTTCATCTTTCCGATGGTATCTCAGGTAACAGGTCTAGTCTGTCTATCGAGGCACTAACTGCCGTAGTCCCTATGGTGGTGGAGTCTGCCGAAGAAGTATTGCGCAGGCCCTGCTTTGTAGCTGCACTTAGGCACTGAAAAAAATGGCAGCCGTAACCGATTTTCGATTAGACAAGATGCTGTTCCTCACCAGTTTTATTGCAACAGCTGCAAAGGACATCAGCTTGCAGTTCCAGGAAGAAGAAGAAGAAGAAGAAGCAAAGTTTAAAATTGAAAGCCTTGGACTTGAGCTCAATGTAACGCAGACGGCTTGCCCAGATATCCATGTTGGTAGTTCACGTTAGATCACTGGCTTAGTTTAACGACTTGGGTGTATAACTTTTGACTGGTTAATTCTCCGTCTTTCCGCGAAGATCCCTTTACATTATGACCATTCGAATGTTATCCCAACAAAATGCAAAGGTCATCTTGGTACAATGCAACCTGAGTGATGTGCTTATTCAACATAAAATCACCGGAAGCCTTTCAGATAAGAAAGATAAAAGGTAAAATTCCCATTTCCATGCCTTTACGGCATACTGGGGGACAAGGTGTTAGGTCCGCGATTTCCACGACCTTCGGCACATGAAAGTCTGATGTGGTCAGTATAACGCCTGGCTGCATTTACCTTCCCAGATTTCTCTGGTACTCATTTTTTTAGAGGCTGGGTGCATCCCGAGACCTTTTAGGCGTGTACCAGAAAAAAACCCCACTACTGGGACTCGAACCCGGTACCAAGTATAATATAAAATGTTAAACAAAATTATTGACGAGAATAGTTCATTTTGTATCACCAAAAGACTTTCAGGAAACAATTAAGAACAATCTCTCCCTCTCTCTGAATCTTAAGTGCCCAGGGCACATGGGGCTTCCACAAGGGTTTTCCACAAATGCTTGTCCTGTGCCTTTTTTTCTGCTCTTGCCCAGGTGAGCCCTCTATTGCTCAACATCCTTTCTGTTGTTCTTCTCCATGTCTCTTTTGGTCTACCCTTACTTCTGTTCCCCTGTGGTGTCCATCTTAGTGCTGTTTTTGGTAGTGAGTTGTCAGTCATTCAGAGCACATGTCCCAACCATCGCCAGCGTCTTTCCTCAATTAAGAACAATAGAGCTGTATAATAGAAGATGTATAAATGAAAAACATACAACATCCGATATTTCGGCGTGAGCCTTATTCGAGGATACATGCAAAAAGAAAATACAAACATATATAACTTATCTGAAGCGTCTTGCTCTCAGCAAAGCTTAATTGTGTGTGGAAGAAGGAGGAGGAAGAAAAAAAAAACGTTGCATACAGACAAAAGATTCCCGATATAGCCAATCATAGCGAAGAAGCGGAGAGAGAGGAAGGCAATAGAAACATGATAGCCGCTAGAGGTGTCGGGTAGTGGGGTGGTGGGGGGTGGGGTGAAAGGGGAGAGAAAAGAGGACGCGAGAGATAATGAATGAAGAACTTAAACACCTACAGGGAGGAAATGTAAAACTGGTGAATGGGACAAGACCAATATGTTGGCAGAGAAGGAAATAGGATGGTGGTAGGGAGGGGTAGCATAGAGAAAGAAATTAGAGTATAAAAAAGGCCAGTGGAAAAAGAAAGAAGTTACAGAAAGCTGAAGACTCTGTTTCATCTTTCCGATGGTATCTCAGGTAACAGGTCTAGTCTGTCTATCGAGGCACTAACTGCCGTAGTCCCTATGGTGGTGGAGTCTGCCGAAGAAGTATTGCGCAGGCCCTGCTTTGTAGCTGCACTTAGGCACTGAAAAAAATGGCAGCCGTAACCGATTTTCGATTAGACAAGATGCTGTTCCTCACCAGTTTTATTGCAACAGCTGCAAAGGACATCAGCTTGCAGTTCCAGGAAGAAGAAGAAGAAGAAGAAGCAAAGTTTAAAATTGAAAGCCTTGGACTTGAGCTCAATGTAACGCAGACGGCTTGCCCAGATATCCATGTTGGTAGTTCACGTTAGATCACTGGCTTAGTTTAACGACTTGGGTGTATAACTTTTGACTGGTTAATTCTCCGTCTTTCCGCGAAGATCCCTTTACATTATGACCATTCGAATGTTATCCCAACAAAATGCAAAGGTCATCTTGGTACAATGCAACCTGAGTGATGTGCTTATTCAACATAAAATCACCGGAAGCCTTTCAGATAAGAAAGATAAAAGGTAAAATTCCCATTTCCATGCCTTTACGGCATACTGGGGGACAAGGTGTTAGGTCCGCGATTTCCACGACCTTCGGCACATGAAAGTCTGATGTGGCCTGGCTGCATTTACCTTCCCAGATTTCTCTGGTACTCATTTTTTTAGAGGCTGGGTGCATCCCGAGACCTTTTAGGCGTGTACCAGAAAAAAACCCCACTACTGGGACTCGAACCCGGTACCAAGTATAATATAAAATGTTAAACAAAATTATTGACGAGAATAGTTCATTTTGTATCACCAAAAGACTTTCAGGAAACAATTAAGAACAATCTCTCCCTCTCTCTGAATCTTAAGTGCCCAGGGCACATGGGGCTTCCACAAGGGTTTTCCACAAATGCTTGTCCTGTGCCTTTTTTTCTGCTCTTGCCCAGGTGAGCCCTCTATTGCTCAACATCCTTTCTGTTGTTCTTCTCCATGTCTCTTTTGGTCTACCCTTACTTCTGTTCCCCTGTGGTGTCCATCTTAGTGCTGTTTTTGGTAGTGAGTTGTCAGTCATTCAGAGCACATGTCCCAACCATCGCCAGCGTCTTTCCTCAATTAAGAACAATAGAGCTGTATAATAGAAGATGTATAAATGAAAAACATACAACATCCGATATTTCGGCGTGAGCCTTATTCGAGGATACATGCAAAAAGAAAATACAAACATATATAACTTATCTGAAGCGTCTTGCTCTCAGCAAAGCTTAATTGTGTGTGGAAGAAGGAGGAGGAAGAAAAAAAAAACGTTGCATACAGACAAAAGATTCCCGATATAGCCAATCATAGCGAAGAAGCGGAGAGAGAGGAAGGCAATAGAAACATGATAGCCGCTAGAGGTGTCGGGTAGTGGGGTGGTGGGGGGTGGGGTGAAAGGGGAGAGAAAAGAGGACGCGAGAGATAATGAATGAAGAACTTAAACACCTACAGGGAGGAAATGTAAAACTGGTGAATGGGACAAGACCAATATGTTGGCAGAGAAGGAAATAGGATGGTGGTAGGGAGGGGTAGCATAGAGAAAGAAATTAGAGTATAAAAAAGGCCAGTGGAAAAAGAAAGAAGTTACAGAAAGCTGAAGACATTGTTAATTCCAGCTGGGTGGAGACAGCCAGTCTGGAAAATAAGGCGCTGTTCTAAGACCCTCCGAGATCGTACATCTGCGGAACAAGAGCGGATCGCACTAACCGAAATGTCCTGTTTGCCCCTGTGGTTACCAAGGCAAAAATGTTTAGCCACAGGTGTCCAGGCCCTCTTAGAAATATCATTGAGATGCTGGCGAAATCGATCTCCTAACCGTAAGCCAGTTTCCCCTATGTACTTCAAACCGCAACGTGATAACTTTTAAATGTTATTAATAAACGTTGCGGTTTGAAGTACATAGGGGAAACTGGCTTACGGTTAGGAGATCGATTTCGCCAGCATCTCAATGATATTTCTAAGAGGGCCTGGACACCTGTGGCTAAACATTTTTGCCTTGGTAACCACAGGGGCAAACAGGACATTTCGGTTAGTGCGATCCGCTCTTGTTCCGCAGATGTACGATCTCGGAGGGTCTTAGAACAGCGCCTTATTTTCCAGACTGGCTGTCTCCACCCAGCTGGAATTAACAATGTCTTCAGCTTTCTGTAACTTCTTTCTTTTTCCACTGGCCTTTTTTATACTCTAATTTCTTTCTCTATGCTACCCCTCCCTACCACCATCCTATTTCCTTCTCTGCCAACATATTGGTCTTGTCCCATTCACCAGTTTTACATTTCCTCCCTGTAGGTGTTTAAGTTCTTCATTCATTATCTCTCGCGTCCTCTTTTCTCTCCCCTTTCACCCCACCCCCCACCACCCCACTACCCGACACCTCTAGCGGCTATCATGTTTCTATTGCCTTCCTCTCTCTCCGCTTCTTCGCTATGATTGGCTATATCGGGAATCTTTTGTCTGTATGCAACGTTTTTTTTTTCTTCCTCCTCCTTCTTCCACACACAATTAAGCTTTGCTGAGAGCAAGACGCTTCAGATAAGTTATATATGTTTGTATTTTGTTTTTGCATGTATCCTCGAATAAGGCTCACGCCGAAATATCGGATGTTGTATGTTTTTCACTTATACATTCTCATACTTTATATTCGTTTTTTTTCTCACCTTGCTCACTTCCTCCCTCACTTTGTAAAACTGCACCATACACCTCTATCTACCTTATTTATATTAACCAGTTTTACTGCAGTCGCCATCCCTTTTATCTGTATAATAGAACCTTTTGCTATACTGTGCTTTACCAGATAAATAACGTTGTGTGAAGGATTGTATAACGAAAAAACAAAGCCAAAAATCAACAATTAAATTAGTTGCTAACTAGCCTTAAGATATACCAGTAGTAGCCTTCATGATCTTTGCTTCGTAGGACAGAAAAACCTATGAGAGACGAACCTTAAATGAACACACTACGAAGAGGGGGGAGGGGTCTAGAGTCTAGGTTCACTGGCCATATAATGAGAAGAGGAGGAGTCGAAAATATCCCGACAACAGGGAAAATGAGAGGCAGGAAAGGAAGAGGTAGATGAAGAAAGAAACTCTTAGAAGGCTTGACGAAATGGCATCGGACAAGTACAAACAACAGAACTGATGGAAAGCGTTAAAGATTGGGGGGGGGGGGGGAACTGTGGAGGGACATGATCGCCGACGACTCGAAGCATGGCACAAGATGATGATGAGTGTTCACAGTGTTGAGACGTTTTTATTAGATCCTTCAGTTTTATTTTTAATGCTAGAAATCAAGTGTTGTATAAATGCTAGCAGTCAAATGTTAAAGTCCTAGCAGTCAAATGCATAAATCCTAGCAATCAGCTGTTGTATAACTCCTAGCAGTCAGCTGCTGTATAAATGCTAGCAGTCAAGCGTTGTATAAATGCTAGCAGTCAAGTCCTGTAGAAATTCTACCAGTCAAATGTAAAAGTCCTGGTAGTCAAATATATAAATCTTAGTAGTCAGCTGTTGCATAAAAGCTAGCAATCAAGCGTTGTATAAATGCTAGCAGTCAAGCGATGGTATTCTAACTAGCTGTCACTATTGTTACATCTCAGGCTTGGATTGAAAAGATAGCAGCAGTTTCCTGATTTGTCCTCTCCAGTTAGACATTTTAACAAGCGAACGGTCAGGTCAACACATCGCTCCCATTTCACGGTCCAGTGCTGTTAAATACACGTGCGTGGATTGGGGGGCGGATACAAGGATACATAACTGACATTCTCCAAGCTTTTCTTGATCTTGGGAAGAAGGATTGTGCCACACTTGATTGTGTAGCTGCGTGAAAATAAATCAGACCGTTCGAGGGGAAACGCCACAAGCCAGCAACAAGTTTTCAAGCCGAACTCGTCTAAAGGGGCATGTAACTTGCCAGTGAAAATAAGTTTTCTCCTGGAATATATTTACTCGTACACGGAAGCTAAGTTTGAAAAGGAAAGGCCGTGTGTAGAGTTGCAGGAATATAACTTATGTTCTTGTGAGGTAGAAATTGGTACCCGACTTCTGGAGTTGGGGAAGGAAAGGCAGCCAGGCGTGATACTGATCATATCACCCTCTAGTGTGATGACAAGGTCAAGGAAAATATAGGCACTAACACCATATCCCTATGTGCCTCTAAGGCATGACAGGATTACCTTTACCTTTTTTTTTTAACCTTGTGAGGTGAAAAAAAAATTGACTGATTTTAATTTTCCTTTTGTAGGGGGTTAAGACGCTGTCCGATGAGGCAATCAGCTTCCCATAGCTGACATCCCAGCGTCAGGACTAGCCAACCATAGCTGACCAAGACTATGTCCCACCTCTCCGTTAGTACCCGCAGTAACAGGCCTAGCCTGCCTACCGGGGCAGGGATCGCCATAGTTCCCATGGTGGTGGAGTCTGCTAAAGAAGCATTGCTACCCCTCCCCTCCCCTTGCTTTTTAGCTGTACTCCGGGACTGCCATAACCCGCTCCCACGCCTGTACGATGCTATACCTCAACACCTTCACAGCATCGACTGCAAAGAACACCAGCTCGCAGTTACAGGGAGATTGTACAAGTACAAGTTAGCCTCTTGTCAAAAGCTGCTATTTTATCTCCTCGGAACTGCGAGACTGGACGCTCGTCACCTGCAGCACCTGGTTATTCTCGTTCTTTTCTTTAGTTTTAGGCCAGGGTTAATAAATCATACACTGTATATACCCTACCCGACGCCACCTCGTTTTCTCCATTTTTTTCTCTAATTTCATCATTATCATCATCATCATCATCATGTGTCTTGTCAGCAAGTGTTGACGGATATGCTTCTCCACAGATCTCGGTCCCTGATATTTTCGATCAGCTCAGTCGGTGATTTTTTAGTTGTGCGATCGAGTTTGTTCGTGACTTTTTTTGGGGTTTTTTGTTTTGTTGTTTTGTCTTGATCTTCCGTTGCATCTTTTACCATTTGTCTTTCCTAGTGTTATAACGTTTTGAAGCCCCCACCCCCCTTTCTCATTCTTTTGACCAGTGATTGATGACTCGTTTTCTTGTGAATTTAATTAGGTTTCTGTCGGCATATCAACAAGGGGGCCTGGTTGGCTAAGTGGCTAAGCGCTCGGTTTATAACACTGAAGTTTGTGGGTTATATATTTCTGAATAGTTCCCTATTACATAATTGAAGCTTATCACGGGTTTCACAAAACTTTACCACTTCACTAGATCAGAGCAAGTCCGATGAAATGTTCTCTACAGAGTTCATTTAATTCTGACAAATAAGTTCAAGATGTATAGTTGATAACATTACTTGAATCACTTAATCATTTGTTCACAAATCTATCATATTCTACATGCAGTATTTCTCAACGTTCTCAACTTCACAGTATTCTACACTTGATACAAGAACATTTCCTATCTCAGTATTATATCACATCTGCAGCACGTGGTCATCTAGTTTCTCGTCTAAAATCACTGTACTCGAAGTTTCAAAAGTATCAATTCTTCTTAATCACTTGAATCACTTGAAAACCATCTTCCGTCTAAAACTACTTCTAATTTTATATCGTCTCGTCCTCTTTCTTCTCTTGTCTGTCTTCTGATTTCTTCTGACGGTCTTTCTCTGCCTTCTTTCAATCGCAGTGTACTAACGAGCAAATTCTACTTGACTCTTCTCTGGACTTTTGTTCTTATTTCTCATCTGATGGATTCTCGGCTGTTCTGGTCGGACCTTCCTTCACTCTTGACTGTCCACGTGCACTGACCATCCTTCTTGCAGTTCTGGTCAGTCGCTACTTGCCGGACCGACGATGTTCTGACGATCTCCCTCCTCTGTCTTCTACTTCCGTACTTCTTCGTCCTCTGACTGTCCGTTCTTCAGTCTTCGGGCACCCTCCTCTGTCTCCTCTCCTCTACTTCCGTACTTCTTGCTCCTGTCTCTCTGCTCGCCTTTTTATCTTCAAGTCCAGCTTGATGGATTAACCAATAAGTATTTAGGCTCCACCCTTCAGATGTCCACTGGTTCCCATGAGCGTTCTGACTGTCCGTCATTCAAACTGCCCCGTGACGTATCTCTCGGAAGTCAACTGTCCAATAGGTCACGCCTCTAAATATTTAATTGGTCATCTGGCCGAGTTGGTCACTCCTTTATTTAAAAACCGTGTGCAACAGCGTTCTAACGCGTGTCAGTCTCGTCTATACACTTGTTACTTACCTAAGTCATTATCTTGCTCTTACATGTCGGAGATTTTATTGTGTCCTGGGTTTTTCATTGTATTTGCCTTTTCTATGCGTATTTTCTATTTTGTTTACGTGTGTCAACGTCCAGTCACTGCTTTGTTATCACTGGACCATCCTACTTTCTGGCGTCCTTTCTTTGTAATACCTATATCTCAGAGTCACTGAGTCTTGTCTTTTTTCTATTCACTGTTTCCACTGTTTACTTTTGTTCTAGTATCATGGAAGCTTTATATCTTTCTCTTCCTTTTGCTACCTGCTTTTCTCTGTCGCTATTCGATGTTACTATTTTGTTTACAGGATATTTTCATAATCATATTCATTAATAATAATAACAACAACAACAATAATCATTACTTACAAGGCCATGCTACATGTTTACTAATATAGTGGTACCGGGTTCAAGTCCCAGTGGTGGGATTTTTTTTTTCTAGTACACGGCAAATAGTCTCCTGGGTCCACCCAGCCTCCAAAAACGAGTACCAGAGATATCTGGGAAAATAAATGTTGCCAGGCGTGATACTGACCACGTCACACTTTCATGTACCGAAGATCGTGGAAATACGGCCCAACACTTGTCCCCACTATGCCTTAATGGCATAGTTTTTAACCATCTACATTTTGCTTTTGTTTGTTTGTCATCTTGTTTATATCTGTTACCTCTAGTGATCTTTGCATGGATCTGTTGATTGTCCATTGACTCACTTCTATAGAGTAAGTTATGCTCAATGTAGCATTTTAGAACTTTCTTTGTGATGTTCATTGCGCATAATGTTTCTCATATGTTTGAAAGCTGTTTTGGTTTGGCATGTTCTGTTCTTGGTTTCTGGGGTGTATTTCCCATCTCATGTTACTAGAGTGCCCAGATATTTAAATGTCTGCACTTGTCTGAAGTATCTTAACATTACATTTAGGTGGGGTTTTTTTTCTTTCGTGACATAACCATTTTTTCTGTTGTGTTGCTATTTAGAGTGGGTCCTAGTTTTAGGCAAATGTTAATGTAGCGAGTTCTAGTTTTAGGCAAAAGGTTAATGTAGCGAGTTCTAGTTTTAGGCAAAGGTTAATGCAGTAGTGAGTCCTAGTTGAAGGGAAGGTTAGTGTAATGAATCCTAGTTTTAGGCATAGGGTTAATTAATGTAGTTGAGTCCTATTTGTAGGCAAAGGTTAATGTAGTGAGTCCTAGTTTTAGGCAAGGGTTAATATAGTGAATCCTAGTTTTAGGTAAGGGTTAATGTAGTGAATCCTAGTTTTAGGCAAGGGTTAATGTAGTGAATCCTAGTTTTAGGTAAGGGTTAATGTAGTGGATCCTAGTTTTAGGTAAGGGTTAATGTAGTGGATCCTAGTTTTAGGTAAGGGTTAATGTAGTGGATCCTAGTTTTAGGTAAGGGTTAATGTAGTGGATCCTAGTTTTAGGTAAGGGTTAATGTAGTGGATCCTAGTTTTAGGTAAGGGTTAATGTAGCATGAACTCTACCGTACCCTAACCTTACCGGGGTGCTCGTTTTCACACGCGAAGTGACGGGCCAGAGAATGTCAAAGAAAATGCTCTTAGTATTTGACGCCGTGAAGACGTTGGAGAACGGACATCGTACAGCAGTGAAAGTGCACTACAATCATCTGCTTGATGATCTGGATAGGCCCAGACTAAAGTCGCTTTTCGGCGCACTCCAACTCCATGGGGACAGAGCCAGGTTGGTCTTGTTATCCAGAGCCCAGGAGAGAAGTGTCTGCAGTATGGATCCATCATCATCATCATCATCATCATCATCATCATCATCATTATCATCATCATGTGCCGCGCCGACTCGCGTTGGCTATTATGCTTCTCCAGAGTACCCGATCCTTCACGCAGGCCATCAGCTCAGTTGGTGATCTCCTGTCACACCATCTCGTCAGACTGTCCTGTATCATTTCTCTCGGTCTTCCCCTGGCCCTTCTTCCCTCTATTTTTCCTGTTGTTATAATTTCAATGCCCCTTCTTCTCATTGCATGCCCTATGAAAGTACATTGTCTCTTTCTTATTTTTGGTCGTATCATACATATAGATCGTATGCAGAATTTAAAACAAAGTAATAGTAAAAGATAATAAGCTTTTGAAGCCGTGGAGTAACTGAAAAAGACAGGCTAATGAGTGAAGTGATAATGAAAAAGAAAGGGGGAAAAGTCCAGTTATCGGGAATAGAAACAAGGACACTAGCATTCTGTAGCGTGGGCTTGAAAGTAATTATTATAGTAATACTATTATTAATGAATATGATTACGAATATGATTCTGGATGGGATTATGAATATGATTATGAATGGGATTATGAATACGATTATGAGTTTGATAACGAATATGATTATGAATATGATTGTGAATGTGATTATGGATATGATTATGAATATATTGAAGGCATAATAGTAACATCTAATAGCCACAGAAAAAGTAAATACTAAAATTAGAGCAAAGTAGAAAAACAAACTTCCATGACACTAGTATTAATGGACGCTGACATAAGTAAACAGAATAGAAAGGGCAGACGCAATGAAAAGCGAGGACACAATAAAACCTCCGACACGAAGGAGCAAGATAGTGACTCACATAAATGACAATTGTATAGACGGAGTTGACACAAATGACACATATTAGCTTACTAATCTTAGGACGCTATTGCGTACGGTTTTTAAATAAAGGAGTGACCAACTCGGCCAGCTGATCAATTAAATATTTAGAGGCGTGGTCTATTGGACAACTGACTTACTACATATAAGTCAGGGGCAGTTTGAAGCAGGGGATCAGGGAGACAATAGAAGAACAGAAGGACAGACGATCAAAGAAGAACAGCAGAGAGGGACAAGAGAGTGGGGGATCGTCCGACCACAGACTGTCAGTAAGCGAAAGCCGATTCAGACGGCAGAAGAAGACTGTCAGAAGAGATCAGACAGACAAGAGAAGAACAGAAGGAAGAGACAAGAGAGACAAGCAGATAAGAACAGCAGACGGAAGAACAGACAATCAGGGGAGGACAGACAAGAGAAGAAGAGAAGGACAGACAATCAGAGAATTACAGCAGAAGGAGAACACACATCAGAGAAGACACGAGAGAGAAAGAAGACGTAGGTAATGACAGATGGAGCAGGTGGACAATTAGAGCAATAGATATTCAGGAGATCAGTTTAGAACCAGAGTTAGTTTTATGACATACAGAAATTGTCTCAAGTTCGAAAAGTGTTTACTGAGTGGTGAACGCAGAAGATCTGATACATTTGAAACTTCGAGTAATGAGATTACAGACGAGAAATTTGTTGACCAAGTGTTGCAGATCTATTAGAAAACAGGGTTTAGAACCGTCCTAGTATGACGTGTAGAATATACTGAAGTTGAGAACATTGATGAAATGCTGCATGTAGAATATGATAGAGTTTGATATTGTGACCAAATGATTAGGTGCTTCAACGATGAAACTAACGGCGTTTATGACATATATATATATATATATATATATATATATATACATATATATATCTTATCTTATATCTTATATCCTTCCCGTGCCGTTAGACGTCACATAGGGCTCGCAAAGTAGTTCGCCAATTTTTCCTGTCTTCGGCGAGTCTTTCAACCTCAACAAAGGATTTTATGCCTGTTAATATATATATATCTGAACCTTAAGTGCCCAGGGCACATGGGGCTTCCACAAGGGTTTTCCACAAATGCCTGTCCTTTGCCTTTTTTTTTTTTGCTCTTGCCCAGGTGAGCCCTCTATTGCTCAACATCCTTTTTGTTGTTCTTCTCCACGTCTCTTTTGGTTTACCCTTGCTTCTGTTCCCCTGTGGTATCCATCTTAGTGCTATTTTTGGTAGTGAGTTGTCAGTCATTCGGAGCACATGTCCGAACCATCGCCACCGTTTATGACATGGTACATCTTATTTCAAGTGATGTTGTCAACGATGAATCTGATATATTAATTGTCAGAATTAAATAATGCAGTGAGCATTTCATCGACTTGGCCGAGTGAAATTGTAATGTTCGTGAAACCTCTATATGTTATGATCATAGAACAAAGAACTTCGACTTCATCAATATAATAAGAACAAAGAATTTAAGACAAACAATAATATGATAAGAGTTCACAACCATTTCAATATTATAGTAGCAGTGAATGACCCAGAAGTGAAGCCATTGTTTTAACTTTCTTAAAAGAAGAATTATCTACCGAGGGACTGATAAATTCACGTGAAAGCAATTTTTAAAAGCATTCTTAACGCGTCTTGTATATTTTCAACAAAAAAAAAAAAGACTTTTTATGAACAATCTTCCCTTGCTGAAAATTATATTTCACGCACAATGGCTAAATGCTGAAATAATTATAACTTATTATAATCAGTAAAAAGGGGGACAGAAAAAAATCCATATCTTACGATCTTCAAATCTGACTGATGTCTAAATCCTGTTAAATATGGAAAAGGTAAGCATATTTGGTAAAAGTCTTACGCAAACGGTGATGTGTATTGCATAAATGGCAGTAAATTCTTGCTTTATGAGGAAAATTCTGTCCAAATTTGACAGAAAAAAAATCACTATTAAGGCGACGGAAATAGTGTGGAGAAAAATTATTGTGATGGGTTAATCAGTCAGTCAGTCAGTCATTTGTATGTCACTTGCGGAACTTTGCCTCCCTAACAGCTCTTCTGTAGGCCTCTCGGTCATAAACAAGATGCCCTGCTGCTGATGCGTCCATTCGCAGATCATCTTCGCCTTGGTCTTCTTCTCTTTCTTTTTCCCATTATGTACCCTTCCAAGACTGTCTTCTCTAAATTCTCATGACGTTTAATGTGTCCAAAATATTTAAGTTTTTTCTGTTTAATCTTCTTTACTAGCCAGCCTTCTTCAATATTAAATTCTGTAGTATGGATATATTTGTTCTTTTTTGTGTCCATGATATTTGAAGAACACTTCTGTACCATTTGCACTCAAAGGCATTTATGTGTTTCTCAGTTGTTTTGTTAAGTGTCCAGGTCTCACAGGCATATGTTGCGATGGGAAAGATGCATGCCCTTAAAAATCTTATTTTTGTAGTTCTGTCTGTTCCTCTCCACAGTTTCTGCAATTGTTTTATTTTCTGAAGAGCGATAGATGTCCTCCTTCTAATTTCCCTTATTGTATCTCCATTATTAGTTAGCAGTGATTCAAGATATTCAAAACTCCACTTCTTCCAATTTTCTTACTGACTTCTTCTTCGCTCGCTTCTCTTCTATCACCAAAACCCCCCGTGATCCTACTCAATTTACTCCTGTGTTTCTCGCGATAGGATGGAGGTTCAGAGCATCATGGGGCTTGGGCCTGTATTCTTGGTGGGTCATAGAAGCGGCATTGCGTGACACTGTGGTTTTCGTTGCACCAGTTTAATCTGAAGTTGGACTTTCCCACTGGAAAACCTCGACGTGTTTTGAATATCAGTATATCCCCGCCGGGTGAGAGGTGGTTGGCCATCCAGTCCAGAGTTGGTCTTTCTCACCGGAAAACCTCAACGTGATTGGATATAATATATCCCCCATCGAGTGAGAAGTGGTTGCCTATCTAGACTGCACTGGTCTGGTGTCTCCGACTTCAGCATTTTGTGGTCGTGGCGCTACCCTCTCTGGTGGTTGCCAGAAGGAGGTTTTGTCGAGGAGGACGAGTCCACGCCACTAGTGAGTTTCACCTCTGGGTTAAAAAAGTTTAGGCGTATTATCCCAGTGGGGGTGTATATAAGGACGTGACCGGCCTCTAGAGCGGAGGTGCCGTGGTATGGGTAGCCCTCACAGCGAGTCTACTGGCCATACCGATTAAACTTCACTTAATCCTTTCAATCACCTTTTTTCACAGCGGCGCCGCGCGACAACCCTAATTGCATTTTTCTTCATTACCTGGGAGGAATTTCACCACAAACGCGGCAGCCGAAGAATCTCGCCAGCAGAGTCTTAATTTAACCCCTGGGTTAAGCCGGTTTAGTCATTTGAGCCAGTATGGGTGTATACATGACGTGGTCGGCCTCTAGAGTATAGGTACCGTGATATGAGTAGCTCTGACCGCGAGATTACTGGCTACTTCATTTAATCCTTTTCATCACCTTTTCCACGACGACGCCACGCGGCAACTCTAATCGTATTTTTCTTCATTGGCTGGGAGGAGTTTCACGGCAGCTGAAGAATCTTGCCAGCAGCGAGCAGGAGCTTTCCTTCTCCTAGATGAGCTACCAACTAACGAGTCTCATATACCCGAAAGCGACTGGTTTTCATGCACCAGATATTCGCCTTTCGCCTCTTCTCCTGTCAGTTTAAACAGTTCCGCCACGAGAAGGCTAGGATCTGGACTTGGACTGTCAGAGGCTATTTGAGACGCACGCCATGGAGACATTTAATTGGAGTGGAGAGCGTATCCCTCACCCCACCTCCGGCTATTACGGTCCTTAGAACCTTCTTACGGACCGACATAATTAGTTTTTCCATTCCTTTTTGTGCTGTGGACAGTAATACTGTGTCATCAGCATATCTAATCTCTGGTAATTCATAACTTCCAATTGTTATGGCATCGTAATATTCTTTACTAGCCAGCCTTCTTCAATATTAAATTCTGTAGTATGGATATATTTGTTCTTTTTTGTGTCCATGATATTTGAAGAACACTTCTGTACCATTTGCACTCAAAGGCATTTATGTGTTTCTCAGTTGTTTTGTTAAGTGTCCAGGTCTCACAGGCATATGTTGCGATGGGAAAGATGCATGCCCTTAAAAATCTTATTTTTGTAGTTCTGTCTGTTCCTCTCCACAGTTTCTGCAATTGTTTTATTTTCTGAAGAGCGATAGATGTCCTCCTTCTAATTTCCCTTATTGTATCTCCATTATTAGTTAGCAGTGATTCAAGATATTCAAAACTCCACTTCTTCCAATTTTCTTACTGACTTCTTCTTCGCTCGCTTCTCTTCTATCACCAAAACCCCCCGTGATCCTACTCAATTTACTCCTGTATTTCTCGCGATAGTCTCATTCAGGATGGAGGTTCAGAGCATCATGGGGCTTGGGCCTGTATTCTTGGTGGGTCATAGAAGCGGCATTGCGTGACACTGTGGTTTTCGTTGCACCAGTTTAATCTGAAGTTGGACTTTCCCACTGGAAAACCTCGACGTGTTTTGAATATCAGTATATCCCCGCCGGGTGAGAGGTGGTTGGCCATCCAGTCCAGAGTTGGTCTTTCTCACCGGAAAACCTCAACGTGATTGGATATAATATATCCCCCATCGAGTGAGAAGTGGTTGCCTATCTAGACTGCACTGGTCTGGTGTCTCCGACTTCAGCATTTTGTGGTAGTGGCGCTACCCTCTCTGGTGGTGGCCAGAAGGAGGTTTTGTCGAGGAGGACGAATCCTCGCCACTAGTGAGTTTCACCTCTGGGTTAAAAAAGTTTAGGCGTATTATCCCAGTGGGGGTGTATATAAGGACGTGACCGGCCTCTAGAGCAGAGGTGCCGTGGTATGGGTAGCCCTCACAGCGAGTCTACTGGCCATACCGATTAAACTTCACTTAATCCTTTCAATCACCTTTTTCACAGCGGCGCCGCGCGACAACCCTAATTGCATTTTTCTTCATTACCTGGGAGGAATTTCACCACAGACGCGGCAGCCGAAGAATCTCGCCAGCAGAGTCTTAGTTTAACCCCTGGGTTAAGCCGGTTTAGTCATTTGAGCCAGTATGGGTGTATACATGACGTGGTCGGCCTCTAGAGTATAGGTACCGTGATATGAGTAGCTCTGACCGCGAGATTACTGGCTACTTCATTTAATCCTTTTCATCACCTTTTCCACGACGACGCCACGCGGCAACTCTAATCGTATTTTTCTTCATTGGCTGGGAGGAGTTTCACGGCAGCTGAAGAATCTTGCCAGCAGCGAGCAGGAGCTTTCCTTCTCCTAGATGAGCTACCAACTAACGAGTCTCATATACCCGAAAGCGACTGGTTTTCATGCACCAGATATTCGCCTTTCGCCTCTTCTCCTGTCAGTTTAAACAGTTCCGCCACGAGAAGGCTAGGATCTGGACTTGGACTGTCAGAGGCTATTTGAGACGCACGCCATGGAGACATTTAATTGGAGTGGAGAGCGTATCCCTCACCCCACCTCCGGCTATTACGGTCCTTAGAACCTTCTTACGGACCGACATAATTAGTTTTTCCATTCCTTTTTGTGCTGTGGACAGTAATACTGTGTCATCAGCATATCTAATCTCTGGTAATTCATAACTTCCAATTGTTATGGCATCGTAATATTCTTTGTCTACATTTTAAATGGGTTAATACTAGGTGCAAAATTTGATTGTGTCACAAATTCTCTCATTTTATAACACAGTCATAGTTATGTTACGACTATTTAAAATAAAAGTAGGAACATATTTATTAATTAAAGAGCGCGCACTTGTATTCATGAGTCAGTTCGTGAGTCATAGGTAAAAGTCAGTTCGTAATCATAGATAACTTTAGCACAATCAGTTTCATTGAATATGGAAAGAAAGCATTTTGAAAAAAAAAATCCCCTAGTTTTCCTTCCGTTTCTGTTCATAATGGGAAAAAGAAAGAGAGAAAGACCAAAGCGAAGACGGCTGCAAGACATCGTTGATGATCTGCTAATGGCTGGAGCAGCAACAGGGCATCTTGCTTACAACCGAGAGGCCTACAGGAGAGCTGTTAGGGAGGCACAGTTCTGCAAGGGACAGGCAAATGACTGAATCTGTTCATAACCCAAATAAATTTGGAAAACAGATTAAAGTTCAAAGTTCAGACTCCGGCTTCACTGCATTCGAGACAACCCTATATATGCTCCGCCGCGTGCCGCAGCCTCCATCCAAGTGTATGTTTGCTAATAGTTCCTGTCAGATGTTCGTTGTTTACGGTGCGTTTTCTGCCACACAGTTCAGATTTCCTGCCAGCACCTTTAATTTGTCCTAGCTCCAGCAATCTTTTCACAGCTACATTGTTCTTCCATTCACGCTCTTCATTCTCCCGCAGTCTGTCCAGTAGAGCTTTAGTAATGTCTCCCTTGTCCATTGTCAATCTGCCATTTATTTTTCCCTGTCCAGCAAGTCTGTCTGCCACATCACTGCCATGTACTCCTGCATGACCTGGACAGTAAAGCCACGTGAGGCTTGTCATAGTTGACTGGCTTAACAGGTGAACCCATTCTTTGCGAAGTAAATTGTTTTCAATCTTACGAAGCATGCTCTGTGAATCCATCACAGTGAAAGCATGAACCACATCGTGAGCAACTAACCATACCATTGCTGCCGACACGGCCTCAATTTCTATTCGCATGCTTGATGCGCCCTGTCTCGACATTCACGACCCTTCTGTATAATAACTTTTGTTAGCTGAGGTCGGCCCTGTACATGTTACCAGTCATCACCTTTAGACACCTCATCTAGACTGCAACTTGCCTTTATTGTATTCTCCGCCTCTTTCATCCAGGATCTGCCTCGTTTGATGCGTTTTCCTTTTATCAACCCCAACTCCTTATGGAGAAGATGATCCTTCATGCCAGAAACCCTGATGTACGCCTTTACCTGAGCTTGCTTGTGTTTAGACCTCACACTCAGCATTTCAAGCAGAAAGCTCATGGTCGCCACGGGAGTATCCCTGGTGCAACCCAAAACTATTGTCATTGCCTGGTTCTGTACGTCCTCTAGTTTATTCAGCTGTGGATTGGACAGGGTGAGCAGGCCAAGACCATACCCCCAATGATGACAGTACCAGCGCATGCATCAGCAAGAACAGAGCGCGCTTTGGAAAGCCCGCTGCGGCCATTAACCTAACCGCTCCCAACGTTTTCCTGGATTTTTGTATCGCATTGTCCACATGGTGTGCAAAGGACAATGAATGATCAAATGTGATCCTTAGACACCTCATGAAATATGTTCTCTTACTATCTTGTATTAGACTTTAGAACCCTTTATAAAACGTGACGACTTAAAAAAATGAAGTGTCTCGAAAGATTCTTTGTTTCAAGTCCCTTATACGGCGGATAAAAATTCGCTACTGTCTTCGCTACTACTCCCAGCAGTCGACTAGCGGGAAACAAAATGGCAGAAGCTCAAAGAAAATCCGGCGACATCTTTCCTATAAGGGAAATAACTGCAATAATTCAGTCAGTCATCATGTCCCTTGCGGAACTTTGCTTCCCTAACAGTTCTCCTGTAGGTCTCTAATTTGTAAGCGAGATCCCTGCTGCTGATGCATCCATTCACAACTGTAGTAATTATATGAAGAAAATATAATTCCAGCCCTAAAAGCGACTCTTAATTGTAGCAGCAGGAAACTCTCTGTTGTAGAGGGCAAAATAATAACATAACTTCTCAGATCATCAGAGACGTACCTCCCCCCACCCTCAGACAAGCGTTTTCGCGCTTTAAACTTCTGACGCTCTTGGGGGGTGGGGTGGGTGAGCCACTCTGAGTCATGACTCTCAGTGATCTGTAAGTTCTTGGTTTATGATCTGTACGTTCTTGGCTTACGATCTGTAAGTTTTCGGTTTATGATCTGTAAGTTCTTGGCTTATGATCTGTAAGTTTTTGGTTTATGATCTCTAAGTTCTTGGCTTATGATCTGATCTGTATGTTTTCGGTTTATGATCTGTAAGTTCTTGGCTTACGATCTGTAAGTTTTCGGTTCATGATCTGTAAGTTCTTGGCTTACGATCTGTAAGTTTTCGGTTCATGATCTGTAAGTTCTTGGCTTATGATCTGTAAGTTCTTGGTTTATGATCTGTAAGTTCTTGGCTTACGATCTGTAAGTTTTCGGTTTATGATCTGTAAGTTCTTGGCTTACGATCTGTAAGTTCTTGGCTTATGATCTGTAAGTTCTTGGCTTATGATCTGTAAGTTCTATGTTTATAGCGGCGTAAAGAGACTGAAGATATTGCAGTATTTCAATAAACTTGCCACTAAAAAAAAAAATAGCAGATTTATTAGTTTGTGCTTATACCACAAATATATTTTCAAAGATTTTTTTGTCTAAAACTACTCACAAACTTCTAATTTCCTTTACTGATTTTAAAAAAAAACTTTATTCATTTTCATTTTATTTAACATTGAAATAAGTTATTCTTTTTAAATTTTCTGATTATTTAAAAATTTTCCATTCGTTTTCTTCATTTACTCTGTAGTTCTCGTGTCCTTCCTCCTTGCCTTCTCTCCCCTTTCCCCCTCTCTCTCCATCTTTCTCTTTTCATATCTCTCTCTTTTCATCTCCATCCCTTTCTGTTTTCTTGTGCTTCATCTACTACATCATCATCTTGAAGCAATAATAATAATAATAATAATGACACTGAAACAGAATTCTAAATATCTTGCCATGCCGGCCCCTGTATTCTTTTGCAGGCATACTAACAATTTCACAGTTATGTACCTTGGACAAGACGCTACAGGCAAATATCAAGTTTGACAACTGCTATAACCCCCCTGAAAACGAACCCACGGTCCATTCATTCCAGGTAAATATCACGCGGAGAAAGTCTCACCGTCTCCAGACACCCCGACACATACAAGGAAGAAAAAGAAAAGTGCTTGTTGTAACAAACCCAGCAAGGAAGCTTTGTTTGCTGTCTAGAGCGCCAAAAAACCTTTTGTACTCTGTTGATTTAGATCTCCTCCAATGCTGGCCTCTTGTTTTCTTGATTCACTGACGCGTACTTCTGCACGTTGCGCGGGCAGACAGCGTATTACACAATCAAACAACCATTTTACGTGGCCAGTAGTTTATTTTACAAACCTTTTCTCAGATATTCCCGGAAAAATATGAGATAATGCCAGTGTCATTTCCTGCCACTGATGCGCAGAAAAATGAGTCATTCTAAATAATACATCTTGCCATTTCACATATTGTTCCAATTTGTGGCTCTTTTCGCCCTCTCTTAGAGATGGAATTTGTTCCAGTCATGGGAGTAATTTCACTTTCTGAAAACAATCCGGAAAGTGTACAGCGTGATATGTCTGCAGAATGCAAGAAATCTGCAGACACTTAGAAGAAGGGCTGCCGAAAAACATGTTAGACTGAAACTGACATCGTGTGTTGTGAACTGCAACTAATCCTGAAGACGGGATAGAAAGTGAGTAAAGAAAATAAGACAGAATGTTATTGAATGACGTTAAGTCTCTATCTCTCTCGGAGATACTAATAGTCCGTCTAGTTCAACAATATTCGTCTGACTTGCCATAAAGTCCTTTTAGTTTTGAACGTGTGTACTTTCCAATAAAAGGAATAGTTGAAGGAAATGTTTTTAATGTAAGTCACGAGTATCAGGGTTTCCAAATTAAAAAAAAAAATTATACTTTCTCTAGCAAAAGCTTGTCTCCTCATTTATGTCAATATTGCGTACATTAATTGACAAGACGTACTTGTCTTGATGTCTCAGATCAAGACGCGTATAACGGAAATGAAATTTTCAAAAGAAATATAAGATAAGGAATGCTCTTTGAAAAACAAAACGAAGATGCGAATATGCGAAGAAAACACTTGAATCTGATAACCTAGAACAGAAAGAACTGATGGACCTGTGCGAAAGACTTGTGAGCTAGCAAGATTGCAGTAATTCCATGTTAAATAATAATTCGTTTCAAATATTTTTTTCCTCCTTTCTTGCATAACTTGGAAGAATGTTTAAGCAAAAATCACTGCATAGATGCTAAGTCTTCCAGACTTCAAGCCTTTGTATGACTTCCAGATTTCAAGTCATTGTATGACTTCCAGACTTCAAGCCTATGTATGACTTTCAGAATTCAAGCCTTTGTATGACTTCCAGACTTCAAGCTTTCGTATGACTTCCAGATTTCAAGCCATTGTATGACTTCCAGACATCAAGACATTGTATGACTTCCAGATTTCAAGCCTTTGTATGACTTCCAGATTTCAACCCTTTGTATGACTTCCAGACTTCAAGCCTTTGTATGAATTCCAGACTTCAAGCCATTGCATTACTTCCAGACTTGAAACCATTGTATGACATCCAGACTTCAAGCCATTCTATGACTTCCAGACTTCAAGCCATTGTATGACGTCCAGATTTCAAGCCATTCTATGACTTCCAGACTTGAAGTCTTTGTATGACTTCCAGATTTCAAGCCATTGCATGACTTCCAAACTTCAAGCCATTCAACTTCCAGAATTCATCTCAATGTATGACGACCTCCAGACATCAAGTCCACTGTATGACTTCCAGACTTCAAATCATTGTATGACATCCAGATTTCAAGTCCATTGCATGACTTCCTAACTTCAAGTCATTGTATGACTTTCAAACATCAAGCCTTTGTATGACTTCCAGATTTCAAGCCTTTGTATGACTTCCAGACTTCAAGCCTTTATATGACTTCCAGATTTCAACCCTTTGTATGACTTCCAGATTTCAAGCCTTTGTATGACTACCAGAATTCAAACCTTTGTATGACTTCCAGATTTCAAGCCTTTGTATGACTTCTAGACTTCAAGCTTTTGTATGACTTCCAGATTTCAAGCCTTTGTATGACTTCCAGACTTCAAGCCTTTATATGACTTCCAGATTTCAAGCCTTTGTATGACTTCCAGATTTCAAGCCTTTATATGACTTCCAGAATTCAAGCCATTGTATGACTTCCAGAATTCAAGCCATTGTATGACTTCCGGACGTCAAGCTTTTGTATGACTTCCAGATTTCAAGCCTTTTTATGACTTCCAGACTTCAAGCCATTGTATGACTTCCAGATTTCAAGCAATTGCATGACTTCCAGACACTATATGATTTCCAGACTTCAAGCCTTTGTATGACTTCCAGATTTCACGCCATTACATGACTTCCAGATTTCAAGCCTTTGTATGACTTCCAGACTTCAAGCCTTTGTATGACTTCTAGACTTCAAGCCATTCTATGACTTTCAGATTTCAAGCCTTTGTATGACTTCCAGATTTCAAGCCATTGCATTACTTCCAGACTTCAAGCCACTGTATGACTTCCAGACTTCAAGCCACTGTATGACTTCCAGACTTCAAGCCATTGCCTGACTTCCAGACTTCAAGCCATTGCCTGACTTCCAGACTTCAAGCCATTGCGTGACTTTCAGACTTCAAGCCATTAAACTTCCAGAATTCAAGTCAATGTATGACGACTTCCAGATTTCAAGCCATTGCATGACTTCCAAACTTCAAGCCATTCAACTTCCAGAATTCATCTCAATGTATGATGACCTCCAGACATCAAGTCCACTGTATGACTTCCAGACTTCAAATCATTGTATGACATCCAGATTACAAGTCCATTGCATGACTTCCTAACTTCAAGTCATTGTATGACTTTCAGACTTGATAGCCACTGTAAAATTTCTTTTTTTTAAAAATACTAATTTAAAAAAAATTGTCATGTGTCTAAATGAGCCACACATACAAAGAGACAGAATGCATACTGTTTTATAATAAATTCCAGAGGGTACATCAAACAAATTACGCAAAACTGGAAAACAATGAAGTTCACAAAGCTGCTCTCAACACACTACTGAGTTTGTTATAATCAATCTCAAGGCACCATTGTATTTTGTTAAATCTGTGCTTACGAATGACCCACGGAGGTCTGAAAGTAAAGACACACCAGTGCTTGACACCGACAAAGCAAGAATCACTAGGAAGTTAACGAAGCTTTTGGGGCTGCCACTTCCCGAAGTTTCTTGGTTAAGAATGGATGTCTTCTGTCAGCAGTTTAATGCTGCCAGAGTGGGAAGTACTCCTTGACCAAGTGCCTTCTCTTGCATTCTCGAGCCATCTCATCAGTTTATAAAATGGTGATCAAAGCATTTGCTCCTACTTGGAACGACAGTGTTCACGTATTCTGTGTTGGCTCCACTACTTATAGAAATAGATGCTGGGCTGAAAAGTGTTGTTGAAACTGTCGACACAGCTACTAGTATATGGTTTAGGTGGTTTGCACCAGATGATGCGACTCTTGATAAGAGGAAGAATATGGCTACGTTACTTTTGCAGTCTGACCACAGCATTCGCCACAAGAACATCCCCCCCCCCCCCCATCTCCCCTCCAGTCTGTGGATCACAATGTAAAACTTCAAGACTTTATGACTAATATGTGACTTCTAGACTTGATGGTCATTGTAAAACTTCAAGACTTTATGACTATTATGTGACTTCTAGATTTCAAGCCTTTGTATGACTTCCAGACTTCAAGCCTTTGTATGACTTCTAGACTTCAAGCCATTCTATGACTTTCAGATTTCAAGCCTTTGTATGACTTCCAGATTTCAAGCCATTGCATTACTTCCAGACTTCAAGCCATTGTATGACTTCCAGACTTCAAGCCACTGTATGACTTCCAGACTTCAAGCCATTGCCTGACTTCCAGACTTCAAGCCATTGCCTGACTTCCAGACTTCAAGCCATTGCGTGACTTTCAGACTTCAAGCCATTAAACTTCCAGAATTCAAGTCAATGTATGACGACTTCCAGATTTCAAGCCATTGCATGACTTCCAAACTTCAAGCCATTCAACTTCCAGAATTCATCTCAATGTATGATGACCTCCAGACATCAAGTCCACTGTATGACTTCCAGACTTCAAATCATTGTATGACATCCAGATTACAAGTCCATTGCATGACTTCCTAACTTCAAGTCATTGTATGACTTTCAGACTTGATAGCCACTGTAAAATTTCTTTTTTTTAAAAATACTAATTTAAAAAAAATTGTCATGTGTCTAAATGAGCCACACATACAAAGAGACAGAATGCATACTGTTTTATAATAAATTCCAGAGGTACATCAAACAAATTACGCAAAACTGGAAAACAATGAAGTTCACAAAGCTGCTCTCAACACACTACTGAGTTTGTTATAATCAATCTCAAGGCACCATTGTATTTTGTTAAATCTGTGCTTACGAATGACCCACGGAGGTCTGAAAGTAAAGACACACCAGTGCTTGACACCGACAAAGCAAGAATCACTAGGAAGTTAACGAAGCTTTTGGGGCTGCCACTTCCCGAAGTTTCTTGGTTAAGAATGGATGTCTTCTGTCAGCAGTTTAATGCTGCCAGAGTGGGAAGTACTCCTTGACCAAGTGCCTTCTCTTGCATTCTCGAGCCATCTCATCAGTTTATAAAATGGTGATCAAAGCATTTGCTCCTACTTGGAACGACAGTGTTCACGTATTCTGTGTTGGCTCCACTACTTATAGAAATAGATGCTGGGCTGAAAAGTGTTGTTGAAACTGTCGACACAGCTACTAGTATATGGTTTAGGTGGTTTGCACCAGATGATGCGACTCTTGATAAGAGGAAGAATATGGCTACGTTACTTTTGCAGTCTGACCACAGCACTCACCACAAGAACATCCCCCCCCCCCCCCACCTCCCCTCCAGTCTGTGGATCACAATGTAAAACTTCAAGACTTTATGACTAATATGTGACTTCTAGACTTGATGGTCATTGTAAAACTTCAAGACTTTATGACTATTATGTGACTTCTAGACTTGATGGTCATTGTAAAACTTCAAGATTTTATGACTATTATGTGACTTCTAGACTTGATGGTCATTGTAAAACTTCAAGACGTTATGACTATTATGTGACTTTTAGACTTGATGGTCATTGTAAAACTTCAAGACGTTATGACTATTATGTGACTTCCAGATTTGATGGTCATTACAAAGCTTCAAGACTTTATGGCTACTGTGTGACTCCCATACTTGACGATCACTGTCAAACTTCAAGACTTGACGGCCGCTGTTATGAGTTCGAGGCGTGATGGTCACAAACATATTTTTTTTCTCTCATCTAGCATTTAGATTTTCACATGACTGAGCTCGTGACAGAAGAAAAGATACGTTTTATTCATTCGTTATACAGTCATAATGAAGCTAATTTTTCTTTTATTGTCTAACGGATTTCAACTTCATTTATTCATGTCGCATATGCTCCGCTGTAACACCATTTTTAAAATATCCAAGTTCTACTTCACTTGCCCGAAAGGGGAAGGAACGGCGTATGGGAAAGGTAGTGCATCACCAGAAGAAATCCAGTAGTATCGCTACGAGAGCTATACCACGGCACCTCTGCTCTAGAGGCCACCCACGTCCGAAATACACCTACACTGGTGAAATATGCCTAAACCGGCACACACCAGGGGTGGAACTTGAGGGCTAGACATGTCATGCCACCTCCGCTTTAGAGGTCGGTAACGCCTGATAAACACCCATACTGGTGAATTTTGCCTAAACCGGCTCATACCAGGGGTGAATCTTGAAGGCTATGCATGTCACAGTACCTCGGCCCTAGAGGTCGGTCCCGTCCCAAACACGCCCACACTGGGATAATGCCTAAACCAGCTCAACCCAGGGGTAGAAGTCACTAGTGGCGAGGATTCGTCCTCCTGGACAAAAGCTCCATCCTGGTCACAACTAGGAAGGGTAGCGGCCATGACCGCAAAATGCTGAAGTCGGAGACACTGGACCAGGGAAGTCTAGATAGGCAACCACCTCTCACCCGGCGGGGATGTTTGCGTATCCTAATCACGCTGAGGTTTTCCGGTGAGAAAGTCCAACTCTGGCCTGGGTGGCAACCGCCTCTCACCCAGCGGGGATGCACTGATATCCTAAACACGTCGAGGTCTTCCGGTGAGAAAGTCCAACCCTAGACTAAACTGGTGCAATGAAAACCACGGTGTCACGCAATCCCGCTTCCGAGACCCACCAAGAATACAGGCTAAAGCACTGTGACACTCTGAACCCTTTGTGGTCCTCTCGTGGATCTCGTGTGGTCTATTTTGGACCACACAGGGGACCACGGGACCTAACGAGGACCACAGGCGTGAATTCAGTAGGTTCATAGTGCGGTTTTTGGTGGTAGAAGTGAACGAAGAAGAAGAAGAAGAAGACCAGAAGAAAATAAACGCGCAGAACAATAAAGTCTGTGGGGCAATAAGCGAAACCCATCAACATGAATTTTACTTGTGGTCCAGATAATTCTGTACCAGTGATCAAGGGCACATCAAGAACAGTGAGGCAAATCAGCTGCAGGCCAAATGACCGAAGCTTTTCCTTATTGCGAAAAAAGATCTAGAAAAAACAATGGCTCCATATATATATATATATATATATACATTCTAAATGAAATTAAGTAGTAGCACTTTATACTTCACTGACCAGTACTTTCAACTTTCGACCAATCCCGTCATCAGAAAATACTTGGCTGAAAACTAGTACAACAACAGACCTATGGGCATGCAGCAAATAAGACCGGATACCACGTCACGTTCTCCAGAGTTGCCAGCTACACAACTCACCCAGGCAGAGGACCTGGCCAGACTCCGGACCCCAACAGGAGAAGCCCTAAAGCGATGCTGAAAACCTGAGACGAACTGCCGCAAATGTGAGACAAATTTGTGTCGAAGTCTTAGCAAACGAAGAAGAAGAAGTTACTTAACGATATTTTCATCAGGACATCAAACAATTTTATATCTTATATCCTTCCCGTGCCGTTAAACGTCACATAGGGCTCGCAAAGTAGTTCGCCAATTTTTCCTGTCTTCGGCGAGTCTTTCAACCTCATCAAAGGATTTTATGCCTGTTAACTTGGCATAACAAGTAATGCACCTGTTGATTTTTCCTAACGTTTCTTTGCACTTTAATCTATTAAGGAAACCTTCATCCTCAGTCCTCTTTGAGCAACAGAGAAAATAAGGACAAAGCTCACCATCTGGTCCTGTATAATCATTGCACTGAAAAAGTCAAAGTTAACCTTACTGGTCCTGTATAATCAATGAACTGAAAACTTCAAAGTTCACTGGTGGTTTTGTTTAATAATTACGTTGAAAAAGTTCACCTAGTGGTCCTGTATAATCATTACACTGAAAAAGTTCACCTAGTGGTCCTGTATAATCATTACACTGAAAAAGTTCGCCTGGTGGTCCTGTATAATCATTACACTGAAAAAGTTCGCCTGGTGGTCCTGTATAACCATTACAATGAAATATTATTTTTCATGTCCAAAATAAAGTTTTTTCTGTCTTTTTTTTTGCATATTGATACTAAAATAGTGTATACTATTAATCTTATCAGCTCTTTGTGGTAAATAGCCTGTTCTCACACAAAAACTCAGTAGGAAAACAATGTTCATTTTGGAACTCAATACCAAGACTTGTGTGTACGCGTTTACACATGTCACATCGACCCAATGATAGAAAACTGCCTGTCTAACTGTACTCACGGCACCATACCTACCTGCTGGGGAAATGTTCTCGGTATTAGTAGATGGACAAGACCTCCTTCATGTGTCTGAATCGTACTCTTTATCAACGCTGATATCTCCATTCCTACCTTGACACGGGCACTCGTGCCACTGTTGTGAGGGCATGCTTCAAGTTCGGCAGCGGCCAGTGTACGAGAGTGCGGAATCAGGGCATCAGTGCTGGAGATTCTTGGCGAGTAGCTGTAAATATAATTGGGGGCTGGATAATTGAGGCAGGTATACTGAAGGGTCAGCTATGGACATAAGAGAGAGAGAGAGAGAGAGAGACGGGCGGACAGCTAGACTGATACATAGATGTAGAAACATAAAGATAAACAGGCAGATAGATAGATAGATAGATAGATAGATAGATAGATAGATAGATAGATAGATAGATAGATAGATAGATAGATAGATAGATAGATAGATAGATAGATAGATCTGACTTGGTGAGGTCCTAAACTTTAGTACCGGATATAGACATGGTTTTTAACAAGAAAAATAATTTTTGTTTAATTTTTAGAAGTTGAAATTTTGTGAAACCCTACGGATTGTGCGGGCACTAAGTTGTAGCTTTTTTAAAATCTTATACCCAAATCCGGCATTTTTGCATATACACGCATATACACGCATATGCACGCATACAGACTCATACACACATACACGAGCGTACACACAATAGAAAAGCTGTGATGTATGCTGTCGCATTAGTCCATCACTCACTCAGTCTGGAATAATCGTTCTCTCTCTCTTTTCTTTCACAACTGCCGCCTAAAACTCTGATCTCTGTCAGACGTGATTGTTACAAAGGGCAAAAGTCTGGGAAATTAAGCTGGTAATTATTCTTCTCCCAGGAGAATTCCAGGTTTGGGGGGGGGGGGACGATTGTATCTCCATTGGCAAACGAGGTCCCATCATGGCGGCTCAAGTTTTTCTGACAACATCAAAGAGATACAACTGTCAAGTGTACCGGATCTGTGAAAGCAGGAAGCGTCCATGACTACTGTTACAACTTCGTGCCGAGAGATCGAATGTGAGGCGTTGATGCGTCCTTTCATCAGCACTCCCGAAGCTCTCATCTCTTTCGCGTGCTTGCCTCCTTCAGCTCGTAAACATCCCAGCTCTCGTCTGTTGATTTAGTTACAAGCGCCTGAGAGGGCAAGTAAATGAACAGATCTTGTTTGTCGATATACAGACTCGCGAACATGGCAACCCGCGGGGTAAGGCATCTACCTGCACACAGGAAGAATCCGGATGCTTCTGTGCATGTAAGAAGACAATCAGTGAGATGTTTGTTCTAGAGCGGGAAGTTGGGCTGCATGTGACATGCGCGAGACTTCAATGGTCAGAAAGTTTGTTGTATTACGGTGAGTTTACGTCACAAAGACATAGCAGAGATAACGCATACTTAGGAAATAGGAAGAAATGAGACTGAGATGAATATGTAAACACGATTATCTCATAAATTTACGATTAGCTGGCCTTTCTGCAGCCGGTGACATTTGGAATGACCTATAAATGGACCTAGGTTACCGCCACAAACTCTATAACTTTATGTCTATGGCTTTCCTCTCTTAAAATAACGCGTGCTTCAACCTTCAGTCTGAGTTTGGTAAAATGGCAACACTGGATCTAATTTTCCCCCCTTTGTACTGCAGACCCCCGTGATACATCTTACATCCTTCCCGTGCCGTTAAACATCACACAGGGCTCGCACGGTAGTTTGCCAAGCTTTCCTGCTGTCAGCGAGGTTTTCATCCTCATCAAGAGATGTTATGCCCACGAAACTGGCCTCTCTTACAAAGTCCTCTTTAGAGTTTCACGTGGTCGACCTCTTTTTCTTCGGCCTGTTGTGTTCCGCTTGAAAGCTTGTTTTGGGATTCTCTGACTGTTTCTTCTCATCACGTGGCCAACATAAGTTCATCTACTTTTTCTGATCATCTGATCACCCATGAGACAGGCTGTTGTTTGCTCATCTGGCTTATTTCTGCATTGTTCTTGAATTCGTTCCTCTTTATACCGAGTGGTAGCTGTTTAAAATAATTTAATAGTGCAATATCATTCTATGCCGTTTCACAGTTCGCTAACTTCATAAAAAATTTCAAACTTGATAATGATCAGAATAATATGGCACTATAAAGTCATAAGCACAAAAATCAATTTAAGATTGTAATATCCACCCTCATTTATGCATGCTAAAGCTGGAAAACAACTTAAGAAATAGACAAAAAAATTAGATTCTATTGAAAAGAAATGCCTAAGGAAAATACTCGATATAAAGTTGAACGAAGTCAAGAACAATGCAGAGATAAGACAGATGACTGAACAACAACCAGTCTCATGGGTGATCAGAGAAAAAGGAGATGGACATATGTCTGTCACGTGATGAAAAGAAACAGTCAGAGAATCCCAAAACAAGCTATCAAGTGGAACACAGTAGGCCGAATGAAAGGAGGTCGACCACGTGAAACTCTAAAGATGACATTGTTAAGAAAGGCCAAATTAATAGGCATAAAATCCCTTGATGCGGTTGAAAAGCTCGCCGAAAATAGGAAAACTTGACGAACTACCATGTGAGCCCTATGTGATGTTTAACGGCAGGGGAAGGATGTAAGAATAATGATCAGAATACAGTGAAAGATGCAATAGATCAGTAGCAAATGTGTATATATAAGCAGTATCTTCAGTCTCTAGAAAGGGGGGGGGGAGGGGGAAGCGGTTATAAGCCAACAACTCAAAGACCCTCTGGGGATCAGATAAAAGGGATGGCGACTGCAGTAAAACTGGTTTAAATAAAAAAAAAAAGGTAGATAGAGGTGTATAGTGCAGTTTTACAAAGTGAGGGAGGGAGTGAGTAAGGTGAGAAAAAAAAACGAATAGAAAGTATGAGAATGTATAAATGAAAAACATACAACATCCGATATTTCGGCGTGAGCCTTTTTCGAGGATTACATGCACAACGAGACAAAACAAAACGAAGAACTTATCTGAATGTGTCCTCCAGAAGTAGAAAACAGAAATGTGTGTCTGGGAATCATGACCGAGAGGGCCCCCCCCCCTCCCTACCCCTTTTAGAGCATCAGAAGTTTAAAGGGCTGAAACGCCTACCATTGGGGGTAGGGTGGGTGGGTCGGTTGGGTACTTCTCTGATGATAGGAGAAATTGTGCTGATATTTTGTTCTCTATAGCAGTTTCCTGCATAGGTATGTGCATGTGTGAGCGTGTGATTGTGTGTGTGTGTGTGTTTTGTGAGTAATTTAGCAATGACTTAAAACAGGTAAACAGTTTATAGTTTGAAAAAAAAACGATGACTATTTATATCTTTATGGGACACTATGAAAAGAGAAACAGTCTTCTCAACAGGATACATTTACATAATTATATGTTTATAGGAATGACTGTAGAGACACTGACTTCTTCTTCTTCGTCTTCTTCTTCTTCTTCCCTGGAACTGCGAGCTGGTGTTCTTTGCAGTCGGTGCCGTGAAGACGCTGAGACAGGATCGTGTCGGACTGGGAGTGGGTTATGGCGGCAGTTTTTCAGCGCCCGAGTGAAACTAAGAAGCAAGAGAGAGGTGTGTGTGTGGGTGGGGGGGGGGGGTGTGCGGAATACCTTTTATTTTTTTTAGCAGAATCCACTGACATGGGAACTAGGGCGACCCCGAGCCTGTTAGCCAGGCTAAGCCTGTTGCCGGAGCTACCATTGAAGAGGTGGGGACTGACTGAATGATCTTTCTTTCAAAAGAGTTAAGAATTGGGCACGCAGGCCCGTCTGACATTCTGCCCTTTATCATACAACTTTCACTCTGTTCCAGACATTCTATAAATATGCCAAATATGGGACAGAGTTTTAGTCGGCTATCTTTAGCCAGCTCTAACGCTAGCGTGTCAACGTCGGCTATCTTTAGCCAGCTCTAACGCTAGCGTGTCAACGTCGGCTATCTTTAGCCAGCTCTAACGCTAGCGTGTCAACGTCGGCTATCTTTACCCAGCTCCGATGCTAGCGTGTCAGCGTCTTGGTTCCTGAGAGTTTTACATAAGACAGTATTTTTTTTAAACACGAAGAAAGAAGGAATCGACGTAATATGGTAAATGATAGAGGAAGACAGATGGAGAAGTGAAACAATATGCACTGGATAAAACGTTTTCCCGATGGAAATGTTGAAGAGTAGAGAGAGAGAGAGAGAGAGAAAGAAAGACAGAGAAAGAGACAGAAGTCTGAGAGAAAGAGAGAGAGAAAGAAAGAGAAAGAAAGGGAGAAAGATAAAGAAAGGGAGAAAGAGAAAGAAAGAGAGAAAGAGAGAAAGAGAAAGAAAGAGAGAAAGAGAAAGAAAGAGAGAAAGGAGAAAGAGAAAGAAAGAGAGAAAGAGAAAGAACGAGAGAAAAAGAAAGAAAGAGAGAAAGAGAAAGAACGAGAGAAAAAGAAAGAAAGAGAGAAAGAGAGAAAGAGAAAGAAAGAGAAAAAGAGAGAAAAAGAGAAAGAAAGAGAGAAAGATAAAGAAAGAGAGAAAGAGAGGAAGAGAAAGAAAGAGAGAAAGAGAAAGAAAGAGAGAAAGAGAAAGAGAGAGAGAAAGAGAAAGAAAGAGAGAGAAAGGAAAGAAAGAGAGAGTGAAAAAGAGAGAGCGAGAAAGAGAAAGAGAGACAGACAGACGAGGCTCCACCGAGTGGTCCCAGTGGAACTAAACTAGCACCGATGCTAAAGAAAGAGACCTGGAGACTGAGAAGAAGGACTTGGTGGTGATATGGAAGCAGCTGTTGAGGATAAAACAACAACCTAAAAAAAAAAAAGTAAACGGCTGAGAGTTTCTTGCAGAGAGTTATGTTTGTGGATAAGATGTTATAGATTAAATTATCCTAGAAAATAAGGATGGATAATATTTCTTATCTGACAGCAACAGGTGATTTTCCCGGCTCTGGGATACGATAGTTTCAAGGTCGCTGATGTCTTTAACGCAACGTGTCCGTTCACCTTCATTTAACCCATAACGCCTGGCGGTATCTACGAGACAAGGTCTAAGAAGATTTAGCCTAGCTGCCGCTGATTTTACCACTTGTGTACAGGGTTAAGCAGGAATTTGTGTCCATTATCCCCAGCAAGAGAATATAGAAGCACAGACGTTGCGAGGCTTCACAGAATTATAAAGAGAAGATAGAGACATCGATAACAACAGCATTCTATTGAAAAAACCATAATGAAGGATTGAAGAGTATGAATCTCTCTCATTACGATGACCAGATAGCCAATATCTACGGTCGGTAGTGTAAAGCAAATTATGAAAATGTAATAGTTTTATAATTAAGGAAAAAAAAGGCGGGGGATCTCGTTCTTCTATGCTTTTTTTTAAACATCTCTCTCTCTCTCTGTCTCTGAACCTTAAGTGCCCAGGGCACATGGGGCTTACACAAGGGTTTTCCACAAATGCCTGTCCTTCGCCTTTTTTTCTGCTCTTGCCCAGGTGAGCCCTCTATTGCTCAACATCCTCTCTGTTGTTCTTCTCCATGTCTCTTTTGGTCTACCCTTACTTCTGTTCCCCTGTGGTGTCCATCTTAGTGCTATTTTTGGTAGTGAGTTGTCAGTCATTCGGAGCACATGTCCCAACCATCGCCATCGTCTTTCCTCAATAATTGCTGTCAGTGGCTTCATCTGCATTTGTGCCAACAAGATGTTATTTCTTACGGTGTTTGGCCAAAATATTTTTCTAATTCTTCGTAAACATTTAGTCTGGAAAGAATTCAACTTGTTTTCTATGGTTTTGGTGATTTTCCAGCATTCACTTCCATAGAGTAGTGCACTTAGAACATTACTCTTAAATATCCTTAATCAGGATTTTTTTTTAAACATAATTTATTATTATTACTATTTTTATTACTATACGCCAATGTATCACATCAACGGAAGATAAGAAGTAACAAAGAAATTCTTGTTTAAAACTCTCCTCTTATAACAGCCATTTTGACAAAACAACAGACTGAGGTGGCCGAGGCAGTTAGAGAGGATGGAGGACAGGCAAACAAAGATAGCCTTTACAGAAGTGATGGAAGGGGATAGCCCAAGAGCCAGATCAAGACAACGATGTCAAGACAACCTAGAAGAAGATATACGCGCTCCTGGGATCGACAATTGGAAAGAAAAGGGCCAAGAACAGAGAGAGAGAGAGAGGCATGAGGCGATTCTTTTCTGCAGAAACGAGCCTCAGTGGCTGGAAAGAAAAATTCGGCAACTGCTCAAAGAATTATTATTATTATTATTATTATTATTATTATTATAGGAAGCCAGCAAGAAACAGAGAAATGGAAAAATAAAACAGAAATGGTTGTTATCTTCATGTGCTGTTGCTGTTGTACTGCTTGTGAGAGAGAAAAGAAATGACGACTGCCGGCAAAACCTGGCTCTAGTAATGAGGGTAGATGGAGGTGTATGGTACAGTTTTGAAAAAGATAGAAAGCGTCAGGAAAATGGGCAGAAACAAGAACTGCAGAAAGTAAGATGAGCAAGTATAAATGAAGAACATACAACAGTCCAACATTTCAACAAAAGCCTTATTTTTTCAGGAATCACATACAAAAGAAAAAAAAAACAAACACACAAACACACACACATAATCACCCACACGCATACACACATGCACACACAACAGATTTTTAAAAAATTTAACTAAGAAAAAGGCCATTTGCCGAAATATTAGTTGAATTCATTTATATGTGCTCATCCTACGTTCTGACAGTATTGTTTCTGCCCAATTTCCTCACTCTTTCTTTTTTATTGTCTTTGTAAAACTGAATCATACACGCCAATTTGCTTCATATTATACCGTTTCCATTAACAAGGACTTTCAGAAAAAAAAATGTAATTGCAGTTTCATTTTCTTTTTCTACAGAACTTTGTCCTGACTTCTGCTCTGTGCTCTCTCCAGCATTTATATAAAGCTCTTTCACAACTGATAAAGTCAAGGTCTTCCAGATGAGAAGGGATGAGAAATATAAAAAAAAACACATAATGACAAAAGAAAAGTGTAAGCGAAAAGATATTCTGCAAGTTATAAAGTTACAGATACCAAAACAAGTTATTTGCTTTGATTTCAGAATAATTTTAATATATTGATTTTACTTCAAGACCAAAGTGTGGACAAAGACAGAAGATGTAAAGATAACATAGAAGAGGATGCAAAGGTGTCATCAGCTGGAGAGAGAAGATTAGGAATAGAGAGGAATGGAGGCGAAATTTATCTGCAGCAATGAGTTTTAATTGCTTGAAAAGCTAAAGAATGAATGAATGATCTTTATTTTAAGAGGGTGAAGAACTGGGCGGGCAGGCCCGTCTTACATTCTGCCCTTATATCTTTCATTCTTCTCACTCATTCGATTTAATAAAGTATGCAAATTGCATGAATATGTATATGTATATAAGTATATATAACCTAAGTATATAAGTATATATGTATCGAAGTAGTAGTAGTAGTAGTAGTAGTAGTAGTAGTAGTAGTAGTAGTAGTAGTAGTAGTAGTAGAAGAAGAAGAAGAAGAAGAAGATATTGATGTTACTTACAAGTAAACAAGTTATCTTGTTAAGAATCTGGCTGGGCATCTTCTGCTGTCTGATGTCGCTGCTATCTCTCATAGCTACATAAAAATGTTGGGAGCTGTTATCTCCTGTAGTCGTTTTATTCGCCGCAGCTGGTGGAGCCAAAGACGCTGTCCGACTTGGCAACTCAGTGACCCATAGCTGACATGCTGGCGTCAGGGTTGGCGAACCACAGCCGACCAAGTCACTGTCCCATCTCTTCGTTGGTACCCCCCCCCCCCCCGTAGCAGGGCTAGCTGGACCACATCCTCTATGACCATGGAGTCTGTTAAAGAAGTACTGCACGGTCCTTGCTGTTTAGCTCCTCGACGAGACTGAAAAAAAAAAGAAGCAGTCCTCGAAAACCCTCTCCCAAGTCCACCTGATGCTGTGTCTCAACATCTTCTCAACAACGGCTGCAAAGAACACCAGACTGCAGCTCAAGGGGAAACAGAAGAAGAAAGTTCATCACAGTTCGTGCCTAAATGATGAAAGTTACTCAAACTGAAATAACAGAAAATGGAACATTTTTTTTTCCCTAAACATCTTTTGTGAAACTATACTCCGTGCTTATCTTGTTTTGTGAAACTATACTCCGTGCTTATCAAGTGATATATTATTCGGCTAGTCCTGGGATACTTTTAGATTAGGTTCCCTTCCTCCCACCCCACCCCTTTTTTCACATGAAATGAAAGGATATTTTATTTATTTATTTTACAATCAAGCTTGTGGAATTTAAGGTAACATCACAGATCTGTTTTCTCTTCTCTTCTCTGTGTGTGCGTGTGCATTCTTGTGTATGTGTGTGCATTCTTTTGTAGCATGGCCTTGTAAGTAATGATTATTGTTGTTGTTAATATTATTAATGAATATGATTATGAAAAAATACTGTAAACAAAATAGTAACATCGAACAGCGACAGAGGAAAGGAGGTAGCAAAAGGAAGAGAAAGGTATAAAACTTTCATGAAACTATAACAAGACGCGGACAAAAGTAAACAGTGATTAGAAAAAGACGAGACTCAGTGACGCTGATATAGGTAATACAAAGTTAGGACGCCAGAAAATAGGATGGTCCAGTGATAACAAAGTGGTGACTGGACGTTGACACGTGTAAACAAAATAGAAAAGGCAGACACAATGAAAAAGCCAGGACACAATAAAACCTCCGATATGAAATAACAAAATAATGACTTAGGTAAATAACAAGTGTATAGACGAGACTGACACGCCTTAGGACGCTGTTGCGCACGGTTTTTAAATAAAGGAGTGACAAACTCGGCCAGCTGACCAATTAAATATTTAGAGGCGTGGCCTATTGGACAATTGACTTCCGAGAGATAAGTCACGGGGCAGTTAGAATGACGGACAATCAGAACGCTCATGGGAACCAGTGGACATCTAAAGGGTAGAGCCAAAATACTTATTGGTTAATCCATCAAGCTGGACTTGAAGATAAAAAGGCGAGCGGATAGACAAGATAAATAGGTGAGCGGAGAGACAAGTATGACGAAGGACTACTGAAGTACAGGAGAGAACCAAGAAGTACGGAAGCAGAGGAGACAGAGGAGGGAGCTCGAATACTGAAGAACAGACCATCAAGAACCAAGAAGAAAATCAATATGTACGGAAGTAGAGGAGAGAGGAGACTGAGAAGGGGACCCGAAGACGGAAGAACAGACAATCTAAAACGAAGAAGTACAGAAGTCCTGGAGATAGGAGACTGGGTCGAAGACAGAAGAACAGACAATCAGAGAACCAAGAAGTACGGAAGTAGAAGAGAGATAAGACAGAGGAGAGAGATCTTCAGAACACCGTCGGTCCGGCAAGTAGCGACTGACCAGAACTGCAAGAAGGATGGTCAGTGTACGTGGACAGTCAAGAGTGAAGGAAGGTCCGACCAGAACAGCCGAGAAGCCATCAGGTGAGAGATAAGAACAGAAGTCCAGAGAAGAGGCAAATAGAATTTGCTCGTTAGTACACTGCGATTGAGAGACGGCAGAGGAAGACCTTCAGAAGAAATCAGAAGACAGACAAGAGAAGAAAGAGGACGAGACGATATAAAATCAGAAGTAGTGTTAGACGGAAGATAGTTTTCAAGTGATTCAAGTGATTAAGAAGAATTGACACTTTTGAAAACTTCGAGTACAGTGATTTTAGACGAGAAACTAGATGACCACGTGGTGCAGATGTGATATAATACTGAGATAGGAAATGTTCTCGTATCAAGTGTAGAATACTGTGAAGTTAAGAACATTGCCGAAATGCTGTATGTAGAATATGACAGAGTTTGATATTGTGAACAAATGATTAAGTGATTCAATCCAATTGTCGTAGTCGACAATACACAGTGAACTTACTTGTCAGAATTAAATAAATAATGTAGAGAACTTTTCATCGGACTTGCTCTGTTCAAGATGTAGTTAAGTGGCAGTGTTTGTGAAACCTAATCTAAAACAAAGAAATCTGGATTTGTGTGAAGATAAAGTCGGTGTTAATCAAGAACATCTTGTTTAGTCAGAAATATATGATTCCCAATTTATCAATATTATATTATCAAGTGATTCATTATTCAGCTAGTAATGGGATACTTTTAGATTAGGTTCCCTCCCCCCAACACCCCATCCCCTTTTTCAACATGAAATAAAAGGATATTTTATTTATTTATTTTACAATCAAGCTTGTGGACTTTGAGGTAAACATCACAGATCCTGTTTTCTCATCTTCCATCTTGGAGATAAAAACTTTTACAAGACGGAATCAAATCAACGAGATCAGAATAATGAAAAATAGCAAACGAATACGAGCAACCACTTCAGAATGACCGTTGTCCATGAAGTATAAAGCCAGTTAAACTGTTAGCTGTTATGTAGGCGCAAGCAGAAGTCGTAAGGGGAGCAACTGGTGGAAGTCTTATGTGTGCTCACACGAAGACGTGTACACAAACTGTCAAACCCGTCCATTTCCGTCCTCCTTTTCCTCAATCCCCAAAATAGAGTGAAATAAAATCTATCATGGCGATGAAGTCGCAGAAAGTGTAGGTCGAATCGGTCGCTGGAGTCGGATTCTGGTTCTAAATCGTATTATTTAAAGAAGAAGAAGACGAAGAAGACTTTAATTGTGCTACCTCCCTATCACTGCGGGCTGGTGTTCTTTGCAGCCGATGCTGTGAATGCGTTGAGGCACAGCGTCGTACCGGCGTTGAGCGGGTTATGGCAGCTACTTTGTTCAGTCCCGGGGTACAGCTAAAAAGCAGGGGGTGTGCAGCGCTTCTTTAGCAGACTCCACCACCATGGGGACAAGGGCAATCTCTTCCCTATTACCCAGGCTATGCCTGTTACTGGGGGTACCAACGAAGAGATGGAACAGGGTCTTGATCAGCCATGGTTCGCTAACCCTGACGCTGGCGTATCAGCTGTAGGTCGCTGATTGTCTCATCGGTCAGCGTATTCATCTCCAAGAAACAGAAGAGGTCGATAGAAATGGACCTTTTATGAAGGAGGCCCAAACTGGAGTCGGGAGTTTGATGGCAGAAAAATGATATTATTGGAACCGAGGATTTGACGTAGCAACTCCACATCTCTGTCATGATATATGAACGTAAAACGAGAACCCAAGAACCCGCCTGCTTCAACAGTGCGTAAATAATTTTTGACTTCTCCGTTTAGCACAGAAGTTTGTTTTTTTTTTCCTCTCCATATTTGATCTTTGGCCGTGGAGAATTTTCTCGCAGTAATAGTTTTATTGCCGTTAAATATTTCTTATCTTTTAAATTAATCTCTCTCCTTATCTGTGTTTCAGAGAATGCTAGAAGCTAAATATTTCCACCAACATCTGTCTGCTAAACTCAAGGAAACTCTGATTTTTTTTTTTTTTGTTCTTGTTTTCCCACACATTTGGTAATGTTACGTTATTCTCATAGCCAGACAAGCTACTGATGGTCCATTTAAGAAATTATCAAGAGTCGCTAGTTGCCCGTTGATTCTGTTTCTCCGACTGTGATGATCATGAATACATAATATTATTCCAGGAGTCCACCTATCAGATGCAGTTTTACTTGTCCAAGTCAACGCGTGCAAATCTGGTAAGTGTGTGTGAATGTACGCTCTCTCTCTATTTCTCTCAAGGTCCCTGTCGACAGGAGTAGGATATCATGTCCTTCCATAACCCTCGGTCCCTTTTGCATCTTAATTAACAGGCTTGTCACTGAGCATTTCTCGTGCCAGGTTGGCAAATCATCAAAAACTTTTCTCTCTGTTTACCTCTGTACACTACTTTTTGTGATTACTGAGTACTGATTTCACGAGTTCATCGTTTCAAGGATGTACGGCTACTTTTTCGTCTAAGCCAATGGTTTTGAAACAGGCTGTTGTGACCTGTTGTGGAGTTTTTGCTGATGGTCAAAGGCTACGTGCCTTTTGATCTCATCGTGGATCTTCCTGGGCTATTTGCCCGCCTCATATCAAATCAGGCTAGGTAGCTTGACCTGGACATTCATCAGAATGATCATTCGGCGCTGGCACTTTACACGGATAGTTTATGCACTGTCTCAGCCAGATCATCATTATCATTTCTTTTTTCCAAGTGCTTAGCTCATGGAGATATGCTATGCTTGGAGATTATGTGAAAGTATTCAGATGAATCTATTGCTTGGTAAAAACGAACAAATTCTCGGGCGTCTGTCAGGCCGATGGATAAATAAACTGTGATGATTTTTACAGTCTGATCAATGAATATCTTACAAGTCGCTCTTACAACAGTATGTTTGTTTTGCACGGTTCCTTATTCCCGGGACTTAGCTGCACGTGACATCCCGTTTCCTCATCATTCGCTGTCAGTCTTGCGCGCACTGAGATTCATTCCACCTTGCCAGTGCAGACAAAAATTCTCTAAAGTAAGAGAGCACAGTTTTGTAGGATTAGACTTCGAAAAAATCGTAGACAAAGCACTTTAGTGAGACGTGAGAGAAAGAAAAATCACAAGAGAGTTACCTGGGATTCGAACACGGACTCCGGTAGGACGAGCAGCCATCTAGCCACGAGAGAACAGCGTACTATCGACTTAGCCAACTAGCACCCCCCCCCAAAAAAAAAAAAAGGTGTTTTGTTGGCATAGTCTATCTTTGGAGACTACTTTACCCAATACTAATGGTAAGGCAGTTAAACAACAATATTTTGAAAGAAAGAAAATCTACAAAGATAGAATTTCAAAGTCCAGAGCAGATATATACCGCTATCATCAGTATCATCTACGTAGAACGGTCTTTGTAAACAGTGAATGATATGACGCGATTTTATGTGTTTGTGATCCTAGTTCTGAAACTATACTGTTTGTCTTTTAGAACGTTGCAAATATAGGACTTATGAATTTAGTGTTTACTCTAGCCAAATTTATTTGACATTTTTGAATTGTGAAAGTGTTGTTAAGTTCATGAGGATGTTGAGTAATTAAAGGTTACGGAAGCCCCATGTGCACTGAAAGGTACAGTGTATGTATGTATATATATATATATATATATATATATATACAACACACACTGTATCAGTTTTGAAGTCTTAATCCTGTGTTATCATCTTATGATATGGAGACATATAAGTAAACAAATTCAGTTACCTCGGAACAACAATAAAACGTCAGGACAAGTGTTCAGCTGAAATGAAGTCACGAACAGGAAAGGCACAACGACAGCTTTTTAATGACATAAAGACAACCAGTCAGTCATTCATTCGCATGTCCCTTGCGGAACTTTGCCTCCCCAACAGATCTCCTGTAGGGCTCTCAGTTGTAAGCAAGATGCGTCCATTCGCAGATCATCAACGATATCTCGCAGCCATCTTCGCCTTGGTCTTCCTCTCTTTCTTTTTCCCCATTATGTACCCTTCCAAGATGGCCTTCTCTAAATTATCATTACGTTTAATATGTCCAAAATGTTTAAGTTTTCTCTCTTTAATCAGCTTTACTAGCCAGCCTTCTTTAATATTAAGTTCTTTTATTATTGACATATTTGTTCTTTTTTTGTGTCCATGATATTTGGAGAACTCTTCTGTAGCATTTACATTCAAAGGCATTTATGTGTTTCTCAGCTGCTTTGTTAACTGTCCAGGTCTCACAGGAGTATGAAGATAACACTAACAAATAAAGCGACGTCCTTAAAAACTAGATAGAGTATTACAGTGCTTTATATAGCCTGTATTGTTGAATGGATGTGAAACTTGGACAATTAACAGGTGAAAAGAAACTGGAAACAACAGAGATGTGGTTTTAGAGAAAGGTACAACAAATACCCGGAGCAGTCAGAGAAAGGTGCAACAAATACCCGGAACAGTTAGAGAAAGGTGCAGCAAATACCCGAAACAGTCAGAGACAGGTGCAGCAAATACCCGGAACAGTCAGAGAAAGGCGCAACAAACACCCGGAACAGTCAGAGAAAGGTGCAACAAATACTCGGAACAATCAGATAAAGTTGCAACAAATACTTGGAACAGTCAGAGAAAGGTGCAACAAATACCCGGAACAGTCAGAGAAAGGTGCAACAAATACCCGGAACAGTCAGAGAAAAGTGCAACAAATACTCGGAACAGCCAGTAAAATAAACGAAGAACTCACAGAAGTTTCTGAACAACGAAAGATAGTTAAAATTATAAGATTTTCTTGGATGTTCACTTTTCTTGGAAATTTCTGGAACGTGTCATGAGAAGACAGAAGTTATTATAGAACTTGGTAAGGACTGGAAAATTTAAGAGAAAAGACGGAGAGGAAGACCAAGAGAACAATATCTCAGCGGGCTAACCAAGTGGTATGGGAAACAAACGACAGTTGAACTTATCCGAAACGTCAAGGATCGGGCAAGGTGGAGAAGCCTTATCGTTATTTCTGTCCAGCACGGCACTTAATGTGTTTTATTTGTTACTATTAGTTCATCCATGCTTAAAAAAAGAAAACAAAACCCATTCAGTTTTGCTCACAATTCAGTGTTCTGGAGCAATGGTGTCTTAACGCATGGGTCCACCTGGATATTGCCCATGGGACCCAAGTTCAAGTCTTGAATTACTTGCATAGGTTAGAGAAGAATGGTTAGGGTCCATTGCATTACTTTGCCCAGGGGCCCCCGATACTGTTAAGACGGCCCTGCTCTGTAGTATGGGACATGGACCATATATGAAAAGCTATCGTTTTCCCCCCTCTTTTAGTTCAGAACTTTCCGCATGAAGACAGAGAGACATATGGAGAGAGAGACAGAGAGAGATGGAGAGAGAGACAGAGAGAGAGAGTGAAAGACAGAGAGACAGAAAGACAAAGAAAGAGAAAGACAAAGAAAGAGAAAGACAGAGAGAGAGACAGAGAGAGAAAAAGGCACAGAGAGAGAAAGACACAGAGAGAGACAGAGAGAGAGAGAGAAAGACAGAGAGAGAAAGATAGAGAGAGAAAGACACAGAGAGAAAGACACAGAGAGAGAAAGACAGAGAGAGAAAAAGACACAGAGAGAGAAAGACACAGAGAGAGACAGAGAGAGAGAAAGACAGAGAGAGAAAGACACAGAGAAAGACACAGAGAAAGAGAAAGACAGAGAGAGAGATAAAGACAGAGAGAGAAAGACACAGAGAGAGAAAGACACAGAGAGAAAGACACAGAGAGAGAGAGAAAGACAGAGAGAAAAAACACAGAGAAAGAAAAAGACAGACAGAGAGAGAGAGAGAGAGAAAGACACAGAAAGAGAAAGACACAGAGAGAAAGACAGACAAAGCAGGTCATGGGAACCTTATCTTAAATCTCCAATTTTGTGGCCCGGAACGGCAGAACAAGTCCTTAGAGCAGCAAAAATTTTCTCTTTCAACTCCATTAAAACATCGTCTGGTGCCAGCGTTCCCATGGGGATGCGACCCAGTTCGAGGCAGGTTGTAGATTGGCAAAGCTCTCATGGCAGTTTCCAATACGAATCACTGGCTGCCAGAACAGGTGGGGGGGGGGGGGGGGGGGTTAACAGCCTGGATCAGGAGCGGGAGAGAAATCTCCGACGCTCCTCGGAAAACCTGTTCGACGATTTTCTAGACTGATGTGAAAAAAACTGACACATTCCCACACAGACTGCCATCTTCTATGCGTATGTGTGGTTGCTTCCTCTTTATTATTATTTTATATGTTGCAATGCAATTTTAATTTCAGATGCAGTGCCTAATGAAAATACTCTGTGTAAAGCGGAATGAATTCAAGACCAACGTAGAGATAAGATAGATGAGTGAACAACAACCTGTCTCATGGGTGGTCAGAAAAAGAAGATGGACATATGTCGGGCATGTGATGAAAAACAAAACAAAACAAAACAAAACGAACAATCAGAGAATCCCAAAACAAACCATCATGTGGAACACAAAAGGCCGAAGAAAAAGAGGTCCACCACGTGAAACTCTAAAGAGGACTTTGTTAAGAGAGGCCGAATTAGTAGGCATAAAATTCCTTGAGGAGGTTGAAAAGCTCGCCTTTGTGACTTTTAACGGCACGGGAAGGATGTAAGATGTAAGATGTAAGAATTCAATTTCAGCACTTTTCTTGGTGATGGAGCACGTTTAAATGAACCTGATGGAATATGTTCTCGTTAACTGCAAGACGCATTCAAGCATCAGAAAAAGATAAGAATATAAACAGCAAAAAAGATAAAAATATAAACATAAAAAATAGGAATATAAACAGCAAAAAAAAATAAGAATATAAACAGAAAAAAGATAATCTATACACACACTGAGACCCAAACAATATTAGAAACTAGAACAAGATCCAGAAAGATGCTGCTTGTACAGTAAACGTGGACAACACGTTTTCTGTACAATGTAAGAGTTTTTTTGTAAGCTGTCAACCATTACTTTTGTTGTTCTTGTTGTTGTAATTTCAGTCATGACACTGGCTTTCACTTGAATTTTACAAATGACAGCAGCAGAAGCATCTATATGTGACCTCAACATATGATTAATTCACATAACCTTAATACTGACAGCATTTCATTATCACTCATTATCGTGACAGCAGAACCTCGCTGTCGACTAGTAAACCTGGAAGGAAGAGATTTAAGGGGAGTGAGGAACTCGTGAGAGTAGTAAGTAAGTGATTACATTCTTCCAGTGCTACATAAGTATTTTGAAGAGATTCTGACCACAACCATCCCGGTCCCCGGGTCCTTGCTAGCCTACAGTTCAGCCTGTAGATATTATGAACTGCACTGCTTCCTCAACACTCTCATCATCATCATCATCATCATCATCATCATCATCATCAGGTGCCGTGCCGACTGGCGTTGGCTATTATGCTTCTCCAGAGTACACGATCCTTCATGCAGGCCATCAGCTCAGCTGGTGATCTCCTCTCACACCATCCCGTCACACTGTCCAGTATCATTTCTCTTGGTCTTCCTCTTGATCTTCTTCCTTCTATTTTTCCTGTTGTTATAATATTTTCAATGTCCCCTCTTCTCATTGCATTTCCTATGGAAGTACATTGTCTCTCTCTCTCTCTCTTATATTTTTTTGACAAGACTTTTTCTATCTGCAGCTCTTCTCATACATTCTTCATTAGTTATTTTTGCTGTCCAGGGGATTCGCAACATTCTTCTAATAAACCACATTTCTGCTGCTCCCAATGATTTTTTCTCATAGCAAATACAAAACGATGTTCAAAAACAACTAACAAAATAAGTTTATCATGACAAAAATCAATATATACATATAACATAGAAGCAATGGCATAGCAATGCATCACTGAACCAAAATATGCATGTCAGTAATCCTCAGTCAATCAACCGTCACTGTCATAAGAAATTTCAGGAATTTCTAATATATACACATATTCACCAATACACTGAACAATAACATCACACATAAAGTAAAGCATTATCAAAAGAGTAAGGGCCCTCATATCACCTTTATCATAAACGCTAGAACATAGCAAGCCGTCCCTCCTTATTATGAACAGATGCTAATGAGCATCATATCAAAACTCAGGCTACATATATACTATATGTGCATGGCGTCGACATCAGACTCATGACAAAAGAATATGCATTCAATGTCTCTTACATAATAAATCAAACCATTTTATCATCGTAGACCAAAAAGCATTAATGTATGTCAACCCGTATCTGCTGTATATAAATATATATTAAGAGCATCCCAGCTCATACTACAATCTTGCCATATGTACCTATAGGTGCAACCAGCACGTACACTGTCATCCTTACGAAATCATCTCAGTAAGTAAACTCATACGCAATCAAACTAATTGAGTCGGGGGTGCACGATAGGGCTATAGCCAACAACCACATATCACATACACTTACAACATAATCAGTGCTGGCCACAATAACACTGTATATACTCCAATATAAAAAAAACAAGCACATCCACAAAACCATTCGATGGCTCGCCCACCGAGACATATCCCGAACTAATTGGAAAATGTCTTTGCAACAACTTGTATACTAAACAGTGTTCGCAGCCTAATGTCCCGACTCCTGACAACAGGCTGTTTACACTGTTTACAAACACACACAAACACATACATATACACATACACACATACAAATATAGATCCACACCAAATACACATGTAAAAACACGCATTCACCCGATACATACACACATGCATACACATAAACATATATACACGCACACAGTCTCCAGGGAAAAGTTTCCTAAGCTGGTACAACTCCACCATCAGCCTCCAGCCTAATTTATCTGTTTTAATCCACTACAGTATTTCCCCCCCCCCCCCCAACCCCTTTCAGTGGACCAACAGAGAAAACTCTCTGGTCCCTAGAAGCGAATCACCTGCTAGGAAGCCACATCTCGTAGAGCCTGCCCGCACGTGCACATACATCGCTACATCTACGCAACGTACCAAGAAAAAGAGCAGATAACTCTGTCTAAATAAAACGGTGAACTTTTTTTTTCTGACTACCAATAGGTCAGAAGAATCGTGTGTTTCAAACGTGTCCCCCCACCCCCCTCCCCGGGGGTTATGTATAAATGCCATTTTCAAGCATATTTTAATCTTATTTCTAACAATTACGACAGGATTATTGATCTCGTATCTTAACAGACGAATGCAAAAGCAGCATTGATCTTCAAGAATCTTGAGAACATACGGAATTCAAAAGTTACAAGGACAAAAACCAAGTTAAGATTATTCAATTCAAATGTAATATCCACCCTCATTTATGCATGCGAAAGCTGGAAAACAACTAAAGAAATAGACAAGAAATTAGACTCTTTTGAAAACAAATGCCTAAGGAAAATACTTGGCGTCAAGTGGAACGAATTCAAGAACAATGCAGAGATAAGACAGATGACTGAACATCAACCAGTCTCATGGGTGATCAGGAAAAGGAGATGGACATATTTTGGTCACTTGATGAAAAGAAACGATCAGAGAATCCCAAAACAAGCTATCAAGTGGAACACAACAGGCCAAAGAAAAAGAGGCAGACCGCGTGAAACTCTGAAGAGGACATTGTTAAGAGAGGCCAAATTAACAGGCATAAAATCCCTTGATGAGGTTGAAAGACTCGCCGAAGACAGGAAAAATTGGCGAACTACTTTGCGAGCCTTATGTGACGCTTAACGGCACGGGAAGGATATAAGATATAAGAAGATCTTAACAGAAAGATTATCTGTCCCGTATAATTTCCTAGAAAACGTCTTTTTGGCGAGTGTCGCCGTCAGATGATGGTGAGCGCTGAAATACCAAGATCCTGGTAATGGTCGCATTGTCCTCCCACCCTTTTCTTCCGACGTGTCAAGACGTGCCCCGACAAAGGCTGTCAGCGCATGGAAAACATGGTTAGAGCCCTGGACCAGAATATGTGATACCTGAACGTTCCCTTCAGTCTCAGAGAGACCGTTCGGCCCAAGCATATTCACCTCCGCCGAGGTCAACAGAAACAGAAGAGTGCTCTGGAGGTCAGGGTTACTTCACAACAGAAAGATGCTCTACCTGGATAGTAGGTGCTGGTCTGCGTGTGTATGTGTGTGTGTGTTGGGGGGTGGGGAAGGGGAGGGGGTTGGGTTAAAAACTAAGACGGGTTGATTTAAAGTTACATCTTCCTAGATTCTGCATGGCATGTTGTATTTGACACCCTCTCCCCTCCCCCCCCCCCCAAAAAAAAGAAAAAAAAACAGCCGTCCAGTAATTACCGTTTTAACTTAAGATGTGTTGTCACTACTTGACTGTGGTGAATGCGGTTAGTATGACCATCAGCTTTTTTTTCTGAAAATATTATCGTCTGTAGTATGAAACCGTTTGGAATATGACAATGATGATGACGATGATGATGGCGATGATGATGATGACGATGATTTTGACGGTGACGACGACGACGACAACGACGACGATGATGATGATGATGATGATAGTCCTGCAAATTTGACGAAAGTCCTAGACTTTGAATTAAACCTTTGTAGTAGGGCACTAACACCATATCCCTATGTGCCTCTAAGGCATATCAGGATTAACTTTACCTTTTTACTTCATATATATATATATCTTTCTCTCTCGGAGATGTGTAATTCCAAATTAAAGTTATCTGTATCATCCGTTACGCTATCTTTGTTTGTCTTTATTTAATTTTTTTCTGGAATAGAATGAAAGTTACGCGATAAAAGGAAAGTGTTTCACAAGACATTCTGCAAATAAAGTTCGCTGGCTGGTTCGTTCTGCCTTGTGTGATATTTACTTCCTAATTAAAGCTGTTTATGTTACTATTTCATACATTTGACACACTATCTTTGTCTCTGTATATATGATACATACTTCCTACTTAAAATTCTGTAAGTTGCTATTTCTTTTATTGGCCACATTATCTTTGCCTCTCTGTCTGTTTGTCTGTCTGTCTGTCTGTCTCTCTCTATGTGTCTCTCTCCATGTGGAATTTACTTCATATTTAAGAGTTCTGTATGGTACTCAGCTTTTTAGCTTATGTGTCGCTTGTTGCTCCTGCTGTATCTGTTAAAGATAGATAGATAGTCCCAAAGCAAATGGCGTAGGGGATGAAGCGTTAGAGACCTCATTACGTATGTGTTAGGAAAACTTATTAATATCCGCAAAGAATTATTTGTATAGCACACGTCATTCTCCCCTCTTATCTATTAATATTGGAAGAGAGAGTTTATCAAACACATAATTTAACGTTTTAATGTTATTAACCTTAGAAACAAGGGTCTGTCTTTCACATAATTTAACGTGTGCATATTATTAACCTTAGAAACAAGAGTTTATCAAGCACGTAACCTAACCGTTGCATGTTTCTCAACTTAAAAACAAAAAATGTATGGATATGCAGTGCTCAAGGGAAAGATTCTAACAATAAGTTTATTTTCTCGATAAAGGCACGCAAAAACAGTGGACACCAAGGAAGAAGATGGCTTTGAGAAATAGACACTCTTTTCTTTCATGGAGAATGAAGACGATTTTAATTAGGGAGGAATTTTTAAAATGTGTGCGCCAGTGCACGCTAGCACAGCTTAGAGTGAACATTTCTCGTTTTGCCAAGGGGGGGGGGGGGGGGTGGAGAGGGAGTTTAGAAGTACATTTCATGAAGAAACATCGAAATACATTGTCAGCCATATAAAATCTACAGATGACGCTCCGCGTCAATCAATTTCAATTCTATATTTCCCAGACATCCGCACGTCTGTAGTTAACGTTGTCCGCAGAGATGAAGTTTCCCAAAGACCGGAAGGCTCGTACCTCACAAAGACGACGATTGTCAAGTGCTCAGAAAATATTAGACGACTGTCACAAATTGACAATACTCTGAAAGCTTTACTCATATGGGAGTTATCATACGGCTAGGGGGTGGCAACCGATATGATGGTAACTGAAACCTTTCACCCGTCTCATTTTGGGCCGATTTAGAGCTCTTATTTGTTCGAGACTGGGCCGATCGCTTGTGAAACATGCGCGAGGGACGTGATAAATGCGCCGAAAAGCGTCCTTAGGTGCAAGCAATACGAACAAGTAAAAATAACCATTGTGAGATTTAACTCAATTACTTGAGGTACAGGGTCTCGTGCACACAGCAGTTTGGAAAGACGAAACGCTAAGCAGCTGGTCTCTGCCAGGGAAGTTTATGGAAGTGTTTGTATGGACTCACAAGTGCTCGCAAACTCAGAGAGAAAAGTGCATTGTAGTTAAGGCCGATGAATATATAAAAAGAAAGAGAAAATGGCAGCGAAAGCTCGTCTCCGTGATTGCATATAATGGGCGATCCATTAGCAAAAAGTGTCTTAATTTATATTACCACGTCAAAACTTACAGGTCTTTTTTTCTTTTTTTCATTGGCCTTTGGGCAGGTGTTGCATTTGATAATCTTGGGTTAAATTACATTACCGCTTAGTTCTATGAATGTTTACGATTTAAAAAAAAATACATCGAAGAAGCATTTAGAAGGGATGTAGAATCTATCTTCAGTGTTCACAGTTGATAACTCGGGATGTGTTTCTATGTTTTGCAACTTGTAAGGGCGGAAACAAAATATCTAGAGCAATAATTTTCCAAGTCAGTCTGTAGCTTCCACTACATCACAGAATTGGTGTAGATTTTTTTTTTGTTGTTGTTGGTCTTCTTTTCATTGCTCAGACGGAAACTCGTTTGTGGTGCCAGTAAAACTTGCCTTGGATTTCTTAGTAGTAGTAATATGAGTCCTGCCTTTGCTTTTGCTTTGCTTTTCAGGTGTAAAATTCCGAGAGTGTTGATTTTTTTTCCTTTCTCTATTGGATGGCAAAATTTATTCAGATATATAACTGATGCAAATACAAACCATACCTTCATTTCTTTTCCTTTCATTTGTTAAGGATTCAGTGTAGGAAAGCTGTGAAAAGAAAGTTGGCGAGAATGTGTTCAGGAACTGTTTGCATCGATTCTTAGTTGTAAAGGATGAAGTTGCTGATAATCATGCAGTTGTTGCTGCTGATGATGATGATCGTGATGGTGACCCACGATGACAATGATGATGTTAACGTGCACAGAGAACTTGCTCTCTTGTCTCTTCGAACCCCCAATACGTCTATATAAATCATACAGTTCTCTTGTGTTATTATTAAACAGATAGAAAATCACGGTTAAAGATTTTCTCCAGGCCATGGTTAAAGATTTTCCCCAGGCCATGGTTAAAGATGTTATCCAGGGCATGGTTAAAGATTTTCTCCAGGTATGTTCAAGATTTTTTCCAGGTGTGTTCAAGATTTTCTCCAGGTATGTTCAAGATTTTTTCCAGCCCGTGGTTTAAGAATTTCTCCAGGTATGTTCAAGATTTTCTCCAGGTATGTTCAAGATTTTCTCCAGGCCGTGGTTAAAGATTTTCTCCAGGTATGTTCAAGATTTTCTCCGGACCATAGTTCAAGATTTTCTCCAGGTATGTTCAAGATTTTCTCCAGGTATGTTCAAGATTTTCTCAGGGCCATGGTTTAAGATTTTCTCCAGGCCGTGGTTAAAGATTTTCTCCAGGTATGTTCAAGATTTTCTCCAGGCCGTGGTTAAAGATTTTCTCCAGGTATGTTCAAGATTTTCTCCAGGTATGTTCAAGATTTTCTCAGGGCCATGGTTTAAGATTTTCTCCAGGCCGTGGTTAAAGATTTTCTCCAGGTATGTTAAAGATTTTCTCCAGGTATGTTCAATATTTTCTCCAGATTTGGAATGGAACTCGAAAAAAAGAGAAAAAGATAAATCGCTTTTAGATGTGAGAGAAAGAAAACTGAAAAGAGAATTAGCAGGCGACTCATGTAGGGCAAGCAACAGTCTAGCCAAGAGGGAATAGTGCATTAATCAATCGAGCTATGTAGCACCCCCCCCCCCCAAAAAAAATGTTTGATAGCAAAGCCACCAATCCCTGTCTGGTCGAAATGTGTGACATCCAGAAAGGGAACGAGACCACGACACAGTAATTCTGTCACTTAGATTCAGTCTCCTTCAGGTACCAAATCTCTGAGACACAAACAAAAGGGATGGCGACTGCAGTAAAACTGGTTTAAATAAATAAGGTAGACAGAGGTGTATGGTGCAGTTTTACAAAGTGAGGGAGGGAGTGAGTAAGGTGAGAAAAAAACGAATAGAAAGTATGAGAATGTATAAATGAAAAACATACAACATGCGATATTTCGGCGTGAGCCTTATTCGAGGATACATACACAACGAAACAAAAACTTATCTGAATGTGTCTTCCTCCAAGTAGGAAAAATTCAAATATCGGATGTTGTATATTTTTCATTTATACATTCTCATACTTTCTATTCGTTTTTTTCTCACCTTACTCACTCACTCCCTCACTTTGTAAAACTGCACCATACACCTCTGTCTACCTTATTTATTGAGACACAAACACACACATATGGTCTTCTCGAAATGTCTAGTACATACTGGACAACAACAACAACAACACAAACAAAGAAACAAAGACTTTTTGGCATAAGCGTGATCTGATTTTGTGGTTTCAGACACATACGAGTATTTCTACACACAAAAAAAAGGATGACTGGATGATTAAAACCCGAAAGAAAAAATAAAGCAACAACATACAATACAGTATTTTATTACCTTACCATGGGAAAGTCTGGGTTTTTTTTTCCTCTCTCGTATATGTAGAAATACGTATCTACATTTTATAAACAAAGGCTTTCATTTGTTTTTTCATAGACTAATCGATCGTTGAAGACCATTCCCAGAATGTTACTTTGCCTGGTCTTTATTCATTCACCGCTTGTAAAGTTTAGCTTGGGGATTGTTTTTCCTCTACACGTGATTTTGGGCTTTGCTGGGGTAACCACACGCAACATTTGCTTGGGGAGTGGGCGAGCAGGTTTATAGCGATATACAGAAGACTCTCCACTGT
>CM019721.1:38071448-38121448 GCA_009760885.1 Achatina immaculata
ATTTTTACTACCAGAAGGTTGTGATCACTTCCTACATCTGCACCTTTCCTTGCTCGCACATCTTGTAGTGACCGTTTCCACCTGTTGTATGTGATCGATTTTGTTTTCTATGCTTTTATCTGGGGACCTTCAAGTCACTTTATGGATGTTTTTATGTTGGAAAATTGTCCCTCCGATAGTCATCATGTTTTCCTCACATAAACTGCACAGTCTTTCTCTATTTTCATTTATTTCTCCGATTCCTTCTCTTCCCATGACTCTTCTTCTATCTTTATTTCTCTCACCTACTTTTGCATTGAAGACGCCCAAGATGAGTAGCATATCATGCTTGGGTATTGTTTCTACTGGGGCTTGGAGGCTGTTGTAAAAATCTTCTTCTAATTCCTCTTCAGCTACTTCTGTTGGTGCATAATAATAGACAGCTTCGTGAATCTTGAGTTGAAGCGTGCATATAATAATCTCTCATTTATTGGGGTCCATTTCAGCAATGCTCTTGATGCTTCTTTTGTTATAATCAATGTTACCCCTCCTTTATGATGATCTTCTTTACCTGACCATATTAATGTATCTTCTGTGTGCTGTGTTGTTAATTTCCTTCTGCCTTGTTCTGTCCATCTTGCTTCTTGTATTCCTAGTATGTCTAGTTTGTATATGTGCATTTCCTTGATGGTTTGTGCTAGTTTTCCAGTCTGGTTAAGTGTTCTTACATTCCAGCTGCCTATTTGCATCTTGTGTTTAGGTTCCAGGTCTGCAGTCGGGCTTCCGACTTCCAGTGGCTGGCTTTCATCCACAACCTTCATGGGCTCAGTTTCCTGATAAGCACTTCTTCTTCCATCTGCATTTGTTTTTTCCCTTGCTTCTGTTTCTGTAGCAATCTGGTCGTTTTTTTTTTACCAGATAGGGTACCTCCACTCTGGCATGTTGTAAAACGAATTTCAGCTGGCCTATAGAAGACCAGTAATAAGTTCATAACCAATGTGCTCCCTAAGCTATGATGTGTTGTGAACAAAATAGTCCTACTTTAGGAGCCAAAAAGAACTACTAGCAATAAAAATGTGCGCGAGCGGATACCAAGTTTCGTTGTTATGTCGTATGCTCCTGTGCTGAAATAAAACTCTGTGCACTAAGAGATAAGAATTTATGCGCTATTGCGTGCACGCTAGCACAGCTTAGAGGTAACATTGTTCGTTATGTCACCAACATTTTTTTTTTTAAACGGGCATGCACTGCGGACGGAAACTTTACTAAATTATAATGAATGAGTGAGTCTTCTCTCCCATGTGTTTTTCTTTCCTCCCTGTTCACTTTCAGCATAAAACTTCGTTATTCGATAAATGTTCCTCTAGTTCTGCGCTTAGAATATCATGGATAGAAAGAAATTCAGATAAAGTGATATTCACAGGATGTCGTAGTAAAGAGCTCGACATGACCCACATCACTTTGTTGAGAGAATTCTTGTTACGATACATACAGATATCATAATATTTCTCAGTTGGAGATACTGTATTTAGAAAGTGTTGCATTTAGAATTTTATATAAATATTTTTTTGCTTAATTTAGGTTGATAAGATTTTAAAAAGAATATTATATTGCAAAAATGTACATCGTTTTAAGAAGTTCTGTGTGTGTGTGCGCGCGCTCTGGTTAACGGGGCAGTGATCGCCAACGTCCCATTGGTAATGGAGTCTGCTAAAGAAGTATTACACGTCCGATGCTTTTTAGCTCTGCTCAAGCCTGAAGAATTAGCCGCCATAATCATCCGCTCCCAAACCGACACGATGTTTGTCGCTGTTTGTACCTCTCAGTAGTGTTCGTGAAGAATCAAGTTCACTTGGTCTGGAGAACTGAAATCGTGTTTTCTTGTGCTAACGTGCAGTTTTTAATTGCCGGAACTTACTGGCAACTCAGTTTAATGTCCCTTGTGGAGCTTTACCTCCCTAACAGCTCTCCTGTATGCCTCGCGGTTGTAAGCAAGATGCCCCGCTGCTGATGTATCCATTTGCAGATTATCAACGGTGTCTTGCAGCCATCTTCGCATTGGTCTTCCTCTCTTTATTTTTCCCATTATGTACCCTTCCAAGACTGTCTTCTCTAAATTCTCATGACGTTTAATATGTCCAAAATAATTACGTTTTCTCTGTTTAATCCTCTTTACTAGCCAATTTTCTTCAATAGTAAGTTCTTGTAGTGTGGATATATTCAAAGGCATTTGATTGTGTACAACACCAGAAACTTTGGGAAATAATTGAAAAAATGGGATTTCCAACACAGTTCATAGAATTAATATCACTACAGCAGTAAAAATAAATGGTGAAAAAACAACTTGGCTTGACATAAAACAAGGGCTCCGTCAGGGGTGTATGTTGTCGCCTTCCTTATTGGCAACTGTTTAAGCGAAATATCAAATGAAAAAAAGTTACCACGCTATGAGTCATACAGAGTTTTATATGTGCTTCTGATGTGAATGAGGTAAGACGTAGAACATATATCGAATAAGATCCTCCCTGCAGTGGTACAGCTATTGCTCTTGGAGAGGGTTACTCTCTCACAACCACTTCTTGATAGGATAAAGAGTTGCTCCATAACGAGAATCATTAACGTCTCCAGGTTTTTACACGAGAGAAAGAGAGAGAGAGAGAGAAAGAGAGAGAAAGAGAGAAAGAAAGAGAGCGAGAGAAAGAGAGAGAAAGAGTGTGAGAGAGAGAGAGTGAGTGAGTTTATCTCCCAGCATTACTGTCCTATCCAGTAAAATTCACGTCTTCTGTCCCTGGTGATGACAACTGACACAAAAAATAAGGCAGCTGAAATGTGTTTTAATAAGGAAAAATTGGAAGAGGTGGAGAGTTTTGAATATCTTGGGTCATTAGAAACTAATAATGGAAATGCAATAAGGGAAATTAAAGGGAGGACATCTATCGCTCTCCAAAAATTAAAACAACTAAAGAAGCTGTAGAGAGGAGCAGGCAGTACTACAAACATAAGATTTTTAAGAGCATGCATCTTTCCCATCGCAACATATGCCTGTGAGACCTGGACACTTAACAAAACAGCTGAGAAATACATAAATGCCCTTGAATGTAAATGTTACAGAAGAGTTCTTCAAATATCATGGACACAAAAAAAAAACAACAAATATATCCATACTACAGATGAGATAAACTGAAGAAGATTGGCTTGTAAAGAGGATTAAAGAGAGAAAACTTAAATATTTTGGACACATTAAACGTCATGAGGATTTAGAGAAGACTGTCTTGGAAGGATACGTAATGGGATAAAGAAAGAGAGGAAGACAAAGGCGAAAAAGGCTGCAAGATATCGTTGATGATCTGTGAATGGATGCATCAGTAGCAGGGTAATCTTGCTTACAACCGATAGGCATACAAGAAAGCTGTTAGGGAGGCAAAGTTCCGCAAGTGACTTTCAAATGACTGACTGACTGATCCCTGGTGGGTTTTCTACAGTAGTTACATAATCTAGTAGTAGAAAATATTCCGCTTGATCTGAACTACACTTCATCTTCTTTTTTTTCTTCTATTTTATGTTCATTATAGTTAATGTTATTCCCATTTCTTTTTTCGGAAGACATTATCTTCAACATTAGTGATGGCTAAAACTGGACACTTAACAAATCACTCGAAAAGAGAATTACTGCACGTGAAGTGGAATGTTATAGAAGGGCACGTAGACTATCATGAATAGAAAGAAACTCAAGTAAAGAGATATTGGCGGAATAAGATGTCGTTGAATACTGGCTTGTAAACACCATCAGAGTTAGAAAGATAAGATACTTCGGCCACATCAAGGGACATGATGGTTTGGAGTGGTTGACAGCAGGGGCATAACTGCCCGGCACAAGGGAGAAAGGGAGACCGCGCGGCAGGTGGACTCAGGACATCACGGAACATCTGAATATGTCATTGCGAGATGTTGGTCAACTTGATCAAGACCGCACTGCATTTAGGGAGGCGGTGAGAGAGAGAGAGAGAGAGAGAGAGAGAGAGAGAGAGAGAGACAACGTTCTTGAAAAAAAAACATGTCACATGACATGGCATGACATGACATGATGGCTAAATAATTAATAGAGCTGTGAGAACATTTATAGGCTTCTGGTCGTGACAACTGTATTATATTTACAACATTATTTCTTTAAAAAACTAACAGGTCAGACAAGTATTCTTATAACGCAGGCCATCGCCTTCACGTATTGGCCTTGTCTCTGACAGTTGTAAGATCTATTTTACCTTCAACACCCACCTAGTCCAAAACCGTCTTGGAAGGGTACATAATGGGAAAAAGAAAGAGAGGAAGACCAAGGCGAAGATGGCTGCAAGATATCGTTGATAACCTGGAAATGGATGCATCAGTAGCAGGGCATCTTGCGTACAACTGAGAGGCCTACAGGAGAGCTGTTGAGGAGGCAAAGTTCCGCGAATGGCTGAACCCACCTAGTGAGGACTCAAGGTACCATCGCAGTTTTAGTAGAGGCGAGTTCAGATCTGTCAAGGGGACTGGAACTCAGAGATAGACGTCGTTTACAATATGTCGGAGCTGATGTCCAAGAAGAATTACAGATAACGCTTATCTTAATTGTCCTTCTTCCCCTCAATCTGGTCTGTCAAACCCGGACATATCTGCTTGCAGGAATCCCGATTGGGTTCAGTGAAAATGGCAGTTAGCAGAAAAGCTTGCCTGCTGTTTGAATACACGTTTCTTTCCGAATCAGGGCTGTCAGATCTGCTAACATAAGGCTGGTCAGACTTGATTCTAGGTGCCAGGGAAAAAGGGGGGGGGGGTGAGGGGGGATTCCAGATTTCAGAATATATCCTGTAAACCCGCACTCACTGTTTGGTCTTAAGAGTGAACCTGATTCGCAAAACTGTAGGGCATCCATGGAGCTGACTGTCTGTGTGATGTTGAGCAAGCGAAACTGAACAAAGTAGAAGAAGAAGAAGGAGGAGAAAGAAGAAGGGATGAGGAGGAGGAGAAGAAGAACAAGAACAAGAAAGGATGAAAATGAGGAGGAAGGGAGAGGAGAAAGAGTGGGAGGAGGAGGAGGGGAGAGGAGGAGGAGGAGGAAGAAAGAAGAAGAAGATGATGATGAAGAAGAAGAAGAAGAAAAAGAAGGAGATAGCAGAAGGAGAAGGGGAGAGAAGAAGAAGAAGAAGAAGGAGATAGGAGAAGGAGGAGGGAAAAAGAAGAAGAAGAAGAAGAAGGAGGAGGAGGAGGAGGAGGACAGAAAGGAGAAAGAGGAGGTAGGAGGAGGATGAAGAGAGAGAAGGAAAAATAAGAAAAAAAGAGGAGGACAAGAAAGAGAAGAAGAAGAAGAAGACGACAACGAAGAAGAAGAAGAAGTGCACCGCTTGCAAATATGGCTAAAATCGAAAATATGTTAGCTGGATGCTTTTAAAATTTTCCTGTAAAACATTAACCGCTGTAAAGGACTTACAACTTCGGGAAATGTTAATATTTGCCTTTCTAGGTTAGTACACGTAGAAAAGTGGTAGGAAACATGAACTTCTAAAGTTGCTTCCACTCGTACATCAAACTTACAAATGTTGTCAGCTTATACAGAATTCTGTGCATTTATATCATTTCTGGTGTTTGTGTTATTACGGCCAAGATGCATTATTTTCAAGAGCTCACGAATGAGGAAACCATACATGGACAGACTTGATAACATCGACAGACTGAGTGAATGAAAAGTGACACATCGACAGACTGAACGAGAACAGACTAAGTGTCTGTCCTGTCTTGTCTTGTCTTCTGTCTCTGGAATTACGAGCTGGTATGAAGTGTGTTGAGGGACGGCATCATGCTGGACTAGGAACGGGTTATGGTGGCTATTATTTGTTCAATCCCAAATCGCAGCTAAAAATTGGGGGGGGGGGCCGCGTGCAATACTTCTATAGCAGACTCCACCACCTTGGAGACTTTGGCGATCCCTGGTCCGTTAGCCTCGTTAGGCCTGGTACTGAGTGAACCAGCTGAGAGGTGGGACAGCTATGGCTTAGCCAACCCTGAGGCCACCATGTGAGCTGTGGGTGGTCGCTGACTCAACAGCCTCTGCTTGGAGTCACCAAAGAGAGAGGAGTACACTGATTTCCTCCTAGGTGGTGTAAACTGCTAAGAAGCAAGACACGACAATCAGCCAGAGGGGTCTTGACTCTATTATTTGATACACCGCTGGAACTCCGGAAACTTTTTTTTAAAAACTAACTATAGGGTCCAGTTAAAGGCAACAAACACATTTATTCGCCTGCGTTCTCGACAATTTTTTCAGAGCTGAAAATTTGATGGTCATGACATTATCTTCCTTGGTTACACATGACCATACACAAAACGCCCAAGACCAATGCTGTGGACAACTCACTTTGGAAAGATGTCTTGGTAGCCAGCTAGTTTCACAAATATTGGCAGAAAATATAAAATTAAAAAAAAAAACATGTTAATAATCCTGAACTCATAAACCAGAACTTGGCGCGGCTGTTTCATGTCTTTGGGAGAGGCATGGAGAGCGAGATTTTATCACTGGACATCGAGACGGCCATATTTCCAGGAGCTTACTTGAGGCTGAGATACAATCTGAACCCTTGGATTACCTCCATGGTCTTCTTAAACCAGCCAAGCTGAGCCAGCTAGAATTTAAGATCGCAATTTTATTTTAATGAAAATTTCCATCATTTTATGAGATACTGCAGTACGAGGCGGTTTTTTTTTTTTTAATGTCGGTCTTGTTTTGACTGGATAATTATAATCGCTCTGGACACGCTTCGTTCGGCTGACGTTATAAGGGAAATTTCATAAACGTTTTCTTGCAGTTGTTGCATGATATCAAAAACCTCAGGGAATACATACATGGCCTGTTGTATAAAGCAGGTCAGAAGAACGACTAGAAATGTGTAAAACTCTCCAGGATCCTGTACTTTATATCTGAAGAAAATTACATATGGCTGTCAGGAATAAAAACGTCAAAAGATCTTTGATCAAATTTCTGGTGAGATTTAGCATGCTATTAGAAATAAAAATCTCAGATCTTTGATCCATCTCTCGGATGAGAATAAACATGCTTATTAGGAATAAGAAGCTCAGGATCTGTGACCAAATCTCTGAGGAGATTAAATATGCTATTAGGAATAGCAACATCACGATCTTTGATCAAATCTCTGGTGAGATTAAACTTGGTATTGGGAATAAAAACGTCAGATGGATAGATGGATGGATGGATGGATGGATGGATGGATGGATGGATTGTTAGACAGACAGACAGACAGACAGACAGACAAACAGACAGACAGACAGATAGATAGATAGATAGATAGATAGATAGATAGATAGATAGATAGATAGATAGATAGATAGATAGATAGATAGATAGATAGATAGATAGATAGATAGATAGATAGATAGATAGATAGATAGATAGATAGTGTATTTAATGTAGGATGCAATCTGGAACTTACGCTCAGAAGTCAGCGATGCAATGGATGAAACTCAGTCTGGCACTGGGTCCCAGATCTGAGAGTTCATGAAATAACTACTGTCGCAACTGATCCAAATAAATATTAATATCTAAGGTATAATATCTCGGTAGAGCTTTGGAATGAAATGAATGCTGATATGAAATGACTTGAAGAAAGAAAATGTAGTGTAATGGAAAAGAGACATGTTACTTGTGTGTGGAAGACAAAGAGTTGAAAGCAAGCAGTTTCTCAGTGTACATCTCATTTATCCGACGGGGACTGACTGACTGATTGATTGATTGACTGATATTTATTTCCAAGGGTTAAGAATTGGACACTCGGGCCCGTCTGACATTCTACCCCTTATCACATCTCTGTTCCAGACATTCTGCAAATACGTTACACATAAAACAAACATTGACAAAGCTGAGAAAAATAAAATTGTAAAAAAAAAATTACCTTTCATTCTTATCCATTCACTCAGTACAAAAGTAACTACATACATGTAAAAAATATTATTCTCCTATCCAACATATATATATATATATAAAATGATGGATAGGAGAATAATATGTACATAATGCAGAATGGGAGGGGTATTGCACCTAAGAGCAGCAGAGTAAGCAAGGCATATCTTAAACAGATGAGAAGTTTGGGTTTTGAAAGACAAAAAAAAAGACAGTCTTGTAAAGGAAGAGAGTGAGGAAAGTGATGGACTTATGAGAGTGGTAATTAAATAATTAAATTCTTTCAATGGTACAAACGTACTGTGATTCCTTCAACCTAATTGTGAAGAGAATCTGACCACAACCACCCCGGCTCCCCGATCCTTGTTAGCCAACAGTTCAACCTGTAGATATTATGTCTACTCTACTTTCTTATTATGTCTTAAACCAGTTACAAGACAAATATATCAATGTGTAAAACAGCTAACAAAGAAGTTTATTATAACAAAAATCAAAACACTCATCATGAACACACACAATACAAATGATGGTTCAGATCACACCACAGATATATAAGGGCCACAGAATATATATATATATATATATATATATATATATATATATATATATATATATATATATATATATATATACAGACACACAACATAGGAAGCAATGGCATAGCAAACTGAACCAAAATATGCAAGTCAGTAATCCACAGTCATATCAGCCTTCATTGTTATAAGAAGCTTTAGCATTCAGTACTACATATATATATATATATATATATATATATATAATATGCATACACATATTCATCAATGCATTGAATATTAATATCACACACATGTGAAGCATTGTAAAAAGAATGAGGACCCTCATACCATCACTTATCATAAAAACTAGAACATGAAAAGCTGTACTTCCGAACAGCTGTAATAAGCATCATATCAAAACTCAACATTACATGTATACTATATGTGCATGACAACGATATAAAAACTCATGGCAAGAAATATGCATACTGAACCATCGTTCAAGGTCTCCTTCATAAATAAATCATACCATGTTTTCACCAATTATTGAGGAAAAATGTTCGATGAGGTCATAGCCAACAACCGCATATCACATATACTTACAACATAATCAATGCAGGGCACAATAATACTATACGTATTTCAGTATCAAGAATCAACCACATCCACAAAACCACACGACGGCCCGCCCACCGAGACACATCCCGAACTAACTGGAAAATATATGTGAAACAACTTGTATACTAAATAGTGTTCATAGCCTAATGTCCCGGCCGCTGACAACAGACTGTTTACATTGGTTATAGTTTAGCCAGTCAGAGACGACAAAAACGCTGCCATATTTTCCCATAGTCTAGTAAAATTGGGTTATTTTTTCCTTGGCCAAGACAGGGATAGATTCTCTATGGATGGTGGGGTTCAAAGGAGGCTTGGTTCTTGGATTGAATACTGAGATTCAGTATAACCATAGCCCACTCTCTTTCCGATACGCTGACTGCGTTTAAGCATTGCCTCCAGGGTGTTGGGAGGAGATAGCTCTTGCTCCTAAATGCAGGCTAGCTTGTTAAACAAGGAAAAATCTACCGCGCTTTAGAGAAGCTGACTGACTGATTCATTTATTTATTTGCATGTCCCTTGCGGAACTTTGCCTGCCTAATAGCTCTCTTGAAGGCCTCTGAGTTGTAAGCAAGATGCCCTGCTTCTGATGCATCCATTCGCAGATCATCAACAATGTCTTGTTGCCATCTTCACCTTGGTCTTCATTCTCTTCCTTTTTTTGCCAATTACCATTCCAAGACTGTCTGAATGGTTGAAATACTTAAAGTTTCCTCTGTTTAATCTTCTCTTTCATCGGTGATATCTAGTTCTGTAATCTGGCATTTATGGTCAGAAGTCATCGATGCAATGGATAAAACTCTGCGGAAATGCTCTGCAGAACTCAGTCTACCATTGGGTCCTAGATCTGAGAGTTCATGAAATAACTATTGTCGTAACTGATCCAAATAAATATTATTTCATTGACGCTACCTCGTTATGGCGCGTTCTCAGACTTCCAGAGCCAGACGGTCGTGCTGTAGCACTATGTGCTACATGTGCGGTTCTCATCAGTACATGTAAGTGAAGACGGCTTCGTTTCTAGGTTCGTTCTGTAGTCATTCAAACTTCAGTGACAAGAAAAATAAACGTCCACATTCAAAGACATTTCGACTCGCAAGATCTGTACGGGCGGTGCGAATCCGCACGTGCTTGTTGTCTGTATAAACATGGCTCTTCGTTTTGATGTGGACTGCAGCATAAACGATGACGAAACGAGAATAATCTGCCGTAATACGACATTTCTTGTACATGTTAGACAGCGGGCAAGATTAATCATCGCAGAGAAGATTACAAGTCTTTAAGCCCCTACGACGAGGCTCGATGTAGCTGCCAGCGATCTGTAGTTAGCCTGCGCTTTTTTCAAGGTTGGCGAACCATAAGCAAGCCAAGACCTTGTCCCACCTCTCCCACTGGTACCACCCAATAACAGTCTCGGCCTGGCTAATATGGCAGACATTGCTATAATCCCCGTGAGTCTTCCAAAAAAGTTTTCCACATTCCACACTGTTTAGCTCCAGTAGGAGTATGGAAAGAAATCCCCAGTAATCCACTACTCCCTTCCTCCCCTTCTCGACACGACGGTTGTACTACAGCATCCTCACAGCATCTACTGCAAAGAGCCTCGTGCTCGCCGCTCCAGGGACCCAGAAAAACTACAAGAAACAAGAACAAGATTTCAGTAGCCGATTCTCTGACACCAATGATAATTCCCCGTGGTTTCATCTCTCTCTCTCTCTCTCTCTCTCTCCACTCCCAACCCCCTTTCCTTTTCTCACACGCGCTCACACACCACACACACATACACTCGCCATCCACCGTCGCTGATTAATGATTATAATATTTATGTTCCAAATGATAATGTTATTTTTTTAAAAATGGAAATAAAGCTCTTGTAAAGAAAAATGGAAAACAAAGAAACTATATCTTTCCATTATTTATGTTCGATAATGTCAATATAAGATTTGATTTAGAGAGAGGGAGAGAGAGAGGGAGGGAATGGGGGAGAGAGAAAGAGAGAGAGAGAGACTCATGGACAGAGGCGTGATGAGAAGTGACAGCACCTCTATCAGTTAAATAATAATAATAATCATTGTCTTTCACTCCCTTGAGAGCATAGGCCACGGATAAAGGCTCTCCAGCCATCCCTGTTCGTGGAATTATTCTCTGCTTCCTTCCATGTGTATCCCTTGTCTCTGAGCACTCTCATAATTTCTCTTCTCCAAGTAAGTCCAGGTCTTCCTCGTTTTCTATTTCCTTGAGGATTCCATATCAGTGCCTGTCTTGCTATGCTGGTGTCGGGTTTTCTCAGAGTGTGGCCAATCCACTTCCATTTCCTATACATGATTTGTAGGTTCATAGGTTCTTGTCCTGCCCTTTCCCAGACCCCCTCATTCCTAATCTTGTCCTGCCATTTAATGTTCAAAATCCTGGGTGACTGGGGTGCCGCCGGAAAAGTGGAAAAAAAAATCCACTTATGAATGAAAAGATGAACTTTTACATTTAGTAAAATCTTTCCAGAAGCCCACCTGCCTTAAACTTTGTTATGTCACGGCCCTGGCAGATCAACAGAACACACGTCGTTCGATATGGCACATGATGATGATGTTGTTAACTGTGTCACTTTACCCTGTGTTTGAGAAGAAAGACGGCAAATGTTATCGGAAAGCTCTTGTCGACATTTCATTCGGTTGTAGAAGTCAAGGGGTCCATGTAATCCTCAGCTAATTATTCCTTTTAACTGCTCACACGTCAGTTGATCACCCGCTCTGCTAGTTAACATCATCAACTGCACTCGGTAGCCAATTAGGAACCAGCTATGCAAACTGCTACCGCCCCCTAGATTTCCCTAACAGCGTACGTCAGCTGAAACTTGTTATACGTTAAGTAGGTTGGGACTGCGGGTTTGGGAACGTTGCTGCCATTGGATGGTGGCATGGTTTCGGTAAAGTAGACAGTGTGTAGGCGGAGCTAACTGATCTCTTCAAGATTTTTCCGCAAGACAGCGAAGGCGCCGTTTCTGAGATTGGCAGGCAGTGCCGAAAAAAAAAAAAGTTTAAGTTTGCTCCCGTATGAACGGATGAGAGCTCGCGGCGACAGTTGCAGGTCAGCTGATGAACAAAACGTCAGTTTACGGGCCGAGGACTAGAAGAGGGCACAGAACATGCTCATTGATTCCGATCAAGACGTTGTCATGCGCAAGGACAAAAAGCTTTCCCGGATAAGTGGAGTTAAATACAAACATCATCCATTAAAACAACAGCAGCTCAGTCAACGCCACAGCATGAAGTCAGTCGTACGTGGCAGACATCCAGGAACTCCGGCATCGTCTGTCTCAGCTGGAAATATCAATTATAATGTTATCGACAATAACACCACATCTTCACAATTAGCAGCATTATCTACGTCTTCGTTATCGAAATCATTATCCTCAGCTATTCATCAAATGATGCCTACGCCAGCAGCATCGCTAGACGACAAGGAACAACAAGACTATACAAGGAAATCTGATTCTGACAAACATGTCGGCCCATCTGTCAGTGACTCGATCATCTCGGGCAAAACCAGGGCAAAGCCAGACTCCTGGATTGGAGGTGCGCATGCCAGAAACGGCAGTGCTCAAGTCACTTGCGGGGATTCACGCGTATTTTATCACAAACATAGAACTTCCTTCTCCGAGTCCGAGTTCAAAGAGAAGAGCACATTACAGTGTAATACATGCAATGATACATGTGAACCTCCCTTGACTTCGGTCAGCCCACAGCCTCCAAGTCCTTCACATCCGTCCATTAGTCCTGTAGCTGATGTGTTCCACAGTCCTACAGGTAGGCCTGGAGATCGTGTTGAGGATATGGCTGACGTCAAACATTCGCAGAACCTCCGACAAACGTCGTCTGTGACGCCGTCTTCAGTATTGATAGAGTCGCAGCTGCAGCATGAACAAACCTCGCAAACCTCACCAAGTTCCATGCCTCACGACATTTTCTCCACGAGCAGAAACTCCAGCACATGCTCGGACTTTGTCTACAGAAACAACAACAATATTAACAAATCACTGACCACTTCTAACTCATCGGAAAAGGACATCTCTTCCCCCAAACTCATCAACAGAAATATGTCTCCTAGTTCGGTGAAGTCATTCACTTCAAATTCTACTTCTCCAGCTTTATCCGATATCAGCCATATGGAGAAAGTGTTGGCATCATCACCTTTGTCTACGTCATCTTTATCGCCTTCGTCCAGAACATCGTTGGCACCACAGGACAGGACACTTCAAAAAACAACCGCTTTCAGCGTCATGGATATTCTTGATCCTTCAAAGTTCACAGGCAGCAGTGGAGGATCTAAACAAAAGGTCTGGAATCCTTGGCGGCCTCTAGCATCATCAGCTGTTGCTTTTCATCAGGGATTGGCGACAGGATTGGACAAATCACCTGGGATGTTCAGCGATGGGCAAGGTGAGAGTTTATTGTTTTGAAACTGTTGTGACCAAGTAGTCTTTCTCTATAAAAATTATTTCTGATATATATATATATATATATATATATATATATATATATATATATATATATATATATATATAAACAAACAGTTAAACTTTAAAAAGGAAAGGAACAGTTTTGTATATTAACAGCAATGTTCCCTCTAAGCTGCATGTCCGAAAACACACACACACACACACACACACACACACACACACACACACACACACACCTCTACCCACACACACACACACACAGGTTATGCTTGTTTCTGGGGGTACAGGAGAAACAGGGTCTTGATTGGCCACCCTTCTTTAAGCCTTACGTTAGTATGTCAGTTATGGGCCACTGATTGGCTAATAAAAAAGTCTTAGCCCCCCCCTACCCCCCCCCCCCAGTTGTTCCAGATATATATATATATATAATATATATATATATATATTCTTTCCAGACTAAATGGTTACGAAGAATTAGAAAAATGTTTTGGCCAAACACCATAAGAAATAACATCTTGGTGGCAGAAATGCAGATGAAGCCACTGACAGCAATTATTGAGGAAAGACGATGGCGATAGTTGGGACATGTGTTCGGAATTACTGACAACTCACTATAAAAAAATAGCACTAAGATGGACACCACAGGAGAAAAGAAGTAAGGGTAGACCAAAAAAGACATGGAGAAGAACAACAGAAAGGATGTTGAGCAATAGAGAGCTCACCTGGGCAAAAGCAGAAAAAAGGCAAAGGACAGGCATTTGTGGAAAACCCTTGCGGAAGCCCCATGTGCCCTGGGCACTTAAGATTCATATATATATATATATATATATATATATATATATATATATATATTTCGGTGGTTGTATGTGTCCACTTAAACAGCACACGAAAAAGTGAATACAACACCAAGACAGTGTAATGCATGTTTTTATTATTATTATTTTTACTCTTCATTATATTTTTATATCAGTGGGAAGATAATTGTTCTGGCAACTAGAAAGTTAAAAAAAGAAAACACAAAAACTGCACATTTAATACAGAAAGCTAGTTCAATTCTCATAATTCAGATGGTCTTAAGAACCCGACGTAAGTCAAATAATGACATTGTGTTTTTAAACATTCATTTTCACTTTATAACTACTTATCATTAGTGTCTCAACAGATATGTTCCTTGTTTGTTTCAGAAGATTAGAAAACATTCAATATTAAGCAAATAAAATGTGGGAATTTGAACTTTTAAAATACAAAACAGGCAATAATAAGCCGACGCTCGTAACTTCGGATCCTCGTAACTCGAGTACATCGTAAACCGCGAATCATGTTTACTGTAGTTTGGTGCAGATATTTTTTTCTTTCAACAACACAAAATCGTAATTACGTCTGTCTGTCTGTCGTAGCTCCCTATAACGTTGATTTCTCTGAAGCACCTGTTCTCCTTCTAATTCTCCCAGATCTTTAAGATCATATCCCATGCTTCAAATTTTAATTCTGCAACGTTTGCATATTCGTTCTGCTCGACCACTGACTGATACAACATTTTAGATATTTACAACCCGCTGTTGAAATGAATTCTTTCTCTCCACTACCCCTCTAAACATTGTGTTAATTTTGGCCACTTTCAGGTATCACACTCCCCCCCCCCCCTTTTTTTTTTAGATTTATAAAGACGAGCTTTTCAGTTTCTATGTTCATAATTCCCCTTTGAAATCCTTTCCCAAGAATTTCTCCAATCATAAAAGCCATCTCTGATTTTCCTGTTTGTTTATTATTTATGGATTAATGAAATTTGTGTTTCTTCATGGAACGTGGGAGGAAAGAGAGTATTATTTTCTGTTGCTCTTCAGGAATCTGTTTTTTCACGATAAATGTGACAAAGAAATTTCCTTCGCGTTTGTAGCAAATTTTTCTGAACCACATTTTATTCGTGTTTAGGAAAGGAAAAAAAAATTGAAACCCGACACAGCTTGAAAGTTTGGCCCGATTAAGATAAGCCTAGAAGCTTTGACAGATTTAGAATAAGTGTATCATCATCATCATCATCATCATCATCGGGTGCCGTGCCGACTGGCGTTGGCTATTGTGCTTCTCCAGTGCACACGATCCTTCATGCAGGCCATCAGCTCAGTTGGTGATCTCCTCTCACACCATCCCGTCAGACTGTCCAGTATCATTTCTCTTGGTCTTCCTATTGATCTTCTTCCTTCTACTTTTCCTGTTATAATATTTTCAGTGTCACCTCTTCTCATTGCATGTCCTATGAAAGTACATTGTCTCTCTCTTATATTTTTTTGACAATATTTTTTCTCTCCAGCTCTTCTCATACATTCTTCATTAGTTATTTTTGTTGTCCAGGGAATTTTCAACATTCTTCTAATAAACCACATTTCTGCTGCTTCCAATGATTTTTGTGCAGACTTGCCTATTGTCCATGATTCAATTCCATATAACAAGATAGGTTCAATATAGCATTTTAGGACTCGTTTTCTAACATTCATTGATAAGGATGTGTTGGCTAATTCTCATTCTCTGAAATGCAGTCTTTGCGTGGCCTATTCTGTTCCTAATTTCTGTTTTGCATTTCCCATCTGAAGTTATTACTGCTCCAAGGTATTTGAATTTCTGCACCTGCTTTAAAATAGTTCCATTTAATTTTATACTGTATGTTGGTGGATTCTGTTTCTTAGATATAACCATAGTCTCTGTCTTTTTGTTGTTCAAAGTAAGACCTTTCTGTTCACTTTCTTTGGCGACGTTATCCAAGAAATTTTGCAGATCTTTTTGGTTCTCAGCTATCAGTACTGTGTCGTCGGCATACCGAAGGTTGTTAATATTGTATCCTTAAATTTTTATGCCTGGTTCTGTGATGATCGTTCTTAGAATATTCTCGCTATACAGAGAAAAAAGGTCTGGAGATGGCACACATCCTTGTCGCACCCCTTGTTTTATAGGCTGATATTTTCCAGTTCTATTTTCAACTCGAATTGCTGCTTATTACTGCCAGTATAGATGTTTTACAATCTTCGAGTTTTTTGCCGTCTATATTGATGTCTTCAAGCATTTTAATAATTTCATTATGTTTCACCTTGTCAAATGCCTTGGTGTAATCAATGAAGTGTAAGTAGAGATCTTTATGTACTTCTAAAGTTCTTTCTGTTAGTGTTCATAAAGCATAAATGGCATTGTGTGTTCCCTTTCCTTCAACAAATCCAAACTGTATTTTCTGGTATTTTCTTTTTTATCTTTTTCCTTCTTCTTCTCATAATGATTCTCAAACGTAGCTTCGTTATGTGACATGAGAGGCTGAAAGTCCGGTGGTCATCACATTCCTTTGCCCTGATTGCTTTGGTAGTGCTATAATTGTGGATTTAAACAAGTCACTGGGCATATAACCACTGTTGTAAATGTCATTCAGTAACTTGGTTATTATTTTTATTACTATCTCCTCTAGTGCCTCTATTTCTTCTATTGTTATATTATCAGACCCAGTCGCTTTTCATTTCTTCATGCGTTTGATGGCATCTATGATTTCATCTTCAAGTATTGGTTGTGCATCACAGTTTTCAGTATCTGGTGTTAATTCTGGTCTTTCTCCTCCATATAGCTCACCGATGTACTCTGTTCACCTGTCCACAATGTCTTCTTTTCCCATTAACATTTTATCTTCTTTTGATTTCAGGCATCCTGTGGTATATTTTGTTTTCCTGCCTGTGAGTTCACTAATTCGTTTGTGCATGTTTTTGCTGTCTTTATTATGATAGTCCTCTATTTGTCTGCACTGTTCATTTAACCACACTTTCTTTGCTTCTCTGCATTTGCATATTATTTCTTTATTTATCTTGCTATATTTTTCTTGGTTATTTTTAATCCTCCTCCTCTTGTCCATCAGTCCCAAGATCTTATCTGTCATCCATTTATTCTTGGGGTGGGGGGGCTTCTTTTTTCGGTGGTATTATCTCCTTAACAGTTTGGTGGATAAAATCTCTTAACATTGCCCATTGTTCATCTCTCGGTTGTAAGCAAGATTGCCTGCTGCTGATGCATCCTTTTGCAGATCATCAACGATGTCTTGCAGCCATCTTCGCCTTGGTCTTCCTCTCTTTCTTTTTCCCATTATGTACCCTTCCAAGACGGTCTTCTCTAGATTATCATGACGTTTAATGTGTTCAAAATATTAGTTTTCTTCGCTTAGTCCTCTTTACTAACCAGCCTTCTTCAATATTAATTTCTTGTAGTATGGATATATTTGTTCTTTTTGTGTGTGTGTGTTCATGATATTTGAAGAGCTCTTCTCTATTGTGCTACAAGTAAGAAAATATAATATGGTACGCCACTGAATATTACTGAGCGTTCCACTGTTATACTGAACAGTGGATGTGATGCATGAACTTACAGTACCGCCTGGAGGCCATGGGAATGTGGCTCTCAGAAAGAATGCTACAGATGCCATGGACAGCGAAAAGATCAAACGAAAAGGTCCCGAAAGAGGAAAAAGAGAGAGAGAAATAATAAAACTTAGGAAGAGACAATCCAGATTCATAAACACGTTATGAGAGCAGGCGAGTTGGAATATTTGATAACAACAAGCATGAAAGAAGGCAAAAGAGACCGAGACACACAAAGACAGAGACAGACAGACAGACAGACAGACAGACAAACAGAGACACAGAGAGAGAGAGAGAGAGAGAGAAGATGATAGATGGACTGACGAAGTGGCATGGAGAAAAGACACCAGTCCAGTTCATAACTGACAGCCCGAATAGAGAATTATGGGAAACCATGACCGCCAATGCCTGTCGGCCTGGCACTGGGCAGATAGACTGGATATTAAGTTTTAAATTCCCTGGACTTTTCTGTAGAAGATGCTCAACCGAGGCGCATATTTAAGCTAAGATGCCCTGCAATGATGTAACGGTCTGAGAAGACCAAGGAGTCCACGATTCTCACCGCTCTACTGATGTTCCTAGTGAAGGCCCACTAACAGAAGCAGGACCCGCCGTAGTTCTCGTGATAGTGGAGCCTCTTGGGAAAACTTTTTTTTGAGCCCATTTCGGCTCTTAAATCTAGTTGTCGTAACCCCTCTCTTAGTTCGATACTGTGGTTGTTCTTTGATGTCTTCACATTGACGGCTGTCACCAACATCCTGATCGTAGTACCAAAGAGATAAAACAACAGCAGCAGCAAAACAACAACAACAACAACAACATTTGCGAGCTCCTGCTGTCTTAATGGTGGAATGACACATAATTATGAAAGCCCGTAGATGATAGAACAAGAACAGAAAATGCCAAGTCAAAAAACAGCTTTCCAACAAAAGAGAAACATCTTGTGCAATGCGTCTCTTTCATAGCACATCAGAAAAAAAGATATTTTTAAAAAATGCTATATGGAGCCTATCAGTCTCTGTGGAAGTGAATCATGAACAGTCAACAGACTGACACAAAAATCGCAAGAGGCAACAGTTGGCTAACGGCCAGGGATCGTCATAGTCCCCATTGCAGTGGATTTTGCTAAAAGGAGTATTACACACACCTCCTGCTTTCTTAGCTCCACCAAGATAGTGAAGAAAAAAAAACAGTCGCCATGACTCACTCCCAATCTGACGCGATGGTGTGCCTCAACATCTTCAAGGCATTGGTTGCAAAGAACACCGCCTCTCCGTTTCAGAGATAGAAGAAGAAGAGTGCATTTAAAATTCACGTGAATTCTGTAAACGACGTCTCCTTGATTTCTTCTAATCGGCTTTTGCTTACTGCAATGATAATACTAGTAATTTTGTTACAGGGCCTTAAAAGGATAACTATAACTTGATAAGTTAGGTTCTTTTTTTATATGAAAGGAAATCGTATTATTTCTGAGAACATCTTAAGACTTTGATGTTCAGTTGTTATCGTCTGACGATCACAATTGCTGATCACATTAGCGGTTTATTCATGTGTTGAATATGAAAAAGTATTCCCCAGAAGTTAGGGCTCCAAGACGTATTTCAGATTTTAAAAAGTATGGTATTTTATATAACGTTGCCTGGCCAACAGGGATTGCTATAGTCCACAGGGCGGTGGAGCCTGTGGCTAGGGGGACAGGGATTGCTATAGTCCACAAGGAAGTGGAGCCTGTGGCTAGTGGGGCAGGGATTGCTATAGTCCACAAGGAAGTGGAGCCTGTGGCTACCGGGGCAGGGATTGCTATAGTCCACAAGGAAGTGGAGCCTGTGGCTAGTGGGGCAGGGATTGCTATAGTCCACAAGGAAGTGGAGCCTGTGGCTAGTGGGGCAGGGATTGCTATAGTCCACAAGGAAGTGGAGCCTGTGGCTAGTGGGGCAGGGATTGCTATAGTCAACAAGGAAGTGGAGCCTGTGGCTAGCGGGGCAGGGATTGCTATAGTCCACAAGGAAGTGGAGCCTGTGGCTAGTGGGGCAGGGATTGCTATAGTCCACAAGGAAGTGGAGCTTGTGGCTAGCGGGGCAGGGATTGCTATAGTCCACAAGGAAGTGGAGCCTGTGGCTAGCGGGGCAGGGATTGCTATAGTCCACAAGGAAGTGGAGCCTGTGGCTAGTGGGGCAGGGATTGCTATAGTCCACAAGGAAGTGGAGCCTGTGGCTACCGGGGCAGGGATTGCTATAGTCCACAATGTGATGGAGTCTGCAAAAGAAATATTGCACACCCCCTACTTTTTTTTAGCTTTACTTAGAGACCGAAGAAAATAGTCACCGTAACTAACTTCCAATCTGACAAGATGCTGTGCCACAACGTCTTCATCGCATCGACTGCAAAGAACATTTTCACGTAGTTACTAGGAAAGCGAACAAGAAAAGAAAAGATGATATTGCGTTGTATGACAACCCTTCACTTCTGTGACTGTTAATAATTTGAATTTAACTGTGTTAATCTATAGAGACTAGCCTCAGGGTCGTAACAAGAACAGATATAGCAGGAGATAGAAGTCTGTGACGGTGTGACGTATTCGCATCTTTGTTATTGTATGTGACTTGTTTCCTTGTGTGATTATCTCGCGCTTCTAACATGGTGTATTGCATTTTAGCATCTGTGGTGTTTCGTGTGACGTATATAAGGCTGTGACGTATCTATGTGACGTGTGATGTTCTGTGACGTGTTTATATGAGCTGTTATGATGTGTCTGCTTTTATGACAGCATATTGTATGATGCTCTTGCATTCTGCGCAAACATAACTTTGTGTGACGTATTTGCACTTGTTTTACATTGATTTTATTGTATGTGACATATTTGAATTTGTGACATTTTGTGTGAGGGGTTTATATGCTGGGGTCGTTTTCTGAGATATCTGTGTACGTAATAAACGTCAAGCAAAGAAGAGAAAAGACTGGCCATTTTCTTCTTGTCTTGTCTTGTGCTATCTCCCTGTAACTGCGAGCTGGTGTTCTTTGCAGCCGATGCTGTGGAAGTGTTGAGGTACAGCGTCGTGTCGGCCTGGGAGTGTCTTATGGCAGCTACTTTTCCAGTCCCGGAGTACAGCTAAAAAGCAGGGGGTGTGCGATGTTTCTTTAGCAGACTCCACCACCATGGGGACTATGGCGATCTCTGGCCCATTAGCCAGGCTATGCCTGATACTGGAGGTACCACGGAGGGGTGGAACAGGGTCTTGGTCAGCTATGGTTCGCTAACCTTGACCCTAACATATCAGCTATGGGTTGTTGACTGCCTAATCATTTTCTTTAAAAAATGTAATGATTTGCTGATATGTAGCCCTGAATCGCATACCACCTACGTGTGACATCTGATCATTGTGGCAGCTCTATTGCTTTATGGAGCACAGAAAGGCCAACTAGTGTCTCTCTCTGGATTTACAAAACAAAATTCTAAAGGAATTACCGTAAATGAGGAAATCAAGAAAGTAATTAACACTTTGGTGAAAGCTGAAAACCTGACAAGGAAGCATATATGTAGGCGAACACCAGCGTTACTTGCAGGTGCCAGACCATCCGAAACTCCTTGGCGCCGTCCAGGGCTCGCACACAGAACTCACATTTCCCAAGGATCTGCTATTCTCGTTACTCCTCACAGCGGGGGCTAGGCAAAGTTTACTTACGAGCTTCAAGCCTGCGTAGCTAATAAGAAAGTGCAGGATATATAGAGCCTCATTAAGACAGAGATGCTAGTAATTAAGTTTAAGTGTAATGGAAATATCACATCACCCCGGGGCGGCATACGGCGTTTATTAGAGGTTCTCTTATGAGGGTTATGATCTAGGATCTGGGCATGGCTGTATTATGCGGAAGGGATCGGAACAGAAGAGGGAGGAATGATTCGTCGTCGTCATGATCATTATTTTCACAATTCTTTTCTTTCTTTCTTTCTTTCTTTCTTTCTTTCTTTCTTTCTTTCTTTCTTTCCTCATCCCCTCTTCTTCTTCTTCTTCAGCATATCATTAAAAAAAAGAATATATTAGAATACAAATGAAGAAATAGACTACCAAACCCATACGCCACAAGAATTATGGAAATTAATTCACATTTTCATTTGCCCATAACCCCCAGTGAATAATGAATATATTTTCTTTCATATATTGCCTCACTGAGTGTAGATATTCGAACAATAACATGGACAATATAAATAAAGGCATTGATCCTTGTTACGATGTATCTCCCAATGCAGATTGTCCCTGTGATGCACTATCAAAAGGGTATACGACTTTTCAGAAGTGTTTCTGAATAGAGTAAGAACTAGGCGCTAGCAAAAGTGTATAAGTAGTGTTTCTGAATAGAGTATACTACCAGCGAGAACTAGGCGCTAGCAACGGGTATAGATAGTGTTTCTGAACAGAGTATACTACCAGCGAGAACTAGGCGCTAGCAAGGAATGTAAGTAGTGTTTCTGAATAGAGCATAATACCAGCAAGAGCTAGGCGCTAGCAAGAAGTGTAAGTAGTGTTTCTGAATAGAGCATAATACCAGCAAGAGCTAGGCGCTAGCAAGAAGTGTAAGTAGTGTTTCTGAATAGCGTATCCTACCAGCGAGAACTCTCTTGTCACTTTGCAGACGTCTTTTAACTTCGAGCAACTGACAGCAGTGTAGGAAAATATATAATAAGAAACTGATAGGGAGAATGTTATTCCTACATTTTATATTGACGTTGTACCGTCTATTTTATTAGTATGGTTGGAAAGGTGATTATACTATACATTCACACATTACGTATTGACACTTTACACCAATGAATAGAAACACAAAATAAACATCCTTCATATAATCATGATCTTTGTACTGACAAAACATCGACTTACAAGATAGCAAAATCAAATGAATCTTATGTATGTAATGTTAAATATCATGCTGATATGTATTATCAAATTATCAAAACATTTCATTGAACAATATGGGTTCAACTCTGATTGTAAACACACATATTCTACTGGTAAGATATATATATATATATAACATGCCCAATGCAAAATCAGTAACATGAATTTACGTGGAGCTAGGACCATATTTCCCATACACAAGGGAGTATCGAAGTCTTACACTGAAACATCTGCACATCTTACTGAGTGATGATTTATCCATGATCACACATAAAACAATCCTAACTACATATATTTACCTAAATATTCGATCGGGATTTGATCGAGGGAGCCCGCAGTACAACATACATTCACATGATAAAGGGCCATACTGAACTACATATATGTGTTCCTATCTAACGAATGACTTCTCTCATTCACGCCTGAACAATAACACGGCTCCCTACGGTCGCTGGCCTCCAATCTGCTCAGCATATGGAATCTCGACCTCTTCAACTTCTATCTTCTCGTCTTATATACCTGGTCAGCGACGGACTCGCAGGACTGAGCATTTCCGTAAAGCCTGTCTCTGACCAGTGGGATTGCCAATCAGACCGGGCAACTGCTCGCTTATTTATCTACTCCCTACAGCAGTAGTAAAATTTATATACAGTACCGCATTAGTTTTTCGAAGAAATTATAAGTTTTCTACATTGTCACATTATATCAAGTTTTCTTTTGTCCTGTGTTGCATTTGGATTTACATTAAAAAACGTAATAGGCTCCCGCGTAATGTAACACTTAACTTAAACCAATGTGGAAGCGATAATGTCACCATATCACTGGATAAAGCAGCTACGGAGATGTACACGTTTTGGGAGAAGTACAGATGTAGGAATTTTTTTTAATTGGGGGTAAAAATAATCTGTTAATTATAATGTTGTTTATATTGCATTTTTTATTTGTATGGTTGGAAGTGATTAATAAGACTACGCACTAACATATTACACAAACTGAACAGAAAACACAACTAAACAACTCTTCTTATAAGCATACGTTTCTATTGTTGATTAAAAACTCTCATTTTTTACACGGTTAGCAAAATGAACAAAATGAATCATCAATTTATATTGTTATCAACATAAATCACTATAACAATTTTATAAATATTTGGGTTAGATTCTAATTGTAACAAACGTAACTAACTGTCAAGAATATATTCAAATGCTTGTGCATAAAATCAGTAATATAAAATTAAATGTGCATAAAAACACACTCCCATATTACAAAAAAGAAGAATATCAAAATCTTACATAGAACTATTACACTTTCACTGAGTTAGGATTATTCATTAGCATATATAACATAATCCTAACAAAATATTTACCTAAGTGGATTGGAATTGATCGAGGGAGCCCATAGCACAGCTTGCATTCACCCACATAACATAATAACAACCCATACTATTCATTCATTCATTTGCATGTCCCTTGAGAAACTTTGCCTCCCTAATAGCACTCCTGTAGGACTCTCGGTTGCGAGCAAGATGCCCCGCTGCTGATTGCTGATGCATCCATTTGCAGATCATCAACGATGTCTTGCAGCCATCTTCGCCTTGGTCTTCCTCTCTTTCTTTTTCCCATTATGCACCCTTCCAAGACAGTTTTCTCTAGATTATCATGACGTTTGATGTGTCCAAAATATTTAAGTTTTCTGTCTTTAATCCTCTTTACTAGCCAACCTTCTTCAATATTAAGTTCTTGTAGTATTGATATATGCTGTTTGGGTTTCTTGGTACATTTTCAGAGGATAGTTTACCATTGCTTTCCTTCTGGGCAGTGACTGTACTAGTCAGTGATCGTAGCCATTGTCTCTACATTGAGATCATCTGCTTACCATCATAGAATGGTGACCATAACCAACATTATTTATAGGCTGCTCTCCCATTCCATCCACCCAAAACTAACCTAACACATATTGGTTCTTATCTGACGAATAAAATTTCTTATTTGCTCTTGAACAATAACATGGCTCACCCGATCGCTGGCCTCATTCGTGCTCAGCTTACAAAATCCCAACCTATTAAAATTCTATCATCTTGTCTTTATATACTGGGCCAGTAAGCTGATATTTTTTCAGAGTTGCGCACCTCTCAAAATTAACCAGTAACTGACCCATTATTCCTCCTCTTAGGGTTGCCAGTCAACCCAGGTAATTATGAGCTTATCTCTTCCATACACAAAGAGTACATACCATCACTGCAGTACATCAGACAAGTTTGCAGTTGTAATGTTTCTCTGTTTCCCAACATGGGTAATTTAAAAAAAAAATTAAATACGAAATAGAAGAATAGACAACATGTAATTAAAATGGAATATAATATAGTATCTTTATAAGTCACGTTGGCGGCCAGGTTGGCTGAGCGGTTAGGTAATTGGTCTACCACTCCGGTAGTATCGGGTTCAAGTTCTCAGCAGTGAGGATTTTTTTCCGGCACCACCAGACCAAAAAGACCCCGGGGTCTACCCAGACTCTAAAAATGGCTACCAGAGAAATCTGGAAAGGCAACAGCGGCCAGGCGTGATAGTGACCACATCACACTTTCATGTGGCGATGGTCATGGAAATACGAGCCTAACACTGTATTCATAAACCCAACGTCTTAATGGCAGTGGAGACGGGAATTTTACCACATCTGTACCTTTTTAATGTAATGACACAGCAGGAGATCACATACTGAACTAACTGAACTAATTGAAATTATCAGGGAAGGAGATCTGCGTTTAAACATGACCCCAAACCCTACCCGTTCGGCATATGATGATGATGGCTTTGGATATCCGCATATAAACTGAAGACAGCACAGATCCGGCTCTGTACATGCCCGCATGCCCCCCCCCCCCAGACTCTAGAACGAATCCTGTCAGCTAAACTCTCTTCACAGATTTAAATGTCCAAATTTGGCCTCTGAAAACAACAAAATAAATAAGGATAAAAAGTTGTAGGACACTCATGAAGAACTCTTGTAGACGATGGGATTCATAAAGGCAGTCTTATCTTCTTGTCTCATCAGATGAGTAAGAATATGAAAATGAACACATGAGGAGGAGAAGAAAAAGAAGAAGAAGGAGGAGGAGGAGGAGAAGGAGCAGAAGAAGAAGAAGAAGAAGAAAAGGAGAAGAAGAATAAGAAAAAGAGGAGGGGAAGAAGAAAAACAGGAAGAATGGTTATTCCATACAAAAGCTAGCAGCAAAAATGTATGGATCCAAGATCAATACACAAGCGTAAATTAAAAGAATTGTAACATACTAGTAATTTTCATTGCTATCTTTTATGGATATCATCACAATCTCATTAGTTCATCAGCAAGTCTCATTAATTCATCAGTAAGTCTCATTAGTTCATCAGCAAGTCTCATTAGTTCATCAGTAAGTGAGCCGTCACCACGTAAACGTAGTTCAAGGAGGAGGGGAAAAAAACAACCCCACTTTTGTTAAGCAGTATAAAAGATGGCGGCACATCCGGGCCTAAACGTTTTACAATGTGCCAGATTGGAAGATTCTAGTGTTTCTGTCATTCTGCTAATTAGCTTCACCTGCTAAAAAAATTTGCAGGGTTCGTAGTTATAGAACAGTTCTGTTCTCTCTCTCTCTCTCTCTCTCTCTCTCTCTCTCTCTCTTCGCTTACATATAATCCTTATTTATTGTACATTCCAGATTGAAAATAGATTGTAATTATTTTAGATGTTTCTGTTCACAGCGTTCACATATATATATATATATATTTTAATATCATCATTAGACGTCCTGCAGGCAGATCATTGGCGATCATGCCCCTCTAAAGATCTCGATTCTTAAATGATTTCCATCTGCTCTATGGGTGATTTTAAAAAAAATTAATGCGACAGAATGTCTATGATCTTCTCTGCTGGCTTTCCCCTGACTCTGTTTCCATGTATTTTTCCTGTTTTATGATGTTGTCAAGTTGTCCTCTTCCTATTTTTATCTCCAATAAATATTAATTGTTGCCTTCTCAGGTAAATCTGAGCGACTGTTCTTGAGAGTTACGATAGAGGTTTCCCTTGGCGTCAGATGGTCTGTTAGTCTTTCCCATAGGTCTTGAACTTTGACTTACAGGGAAACAAACATTTTGAAGCATTCATTACTCTTCTGACAGTTATGTCCCTGAGCTGCCACATACTTCTTGGAGTAGGAATGGGCAAACTTACTTAAGGTTAGGGCCACTTGAGATAAACTTTAGATGCTTAAGGGCCGCAAGAAGGCGCGACGAGAGTGATTCAGGGGTGCAGTCTGGAGCGAGGGTTGGGGAGGAGTCGAATCCCTGGGGCTGTTGAATGTGGAGTCTTTATATCTGGCAAGTAATTATAACGTTTGATTTAAAAATAAAACCTTTGATAGTAAAAAGGTCCTGGGGTTCACCTAGGCTCTAAAAATGGGTACCAGAGAAATCTGGAAAGGTAAAGTGGCCAAGCGTGATACTGACCACTTCACACTTTCATATGGCGAAGGTGATGGAAAATATGGGCCTAACACTGTATTCCCCAATATCTTTAATGACATGGAAACAGGAATTTTACCTCTACCTTTTGTAGTAAATGCGATTTTTTTTTTCGTTAAAGATTAATTTCAGACAATATTCTACCAGCCGCACATTTATATGTCAGAGAGCCGCATGTGGCTCGCGAGACGCGGTTTGGTTACATTTGTTATGAAGATAGTGGTGCCACCCCCTTCTTTCTGAAGCCAGAAGATCCGCCTTAAAATTACAGTAAAAATGTAAAGTTATCAATAAATAACAGGCAGTGACAGAGGAGTAAGTCACTGCATTTAAAAGGCGGGTCCCTGTTGAGGAATACATGTTACTTTTAAATTAAAGTATAATAAGGAAGCAGTTTGTTTAAAGTGTAATAAAGAAGCAGTTTGTTCAAAGTGTAATAAAGAAGCAGTTTGTTTAAAATATAATAAAGAAGCAGTTTGTTCAAAGTATAATAAAGAAGCAGTTTGTTTAAAGCTAGCAGTTTGTTCAAAATATAATAAAGAGGCACTTTGTTTAAAATATAATAAAGAAGCAGTTTGTTCAAAGTATAATAAAGAAGCAGTTTGTTTAAAATATAATAAAGAAGCAGTTTGTTCAAAGTATAATAAAGAAGCAGTTTGTTTAAAGTATAATAAAGAAGCAGTTTGTTTAAAGAATAATAAAGAAGCAGTTTGTTTGAAATATAATAAAGAAACAGTTTGTTTAAAGTATAATAAAGAAGCAGTTTGTTTAAAGTATAATAAAGAAGCAGTTTGTTTAAAGTATAATAAAGAAACAGTTTGTTTAAAGTATAATAAAGAAGCAGTTTGTTTAAAGTATAATAAAGAAGCAGTTTGTTTACAAGATAATAAAGAAGCAGTTTGTGAAAACAAAACTACTGAGTGGTCATTTTGACATTCATTCATTCATTTGCATGTCCCTTGCGGAACTTTGCCTCCCAAACAGCACTCCTGTAGGCCTCTCGGTTGTGAGCAAGATGGCCTGCTGCTGATGCATCCATGTGCAGATCGTCAACGATGTCTTGCAGCCATCTTCGTTTTGGTCTTCCTCTTTTTTTTTCCCCATTATGTATCCTTCCAATACGGTCTTCTCTAAATTATCATGACGTTTAATGTGTCCAAAATATTTAAGTTTTCTCTCTTTAATCCTCTTTACTAGCCAGCCTTCTTCAATATTAAGCTCTTGTAGTATAGATATATTTGTTCTTTTTTGTGTCCACAATATTTGGAGAACATTTTGACATAGGCTAAGAGTTTTCTTCTTCTTCAACGTTCAAGGACGGTTGGTCATCGTAGATCTGCAATCCTATCCGCCGCCTCCTCCAGACTTTGGTGGGGGTCCCAGAGTTTTTTCTTTCAGTTCCTCTCCCTCGGGCCAGATCTGTGCTCCGAGGTTTGAGTAGGTTATAGATCAGATTATTTAAATTCAGTTGGCTATATCTGTCACATGGTGCACTGGGAGGAGCACTTTCAGTCACTTGAGCTGAAATAGCCTAATGAGCCAATGTTTCATTGATTTCAGTTGTTTGAAAGACAGGACTGCAGATATAGACAAGACAATGCGAAGAAGAAGAAGAAGAAGAAGAGAGTTATTTGAAAGGATCCTATTTAGAACGTTTGAAATATCTCTTGGACCATGGCAGCTGGACACATAAGGATGTTATAGTTCACATGTATTTATAACGAAAAAAAGCAATGTAAATTAATATTCGCACGAAACTACACATAATGATCCATACATAATAATTTGTTATACCTGATATAAAAGGATCACACGATACAAATATCTGGATCTGGCGTACAAGGATCATCATCAAAATTATTGGATCTAATATAAAAGGATCATTATAAAAATAGCTGGATTTGATATAAAAAGGATTAGCATAAAAATATTTGGATGTGGCACACAACTTCTCATTAATCACGAAAGAAAAATATACGTAGTGGGAACAACTGCTGAAGACGTAAACCAGTCTGCATACCCCAGCAGCTTACATAGACCAGGATGGTGACAACAGAAAGGAAGTTAGAATAGCAAAAGCAGCATTGACCTTCGAGAATCTTTAGAGCACATGGCATTCAAAAGTTATAAACACAAAAACCAAGTTAAGATTATTCAATTCAAATGTAATATCCACCCTCATTTATGCATGCGAAAGCTGGAAAACAACTAAAGAATAGACAATAAATTAGACTCTTTTGAAAATAAATGCCTAAGGAAAATACTTGGTATAAAGTGGAACGAATTCAAGAACAATGCAGAGATAAGACAGATGAGCAAATAACAACCTGTCTCATGGCTGATCAGAAAAAGAAGATGGACATATGTCGGTCACGTGATGAGAAGAAACAGTCAGAGAATCCCAAACCCAAAATAAGCTGTTTATAAAACAGGCCAAAGAAAAAAAGAGGTCGACCACGTGAAACTCTGAAGAGGACATTGTTAGGAGAGGCCAGTTTAGTGGGGCATATCATCCCTTGATGAGATTTAAAAGCTCGCCGAAGACAGGAAAACTTGCAAACTACCATACGAACCCTATGTGACGTTTAACGGCAGGGGAAGGATGTAAGATTGTAAGAATACAAGGATCAACCCAAAACTACTGGGTCGGATCAGCATAAAGATTGAGGAGTACGATGCAAAAGAACCAGCTTTAAAATACTTTTGATTTGAGAGCATAAAAATAGTTGGATCTGGAATACACAGTTCAGCATAAAAGCCGAAAGGAACAGCCATAAGAACGGTCGGCCAAGCATCATGATAATAAAGAGATAGAACGATACTCATCAGCTTGGTAGGTAGAGCAAAACTCATTAACTTCCTACTAGGTTGGATTTATAATGAACAACATAATTGGACTTAGAACTAGTCCACAGTCGCTCCGGTTTATTTTTTTTTAAAGGAGTTTTCCAGCAATGCCGGACAGAGTATAGTACTTTCATCATAGAAAATAGTACTTTCGTCATAGAAAATAGTACTTTCGTCATACAAAAGATTACGATAGCGTCCAGACAGCAGCAGAAATGTAGAAGCAGCTTTACATAGAAAACACTCGACAAGCGGTGCTTGTTCAAATGTAGCGTGACATTTTGCTCAAGCATAGAGTGACATGTTGTTCTAATGCAGAGTGATATGTTGCTGGTAAAGAACATCTGCTCCTTTTGTCTAGATTATTGAGCTTATGAAACTGGATGTAGGAGACGAAATGAAGAAGGAGGAGGTACAGAAGAAGAAGAAGAATTTAAGTAGGAAGTGAACGGCAGAAACTGCGGCGGATTAACTACCCCCGGGTCACAAGACTAAACTTAATAAGGGCCCCAAAGGCCCTCCGAATATACCTTTCATTTTCTGACACAAAATTCCTAAAATAATAATTTAACACAGCCTTTTTATTGCTTTATGTCGGGCCTGTAATCCTAAGTCTGTTTAGCTAAATGGATAATTCTCTGTGATCCTAAGTCTGTTTAGCTAAATGGATAATTCTCTGTAATCCTAAGTCTGTTTAGCTAAATGGATAATTCATTGTAATCCTAAGTCTGTTTAGCTAAATGGATAATTCTCTGTAATCCTAAGTCTGTTTAGCTAAATGGATAATTCATTGTAATCCTAAGTCTGTTTAGCTAAATGGATAATTCTCTGTGATCCTAAGTCTGTTTAGCTAAATGGATAATTCTCTGTGATCCTAAGTCTGTTTAGCTAAATGGATAATTCTCTGTGATCCTAAGTCTGTTTAGCTAAATGGATAATTCTCCACTGTGCAGAACCACAACTGTAGCCACAAGTGTACAATGCGGAACGTGAACAAAGTAAATCAATGAACTCGGAGAAAGTTTACCTCCCAAACGCAACGAATGAAAGTATCAATGGAAAACTATGTCATGTTTGGTTTAGAATCATCATTTTGAGGCATACAAGACAAGCGGTCTTATTCTGGACTGAAGAGCCCAGGAAACGCTGCAGGGACTCCGTGGTATCAATGCCAAAGCTTACTGGCTGGAAAGCTGTGACAGTGAGAATAGAAGCTAGAGCAATCAAGCCAAGAAACCACTTCACTATTGACTCTGCCATTCACATCCAAAGTCGTCTCGGTCATGTGATAGTGAATGATCAACGTTGACAAACAGAGAGTAAATCATTCGCCAGCGTTCTCTCTTCTCTCTTTCTCTCTCTCTCTCTCTCTGTCACTCTGTGTTTGTTTCTGTCTCTCTCTTTCTCTATGTCTCTCTCTTTCTCTATGTCTCTCTCTCTCTGTATACGTCTGTCTGTTTCTCTTTCTCTCTATTTCTTTGTGTGGTTGTTCTTTCTGTCTTTCTGTGTGTTTTTCTGTTTCTCTCCGTATTTCTGTGTGTGTTTCTCTCTCTCTCTGTGTTTTCTGTCTCTCTAATGTTTGTCTCTCTCTCTGTTTTTTCTGTGTGTGTTTGTCTCTCTATTTCTCTGTGTGTTTCTGTCTCTCTGTGTGTTTCTGCCAATCTGTAATGTTTCTCTCTCTCTCTCTCTTTCTGTGGTTCTGTCTCTCTATGTGTGTCTTTGTCTCTCTATCTCTCTGCGTGTTTCTGTTTCCTTCTCTATCTCTGTGCGTGTGTTTCTGTCTATCTTTGTCTATTTCCGCGCGTGTACCTGTCTCTCTCTCCATGTGTAAGTTTCTGTCTCTTTCTGTCTGTATGTGTGTGTTTCTGTCTTTCTGCTCTTTGTTTGCGTTTGTGTCTCTCTGCAGTTTTGTGTTTGATTCTGTCTCTGTCTCTGTATGTATGTTTCTGTTTGTTTCTCTCTGGCTCTCCGTATATGTTTCTACCTGTGTCTCTCTGTGTTTCTGCCTATCTCTCTCTGTTTCTCTCTGTGTGTTACTGCCTGTCTCTCTCTCTATGTTTATGCCTGTCTTTCTCTGTCTCTGTGTTTTATGCCCGTCTCTCTCTCTCTCTCTCTGTGTTTCTGTCTGTCTCTATCTCTGTGCGTTTCTCCTTGTCTCTCTCTCTCTGTCTATCTATGTGTTTTTGTCTGTCTCTCTCTGTTTGTTTATGTGTTTATGCCTGTCTTTCTCTGTCTCTCTGTGTTTTTCTGCTTGTTTCTCTGTCTCTCTATGAGCTTCTGTCTGTGTGTCTGTCTCTCTTTGTGTGTATTTCTGCCTGTTTCGGTCGCATGAAAGTAACTAGCAACGACGTCATGTATATAATTAAACATAGCACATTACCTTCCCCCCTCCCCCCTTAAAAGTATCACTGAGAATTTTTTTTTCCATTGGCCCTGAAGACTCCTGCAGATGCGTACACTCTTTATAATCGTTTAAGTGACCACCAAAAGTTCGCCCAGATGTCCAGGTTGCCTGCCAGCACCTGACTGTGATGAAAAGACACCGCCCACAACCGGAGATTGCATATGCACACACATATTTCTGGAGTGACGTCAGCTGACATGAGCGTTCACTAACCTTAAAAATAAAATGCTAAATTTATTATTACATTCAATTTTTGCTTATTCTTAAATTTTCCTGTAAGACAAATTCTTCATTATTTTATTCAACCGAGCCCTTGGAAAAACCTTCGATGGAAATTAAATTCCACTTGTGAACACTTCCCCAGATGTTTGTGTGTGTGTGTGTGTGTTGGTGTTGTTTATGTTTCTCTGAATGGTTCACAAATGTGTGTTTATTTAAATATATATATATATATAATATATATATATATATATATATATATATATATATATATATCATAGAAAACAAGTTGAATTCTTTAAAGACTAAATGTTTACGAAGAATTAGAAAAATATTTTGGCCAAACACCATAAGAAATAACATCTTATTGGCAGAAATGCAGATGAAGCCACTGACAACAATTATTGAGGAAAGACGCTGGTGATGGTTGGGACATGTGCTCCGAATGACTGACAACTCACTACCAAAAATAGCACTAAGATGGACACCACAGGGGAACAGAAGTAAGGGTAGACCAAAAGAGACATGGAGAAGAACAACAGAAAGGATGCTGAGCAATAGAGGGCTCACCTGGGCAAGAGCAGAAAAAAAGGCGAAGGACAGGCATTTGTGGAAAACCCTTGCGGAAGCCCCATGTGCCCTGGGCACTTAAGGTTCATATATATATATATTATATATATATATATATATATATATATATATATATATATATAAACAGCATTTCCTTTCACTTATGAAGTCCTTTGGTATATTATTTCTCTCCTTACATTTTGAGCTATGGTATTCTTCTTCATCTTCTTATTTTTTGAGTTACTGAAACCCTGGTTGGCCGGGTGGTTAGGCGCTCGGTCTACTAATCCTGTAGTACCTGGTTCAAACCCCAGTGGTGGGGGGGGGGAAGAGAGGGATTTTTTTCCGGTACTACCACACCAAGAAAAAAAAGGCCCCGGGATCCACACAGCCTCTAAAAATGGGTACCAGAGTAATCTGGGAAGGTAAATGAGGCCAGGCGTGATAATGACCATATCACACTTTCACGTGCCAATGGTCTTGGAAATATGGGCCTAACACCGTATCCCTATTGTAGGGAGTAGATGACAAAGCAAGCAGTTGCCCGGTTTGATTGGCAACCCCACTGGCCGGAGACGGACTTTAGGGAAATGGGCAGTCCTGCGAGTCCGTCGCTGATCAGGTATATAAGACGAGAAGATAGAAGTTAAGGAGGTCGTGATTCCATATTCTTAGCAGGTTAGAGGTCAGTGACCGTAGGGAGCCGTGTCATTGTTCAGGCGTGAATGAGAGAAGTCATTCGTTAGATAGGAACAAATACGTGTAGTTTAGTATGGCCCTTTAATATAACATGAGATGTGGATGAATGCAAGTTGTACTGTGTGCTCCCTCGATCAAATCCCGATCGACCATTTTAGGTAAATATGTGTAGTTATGATTGTGTTATGTGTGATCATGGATAAATCATCACAGATGTTTCAATGTAAGACGTTCATATTCCCTTGTGTATGGGAAATATGGTCCTAGCTGCATGTAAATTCATGTTACTGTTTTTCCATTGGGCATTTATATATATATTTTTTTCTTACCAGATGTAGGAAAAATAGACATTGGATTGATGGGGTGAATGTTTAATCTTCTATTTTTTATATCGATGTTATACTAAGGTTATATTGTCTGTTCCACTGGTATGGTTGGAAGGATGATTATACTATACATTCACACATTACGTATTGACACTTTACACCAATGAATAGAACACGAAATAAACAATCCTTCATATAATCATGATCTTAGTATTTACACAACATCGATTTACAAGAAAGCAAGAATCAAATGAATTTTATGTACGTGATGTTAAATATCATGCTGATATGCATTATCAAATCATTAAAACATTTCTTTGAACAGTATGGGTTCAGCTCTGATTGTAAACGCACATAATCTACTGGTAAGAAATACACACACACACACACACACACAAACACACACACACACACACATATATATATATATATATATAATATCATTCCCGTGCCGTTAAACGTAACATAGGGCTCGCAAGGTAGTTCGCCAATTTTTCCTGTCTTCGGCGAGTCTTTCAACCTCCTCAAGGGATTTTATGCCTATTAATTTGGCCTTTCTTAACAATGTCCTCTTCAGAGTTTCACGCGGTCTGCCTCTTTTTCTTTGGCCTGTAGTGTTCCATTTTATAGCTTGTTTTGGGATTCTCTGACTGTTTCTTCTCATCACGTGACCAACATATATACATCTCCTTTTCCTGATCACCCATGAGACTGGTTGTTGTTTGCTCATCTGTCTTATCTCTGCATTGTTCTTGAATTCATTCCACTTGATGCCGAGTATTTTCCTTAGGCATTTATTTTCAAAAGAGTCTAATTTTTTGTCTATTTATTTAGTTAATTTCCAGCTATCACATGCATAAATGATGATGGATATTACATTTGAATTGAATAGTCTTAACTTGGTTTTTGTGCTTATAATTTTTTAATGCCATATGTTCTCAAGATTCTTGAAGATCGATGCTGCTTTTGCAATTCTAATTCTAACTTCCTTTCTGGTGTCACCATCCTGGTCTATGTAGCTGCCAAGGTATGCAAATTGATTGACTTCTTCAATATTTCTCCCGTCTATGTGAATTTTTCCATTTTGATTAATGAGAAGTTTCATTATTTTTATTTTGTCCTTGTTAATTTCAAGTCCTATTTTGCTAGCCAGTGAAGACAGGCTATCTGTTTTTTCTTGCATGGAATTCACATTGTTACTGATAAGAGTTATGTCTTCAGCAAAATCAAGATCTTCTAGTTGGGTCCCATGTACCCAGTCAATACCTGTGTTACCTGTGCAGAATTTTCTCATTGTGAAGTCTATTGTAATTCCAAAAAGCAAAGGAGATATTATACATCCTTGTTTCACACCTGTTTCAATCTGGAACCATTCACTCATCCCTTCTTCTGTTTTGACTGCACAAACATATCTTTAATGATGTTGACAATTTTAGATGCTATTCCATATAGACTTAAAATTCTCCACAATGAATCTATGTGTATGTTATCAAATGCCTTTTTAAAGTCTATGAAGTTCAGGATTAATGGTTTCTGCTTTTCAATATGTTCTTCAAGTATTATTCTTAGAGTAAAGATCTGGTAGAGAGAGCTTCTCCCTTTTCGAAATCCTGCTTGTTCTTCTCTCACTGCAGCATCCACTAAATCCAAGAAGTCTATTCAAAATTACCTTGCAAAATACTTTTGACACAACTGATATTAAGGTTACTCCTCTCCAACTGTTACAGTCACTAAGGTTGCCTTTTTTTGGTATTTTAACAATGATTCCCTTTTCCATTTAGAAGGGACCTTTTCTTCTTTCCAAATCTTATTAAACATTCTCTGCAATTATCTCATGTTGTCATTATTGATAGCTTTTAACATTTCGGGTGTTATTTCATCTTCACCTGTTGCTTTGTTGTTAGTCATTAAATTCACTGCTGTTTCAATTTCATGCAATTTAATTTCATCTAGGTTGACATTTAGCTATGGGGCTGGTAAGTCGGTTTCAAGGTTTAGCAATTCTTTTGGGTGTGGTCGATTAAGTATTTCTTGGAAGTGTCCAGCCCATGTTTGCTTTTGGTCTTTACTTTATGTTAATAGGGTTCCAGTTTTGCTAAGGATTGGTCTTTCTTTAGATGTAATAGTACCTGTTAGCCTATTTTGTATGTTATATAAAGTTTTGCTGCCTCCTGTTTTTTGCTGCTTTCTCTGCCTCTTTCGTCATATTGTCTATGTATTCTCTTTTATCCCTTCTAGAAGAACTTTTTACTCTCTTGTCTATTTCTTTATATGTTGTTTTCGACAGATCTTTTCCAAGGTCTGTTTTTACATTCAACATGTCTAATTTGGCTGCTCGTCTTTCATGTATGTACTTCCATGTGTTTTCTGATATCCATGCTTTTCTACTTTTGTTTCAGACCAGTATATATATATATATATATATATATATATATATATATATGTATTTCTTGATTATATATATATTTCTATGTAACGAATGACTTCTCTCATTCACGTCTGAATAATGACACGGCTCCCTACGGTCGCTGGCCTCTAACCTATTCAGCACATGGAATCCTGACCCTTTAAACTTCTGTCTTCTCGTCTTATATACCTGATCAGCGACGGACTTGCAGGACTCCCCATTTCCGTAAAGCCGGTCTCTGGCCAGTGGGATTGCCAATCAAACCGGACAAATGCTTGCTTTGTTATCTACTCCCTTCACTATATGCCTTAATGATATGGAAACGGGGATTTTACCTTAATATTACTAAAAACTTGTACGAACTCCTGTAACTGAGAGCTGTTGTTCTTTGTAGCTGATGCTGTGAAGGTGTTGAAGCACAGCATCGTATCGGCGTGGGAGCGGTTTATGGCGGTTACTTTTTCAGTCCCGGAGCACAGCTAAAAAGCAAGGAGTGTGCTATACTTCTTTAGCAGACTCCACTATCACGGGGAATATAGCGATCTCTCCCCCGTTAGCCAGGCTAGGCCTGTTCCTAGAGGTACCACTGAGAGGTGGGACAGGTCAGCCATGGTTCGCTAACCCTGACGCTAGCATATAGATCAGCTCTAGGTGACTGATTGCCTCATCGGACAAGGGTCTTCCACCCCCCCCCCCCCCATCTTACTAAAAACAATGCTTTGGTCCTTTCATTATAAACGTTTCAGTCTGTTAATACATTGTCAAAACATTTCTGTGTTAAACAGTGCATCATTTTATCTTCAGGCCGTCTCCAAGACGATGATGGATCTATCACATCATCCCAGGATAATTTCGACCCAGAAGAGGACGAGGAAATGGTCGATGAAAACGGCAGGCACATCGGCGATGATGACAGCGAGGACGAGAAGAAAAACGGTGACGAGATCTGCAACGGCGGCGGCGACAGCTGTAAGCAGGGGAAGCCCAGACGAGCGCGAACTGCATTCACGTACGAGCAGCTGGTGGCTCTGGAGAACAAATTCAAAACCACCAGATATCTGTCTGTGTGTGAGCGGCTGAACCTGGCCCTCAGCCTCAACCTCACCGAGACACAGGTGAGCCTCAGCAATAAGCTGTCTTATACATTTTCGGGAATGTTAGCGGCATGCATTGAACTTCCACAAGTTCCTAGGATAAATGATACATATGTTTGGTACGCCTATTTGTAATATACCGATGACCCTCGATTTGGCGGACCCCAGTTTCCCCTGAAGTTTTGAGTTTTTCAAACAAAATTCCGGACAATGGAAGTTTCAATAAACCGAGGGTTTTTTTTTCCCTTGGTTGTCGCTGTTATTGTGCGGCTGTTACTAACGCGTCTGTATCTTACGTCGCTGAGAAGAGTTGCGACAAATGATAGCAAACACAGAAAACACTAGACGTTTCCAGTTTATATTCTATGGCGAGCTGACCTAGATTTATCCTTGTATATTTCGTATGTTAGTTCTTGTGGTCTAATCTTTCATCGGTTTATTTTTTGTTGTTGCAGGGTTTATAAATTATATTAATGCTTTTTTTTTAAAAAGTTGCTTAGCGTTATTTCATATTTCACTTAGCATTTTTTTTTCTTCATCTCATATCTCGCTAGCTTCATTTTCCTTTTTTTTTGTTTTTGTTTGTTTCTAGATTTAATTTCTCAATCTTCTTTTTTTTTCTCTCATTTTTTTGTGTGTAAAAAAGCTGTTTTTATGTATTTATTTGTGTTAGTTCTCTAGCATAATTCCTGAAGTTTTAGGTCGTTTCTGTAACAGGTTTATTTCGCATGTAAAGTCATGATCTCTTTATGTTATTTGTAGCTTTAGTTTTTGTTGTTGTTGTTGCTGTTGTCTAATTTCTTTAACTCCTTAATTCCAAAATAACACTGGTACCGTTTTTAGATCTCGCGTGTCTAAGACTAGCCAGTGTTCAGTTCAGTACTTAGACTCAATCTAAGTTAAAATGACAAAAGGAACATGTCTAACCCAGTCCATGTTTTTAAATTATAGAGTAACTTCCTTCCAATTTCTCTGCTTCAAATTCCCAACAACATTTATCCTGGCATTCAACAATTTAAGGCATGCAGATGATACAGTTCTTCTAGCAGAGAATCCACAGAACCTATAGAAATTAATAGATATGGTAAACAACACAAGCCGAGAATGGGGACTCGAGATCAGCATCAAGAAGACTGAGGTAATGGTGTTCAGCGGGAAAGGACCAGAAGCCAGAGATAAATATAACCGGGAACAAAGAGAGACGGGAACAGCTGACATACTACTGCTTACTGCTGTTTGGGGCTTACATTAACTGAAGGTGGGAGATGTGAGATAGAGATAAGAATAGGAATGGCAAGTGAGATAGAGATAAGAATAGGAATAGCAAGTGAGATAGAGATAAGAATAGGAATAGCAAGTGAGATAGAGATAAGAATAGGAATAGCAAGTGAGATAGAGATAAGAATAGGAATGGCAAGTGAGATAGAGATAAGAATAGGAATGGCAAGTGAGATAGAGATAAGAACAGGAATGGCAAGTGAGATAGAGATAAGAACAGGAATGGCAAGTGAGACAGAGATATAGAAAAGAACACGAGTGGCAAAACTTCTCAAAGAAAAAAAAAAGATTAAGAAAAGAAAATACTTTTGCCATAACAAAAGATTTAACAGTACGCTGAAGATTATAGCAGAATGAAAGGTGGAAGGAAAAAGAGCCAGAGGTTGACAGATATGTAGATGGGAAGATAACATACGGGAATGGACAGGATAAGGATACAGTCTGGCTGAGTGGCGAAGGAGCAAGGGAAATGGAGATTCATTACCGCCAACCTTCGTTCTGGAGAAGCAAATGATGATGATGATAATGATGATGATGATGATGATCCTGGCATAAGGTAGATAATAATTCAGGAGCAAAAAGTGTAAATTTTGAGATCTTTCGTGTCCGTCCACTGAGCTCTTAGTTAATACGTCTGATATTTTGTGTATTTATATATGGAATCAAATCGACTGCTGTTTTCCTCTGTGTCTGGAATCAAATCGACTGCTGTTTTCCTCTGTGTCTGGAATCAAATCGACTGCTGTTTTCCTCTGTGTCTGGAATCAAGTCGACTGCTGTTTTCCTCTGTGTCTGGAATCAAGTCGACTACTGTCTTCCTCTGTGTCTGGAATCAAGTCGACTGCTGTCTTCCTCTGTGTCTGGAATCAAGTCGACTGGTGTTTTCCTCTGTTTCTGGAATCAGATCGACTGCTGTTTTCCTCTGTGTCTGGAATCAAGTCGACTGCTGTTTTCCTGCCAAATCCATACAATAATGTTTATGTATGTTTTGGTCTGGTGTGCCTCCTCCTGCAGATAAATTTTAGCGTTTTTCGAAGTCATTTGCCACCTGCAAGTGTAATGTACACTTTGCTGGTATAAAGTACCCACATTATGCTGATATAACGTACATACGCTATGCTGGTATAACGTACCTACACTATGCTAGTATAACGTACATACACTATGCTAGTATAACGTACATACACTATGCTAGTATAACGTACATACACTATGCTGGTATAACGTACCTACGCTATACTAGTATAACGTACATACGCTATGCTGGTATAACGTACATACACTATGCTAGTATAACGTACATACACTATGCTGGTATAACGTACATACACTATGCTAGTATAACGTACATACACTATGCTGGTATAACGTACATACACTATGCTAGTATAACGTACATACACTATGCTAGTATAACGTACATACACTATGCTGGTATAACGTACCTACACTATGCTGGTATAACGTACCTACACTATGCTAGTATAACGTACATACACTATGCTGGTATAACGTACCTACACTATGCTAGTATAACGTACATACACTATGCTGGTATAACGTACCTACACTATGCTAGTACAATGTTCCCACACTATGCTAGTATAACATACCTACATCATGCTAGTATAAAGTACCCACATTATGCTGGTATAACGTACCTACACTATGTTAGTATAAGGTATCCACATTATGCTGGTATAACGTACCTACAGGGGCCGGCTAGCGTAGTGGTTAGAGCACTCGTCTAGCAACCAAATGGTCGAGGGTTCGAATCCCCAGCTGAGCGGGATTTTTTTTCCGACCAATACGGCCCTGAGGTCGACCCAGCCTCGTAAAATGGGTACCAGAGAAAATCTGGGAAGTAAAGGCAGCGAGGAAAGGAACTGGTCACCCTACCTCATACGCTGATGACCCAGCATAATGAGGTCTCTAACGCTTCACCCCCTACGGCATTTGAAATGCTATGGGACTATCTTTACTTTTTACTTTTTAACGTACCTACGCGATGCTAGAGCTGTACTATTCTGCTTGAGAACACAACTTGATTCAGATTAGAAACTCCTGCCCACTAGAACTTGGAGATTCTTGGACGTCCTGACATTTCCATGAATTTAAAGAGGACCACCGTCTACCGCAGTCCCACATACTTTAACATACAGATTTACCATAAAACCCTTAGTTTCACTTTCTATTTTCACGAAATGATATGGAGAAATAGCCTTAGGTTTCTATTCCTCATAGTGCTCATGCAAAATGTGCGATTTTGTAAATGACGTACCTTAGTTCTTAGCACTTCACTGTTTGATTAATTTGTATCGGGGGCTATTGTAAACGTTAATCGGGCGCTAATCAATGTTAAAATCTTCATGCTGTTAGATACACTCTTAAAAGAGCGGCAGAGTTGCAGCAGTTACTGTCCTTAATTCTCTAACCAAGGAAACTTGGGGTCTAGCCTGGATGCCAACATTCTCTAGTAATCGAATCCGAAAATCATCATCATCACGTGCCATGCCAGCCGGCGTGGGCTGTCGTACTCCTTTCGCAAATCTCGGTCCTTGACATTTCTGATTAACTCTGTTGACCGATTTCTTTCCATGCCACAGTGCCAGGCCTTCTAACACCTGTTCTCTTGGGTCGTCCTCTGTCTCTCCTGCCTTCAGTTTCCCCCATTGTTATGATGTTTTCGCGTTTCTCTCTTCTCAACATATGCTCCAAGAATGATGATTGTCTTTTTCTTATCTTCGTTATAATACCACGTTTTTCATTAGCTTGTCTCAAACACTGCTCATTAGTTACGTTGGCTCTCCAAGAGATCCTCAACATTCTTCTCAGTAACCACATCTCTGTTGCCTCTAATGATTTACAACCTGAAAATAAATTTATTACATTTCTGATAGGGACTATAGGAACAAAAGTAGCAATTCTGAGAATTAAACCATTTTTAAAAAAAGGCTCTCGAACTCCTCTTTATGAGAGTGAAACTTGTGTTTCACGACATTCATATTTATACTCTGTATAAACATATGTGCTATTTTATTATTATTATTGTTATAATGTTAGTATTTCTTGTCTTTTTTGCTTCATCCCTCATGAACCTTACGATATCGAGGGGCCCAGAAGACTTCCCGATAAGGCTTGCAACCTGCTCCCTATCGTGGCACACTTATTCTGCACTGACTGAAGAACTTGCACGCTGGCATATCGCTCTCGAGCGTACTACCATGGGATATCTTTAACTATCCATTTCTGACTTGATAAATGAACTTCTTAGGATGTTCTCTATGGGCCAGATCATTCACGTCATGGTTACCGGACTGAAACAAAACACCACGTCGAAATAGGATAAGGTTTTCATTAGCTCTGAGGTTTTTGTTTTCTTACATGAGTCCATATTAAAAGTATTATCTTTTCTCATGTACATCCGTTGTATCAGTTTAGAAATTAACTAGCTGAATAAGCCATGTATGACAGAGTAACCTTGTGAACAACATATTTCATTCACTCATCTACAGGTGAAAATATGGTTCCAGAACCGTCGCACAAAGTGGAAGAAACAGAATCCCGGCCTGGACGTTAACAGCCCGACCATCGCTCCATCTTCCGGTGGGTTCGGATCCTTTTCCAGCCCTTACTCCAGCATGCTCTACGGCCAGACTCTCCACTCCTACTTGCCTTCTGCCGGACTCATGAACCCTGTTTGCGTTCTGCGTGCCCACGGTTCTTACGGCCAGAATCCTGCTGTTTATTATCCATACTTCAGTCAACCAACGTGATGAACTGTTTATTATCCATATTTCACTCAGCCAACGTGATTAACTGTTTATCATCCATACTTCAGTCAACCAACGTGATGAACTGTTTATTATCCATACTTCAGTCAGCCAACGTGATGAACAGTTTATTATCCATACTTCAGTCAACCAACGTGATGAACTGTTTATTAACCATATTTCACTCAGCCGACGTGATGAACTGACACTGTTTATTATCCATACTTCAGTCAAAACACGTGATGAATTGGCACTGCTTATTATCCATACTTCAGTCGAACAATGCAGTGAACTGATATTGTTTATTATCCATACTTCAGTCAACCAACTTGATGAACTGACACTGTTTATTATCCATATTTGTGTGAGTTAAAGTGAAGACTTGACACTGTTTTCTATCCACATTTTAAACAACGTCAGAATTGATGCTGATTATTATCCATACTTCAGTCTCCTCAGTCAGCCCGCTTGAAGAATAACATTCGTTGTCACTCATGTCTCACCCAACGAACGTGGAGAATGGACATTTGTTGTTATCCAGGTCTCTGTCAACCAAAGTGAAGAGAAGACACTCATTGCTATCCAAGCCTGACTCAAACACAGGGGAGAACTGACACTCATTGTTAAACATGTCTCGGTCACATAGAAGTACGACGTGCCGGTGCAACCTCTGGCTATTATTTTACACTTCTCACAATGTGTGTCACACACAGTAATTCAGTAAACACACGTCAGCCATCGCTGATGATCACTCTGATGATATGCATAGAAAGAGAACACAAAATTTAAAAAAAAACGGAGCTGAAAAAATAGAACATTATGCACAGAGATTTCCTGAACACAAACCCGACTTTGTCGTACATGGTATCTATGCTGTGCACGGAAGTCCTTTAATTTAAGGAAAAAATAAGAATTAGATTTGGGGGGGGGGGGAACTGCCAATCAACATGACTGAAAACTTCGTATCTCTTTCCAAAGGAATTTTTCGCTGAATAAAATTCCGAGTTGTTGGCAATGTCCATGTTAGCACCGATTCATTGACACTTCTGTGTGGGAGCGCATACTTGGTTGTCTACCCTTGGTTCACGTATGCGCATGCTCCGAGTGTAGCACGGATTCATTGACACTTCTATGGGAGCACATACTTGGTTGTCTACCCTTGGTTCACGTATGCGCATGCTCCGAGTGTAGCACCGATTCATTGACACTTCTATGGGAGCACATACTTGGTTGTCTACCCTTGGTTCACGTATGCGCATGCTCCGAGTGTAGCACCGATTCATTGACACTTCTGTGTGGGAGCACATACTTGGTTGTCTACCCTTGGTTCATGTATGCGCATGCTCCGAGTGTAATGAAGTCACTCCCCAGGACCAGCAATGGAGCTAGGTCCCTTTTTATTGAGTTCAAAGTTACAGCCAAGAATATTCACTTATTTTGCCAATCCTCGATAAATGATCACTTTTCGGCCTCAGACCCACAGACCCATAGATGTGTGGGTATGTTCCAGGCACAGGGAATCGAAATGGCGAACATATTGCTTTATTCTCAGCAGCTAACATAACAGTATTTATACGATAAATCCACAGTCTGTAACTACATTTTGATTTTCGATTATTTTTGCCTGATGTCTTCCATTTCTATTCAATAACTAACTTTTTTTACCGATTGTTTTTGCCTGATGTCTTCCATTTCTACTCGAGACAGATTTTAAAAAAACGAGATTGATTTTATCTTTGACCCACAGTTCGATTATATTTAACTGTACAACAGTTAATTGAGTTCGTGTTTGACTGTTGAATGTAAATATGCTATTTAGTGCGTTGTAATATGTGCCTTTTTTATGATATTTCATAAATTCTGATCAGACATATCCTACCAAGTTCTCATATATTGAAGTCTATTTTGTTATCACATTACGTTTAAGTGACAAATACGCATCTAGCGAGCTCGGACATTTTTTTTTTATGTTCAGAGTCTTGTCTCTGAGACGATTCAGAGCCATAAGAGACGGAATACATAATACAGTATTATTAAGTTGAACGTCTGACTCTGCAGTGAACTAGTGTACATTATTACTGATACTATTGATTAGTCTTCTTGTGGAGTGCAATTTTCATTATAGAAATTACTTCTTGTTGTTGGTGCTAATAGATCAGAAGGTAAGATCTAAATAGACAACCTAATTTCCTCTGCCAAACACCAAGAAAATTCAACAAGAACTCCCAGGCACACAACTCCACAGAAGAATATTGAGATACAACAACTTGACTAAACTTAGCAGTCTTCTGCCATAAACAAACTTGTCAACAGTGAGGGTTCCAATAAAGTCAGTAATGTAGTTTTACATCTGACAGCACAAATTTATTAATGGATAGAATGAAGTGTGAAATTGTGAGGATGAATAAACATCACTGCCACAAGGCTGAAAATATAGAATACAATGACAAGAAAAAACTTCCGGCGAGAACTAGTTCGCCATGTGGGAACAGAGCCATGTATAACAATAAGGAAAAATACCAACTCACATACTTACAATTCAAATTCACAATGATTACAACTTCATTTCCAAAATTACCACATCACAATTCCTTCAGTGGTGAACATCACTCCTGTAGCTATTTCATCATTCTATCTAGAAATCTTAACAAACTTGCAAGTCTGTCCTGAAAAGGACAAAATCCCCCAAACTACAAAATAACAGACCCCCCCCCCTCCCCCTCCAAAAAAAATAATAACTCCAACTATTTCTTTAACCTGACTACATCTCAAAGCAACCCGCCCCCCCCCAACCCACCAACCCCCAACCCCCAAAAAAACAAACAAACTGGAGTAACAGACTATCACGTGACTACTAACTTGACTCTGACCTAACTCACACACTGACTCGCTCTAACTCATGCTCTGGCTATCTCTCATACTCTCCAAAATCAGTTTTATAATCTCTGCTACCGCCCCAACTATCATATGATTCTCACTTTTTCCCACGCTATAAATAATCGCATGAATTCCACTGCTCATTTTAACCTTGCTCTATTTTCAGTACAGAATTTCGTGGAGCACTAAGTTTCTCTAGTAAACTCATTCATTCATTCATTTGCATGTCCCATGCGGAACTTTGCCTCCCAAACAGCACTCCTGTAGGCCTCTCGGTTGTGAGCAAGATGGCCTGCTGCTGCTGCGTCCATTTGCAGATCGTCAACGATGTCTTGCAGCCATCTTCGTTTTGGTCTTCCTCTTTTTCTTTTTCCCATTATGTATCCTTCCAATACGGTCTTCTCTAAAGTATCATGACGTTTAATGTGTCCAAAATATTTCAGTTTTCTCTCTTTAATCCTCTTTACTAGCCATCCTTCTTCAATATTAAGCTCTTGTAGTATAGAAATATTTGTTCTTTTCTGTGTCCACGATATTTGGAGAACTCTTCTGTAGCATTTACATTCAAAGGCATTTATGTGTTTCTCAGCTGTTGTGTTAAGTGTCCACGTCTCACAGGCATATGTGACGATGGGAAAGATGCATGACCTTAAAAATCTTATTTTTGTGGTTCTGTCTGCTCCTCTCCACAGATTCTTTATTTCTAGTAAACTACATTACCGAAAAATGGAAACTTCTAAATCATTTATCACGAGATGTTTTTTTCTAAATACATGTGAGCTGTAAACAGACACTAAGGGGGAAGTACTGCAGGTATTAGACTTTACTTGGTTATGACCCTTACACTAATGGCTATTCTACCATAATAATTACAAGAAATAAATTGCCAGCTTTTGAAACTAGCTCTGTGACAAACAGTAAAGAACCTTTACACAATATAACCAAACAACTGTAAACCTTATTATGGATATAACTCTGAAATCTTATTTCCACACATACACAAAACATTCAAGCCTACAATCATCCATATATTGCAGACATACACTTCGACAAAGCCGAGTAGTTTTTTTTTTTCCCACACAATTTAGTGACGTAATTCTTAGTTGTTGTAGTCTTATCAAACCCTCAAAATATCAGTCACATTTACGGACTCTGAAAAATGGACTCACCATCAAATCTACTTCTCACCATTTGGGAAACATTCACCCATGATAGTATTTGAAACTTGAAAGCCTTATTATTTCCCCATAACCTCAACTGCTGTATTACCTTTGTTGATGATAAAATGGGTGGATATCCTATGACTGTTGTTATCATTGTGAAATTAATGAACTATCAGAAAATATACAGTAACTTTTAATGTATCAAAACCAGCGCCATAATATTCGTATTTATTTACTTGTTGTTAAGTTAAATTACTAATAACGTATGAGCTACTTTACACTGTGAAAAACTTGGGAGTTTCACTGTATTTGTTATGTTTCTGTGTATAGAGTCTAGACTCTATTAAAAAAAATAATAAATAATAAGAATTAGACTCTAAAAAATAAGAATTAGAAAAAAGTGTTATATTTTACATGTTTTATTTAACAATCAAATCTCTATAATGTCTTTTTTCCCTAGTGGCTGCGTGTATGAAAGTAAAAGGCATGAAATGTTTTTGTTTTTTTTAGTTATAGTACTAACGTATCAGGGTTTCATACTAAAGTCTCATGAAACTGGGAGTTAAAGATGCATTACGAAGGCGCCAGTACACACACACACACACACACATACGCACATACGAACATAATTACATACATACAAACATTGTCAGCCGTAAGCAGAGGTCAGATAACCAGGCAAATCGCTGAAAAACTCGACAGAAAATGTTTGTAGAGGCTGACCTAAGTTGTTGAAAAAAGAGACAACCGTTTGATTATGAACATCAAAGGTTCGCACAAAATGGAGAAACCGTGAATGAATACGGCCGTGGCTAGCATTGCGTCCATGATCCGCTTTGTGGGAAAGCGCGTTACGTGATTTGGACGTTATGCGAACACGATGTTACGTACTTAGCAAACCAATATGGTATCATGTAGTGTTCCTGTATGGACTATGGACTACACAGTTGTACGCCTGGCACCGCAGTTGCTTTGCCCACATGAGGCGTGAGATACGCGTGGCTGCTGCCTGCGGGAACCTGCTGAGTTCACCACGTCCCGTTACGTCTGCTACGTCCCGTTCTCCGGTTGGGAATTTTAAAGTTCATTATAATACTTTGGAGCCCTGGACGTATATGCGATAGGACGTTATCTGAATGGACGTTATGCGGGCATATAATTCCATCTGCGGACGTTATCTTCTACAAACTAATGCAGGATATACGGCAGAAAGTTAACAGAATGAAAGTAGACAGATAAACAGCAGAACGAAAGCAGACAAATAAACAGCAGAATGAAAGTAGACAGATAAACATCAGAATGAAAGTAGACAGATAAACATCAGAATGAAAGTAGACAGATAAACATCAGAATGAAAGCAGACAGATAAACATCAGAATGAAAGTAGACAGATAAACATCAGAATGAAAGCAGACAAACATCAGAATGAAAGTAGACAGATAAACATCAGAATGAAAGTAGACAGATAAACATCAGAATGAAAGCAGACAGATAAACATCAGAATGAAAGTAGACAGATAAAAATCAGAATGAAAGCAGACAGATAAACATCAGAATGAAAGTAGACAGATAAACAGCAGAATGAAAGTAGACATATAAACATCAGAATGAAAATAGACATATAAACCGCAGAATGAAAGTAGACAGATAAACATCAGAATGAAAGCAGACAGATAAACATCAGAATGAAAGTAGACAGATAAACATCAGAATGAAAGCAGACAGATAAACATCAGAATGAAAGTAGACAGATAAACAGCAGAAAGGAAGATGTGTCCGAGTCCCCCAAAATGACTATTGTGCTTGTTTAGTTAACTGGCTGTCAAGACAAGTTCTATTCATGTCCTCTTATTTATCTCATGAGAGTGTAGAAGGTATTCATCGCGTGAGATACAAACGTAATAATTCGGACAATCACGAAAGACAGAGAGAGAGAGAGAGAGACAGAGAGAGAGAGAGAGATTTGATACTGGACACATGTATATTGCTTAAAATAAAAGCAATACTTTGAACGTTGTTAATCCGTATTTAATTTTTTTTTTTCATTTTTATTTCGCTCATTCATTGTATTTCTGAGTGTGATAAACTTACAAGCGTGAGAAATGAATTCTGATGTACGGACATAAACTTAGGAATAAGAAAAACACGATAATTTATGACTCTGACGAGTCTACTCATTGCCAGTAAATCTCCGGGAGATAAGAGGATGACTGCAATGTCTGTGACTTGGGCGCTTCTGTTTCTCCAGAAAAAAAAAGGAGATGGGTTCAAGGTGAATTCTGCGGCACTCACGTATTTTTCTTTTAATCTCAGCCTCACAGAACGAGATTAAGCCACAGGTAAAATCAAACTGGCGTCATGGAGTGGTGTCCTCGAGGCCTTTAATACAAAAGTGCTAGCAAGAAAAACACATAAAAGGAGGGGCAAAAAAGTAACACGGGCAGTGGCTAGCTGGGCAGTAGTTAGCCACCGAGAACCGACAGAGCTGGAAGACAATTAAGTCGTGGGTTGATACTACGAAAAAAAAAGAGTGATGGTATTAATACTAATTGTTTGTACGAATAACCCTGCCGGAAGCCTCAGTGAAGGAAAACACGAGAACCACTGGCTCTGAGCAATTTGTTTCTAGTTGCTTCTTACAAATGAAAAAGCTGATCATAGTTTTAATAATGGACAACTCAGATACGACCACGCTCAGTCTTTGCTGATTCCAAGTTATCAGTGGTCTTGCAATATTTCTCTATCTCTTGGTTATCATTTTGTGTATGTGTGTGTGTGTGGGGGGGGGGGGGGGTCTCAAAGACTGTCAAGCGGATGTATCAGCGTTTGTGTCTTCAACTTCGGCGCTGGACTGACCGCGTAACAGAGTTTATGTTACTACAGTCGATTATGCAAATCCAGTTTTCGTAGAGTAAGTCATCAGAGAAGCCGTTCAACAGAACAACGTTCAGTACCGTGCATTGAGACCAGCATCTATCTTCTTCAGAAGTGTCCTCTAAGACGTAAAAATGATATTGTTATTTACAGTTGTACCCCCTCCTCCCAAACCCACCTGGT